>OY720461.1:11914242-12514242 GCA_963082715.1 Harpalus rubripes
ACTTTCAATTAGATCAATCATGTTATTAGTAATAGGGTTCCAAACAACTGAGCAATATTCCAAATGTGGTCTTACCAGGGTTGTAAAAAGTCGAATAAGTGTGTGTAAATTTTTAAACATTTGTGAATTTCTAATGATAAAACCAAGACATTTAAATGCCGTTGAAACTCGAGTTTCTACATGTTTATTAAACATTAGCCTAGGCTCAAAAATGACTCCTAAATCAGATATATGATTTGACCTACAGATTGAATCACCGTCTAAGGTGTAATTAAAAGTGATTTTTTGATGTTTCGTGGTGTATGACATAACATTGCATTTGCTGATATTAAGATGTAAGTTATTAATATTACACCAATTTCTAATGATATTGATATTTGTTTGGAGGTTCATACAGTCTTCGATTTTTGATATTCTACAAAATAATTTTAAATCATCAGCGTACATTAGGTATTCCACATTAATATCAGTCGTAATGTCATTAATAAAAATATTAAATAATAAAGGCCCAAGAATAGAGCCCTGTGGCACCCAGAGCTTTGAACGAAATTCTCAGATTTGAAACCGTGTGTACTCACATATAGGTGTCTGTTTTGCAAGTAAGATGTTATTAGTTCGATTAAATTATAGGAAAAGCCCATGGATTGCAATTTCACCAATAAGATGGCATGATCGAGTTTGTCGAACGCTTTAGCAAAATCTGTATAAATAACGTCCACTTGGCCACGTTCATCAATTGCTTTACTTATGAACTGGGTTTTGCATATGAGATTTGTCGCAGTAGATCTCCCTCTAATAAATCCATGTTGATTAGGCGATAAAAGTTTTGAAGAGTGGTTGTACGTTTTATCATGCTGTAGTATTTCAAATACTTTACTAAAATTAGAAATAATTGCTACTGGTCTATAATTAACAATATTATTTCTATCACCCTTTTTGAATATGGGATTTAATCTTGAGAGTTTCCAAATTTCAGGGAAAGTACAATGACGTAATATTAGATTGAAAATTATTCGTAATGGAAATACAAAAACAGAAGCGCAATCTTTTATAATAAAAGAAGGTATTGCATCCGGTCCCTTAGTCATTTTTGGTTTTAATTTTTTAATAGCATTAAGCACATCATCTTCGCTAACAGATGTTATAAATAGACCAGGATTAGACGGAGATAAATTAGCTATTGAAGAATTAATATTGTTGTAATTATTTTTGTTGAATGACGAAGAAAAGTAGTGAGCAAATGCATCCACAATAGATTGTGGATCCTCAAGAATTTCATTATTGTATGTTAGAACGTTCGGCATGGAAGTACAATTTCTTTTCTTGTTTATAAAAGACCTGAAACTTTTGGATTCATTGGAAATATAATTTTGCATGTTTTTACAATAAATAGCGTATGATTTCTTTACTTCGGACTTGATTTGGGCTCTAATGGTTTGAAATTCAGCCTTTTCTTCCTCTGAATGCGACTTTTTATAGTTGGACCAAAGTTTATGTTTTTTTTCTAATTTTATTTATAATAGAGCCAGTAAACCATGGCGGGTAGGATTTAGAACAATATTTTTTTAAAGGAACGTTATTATGTAAAACATTGTTAAGCGAATTATAGAATGCTTCAACTGTTGTATTGACATCATTAAATTCATTTAGAAAATCCCAATTGATGTTGGCCAATTCACTATACAGTGCAGGAAAATTAGCTTTTTTATAATTTAGACCAGGGTTAGTAGTACATTTCAATGTAGAATTACACTTGATAAATAATTGTATAGATAAAGAAGGATGATAGCGATCTTCTTTTACAACACTATCGTCATAACGTGTAACGTTACAATTATTGTTGCTTATTACGAAATCCAAAATTTTACCATCGGCGTTCTTCGTAAAATTATATTGAGTCGAATCAAAAAATTGGAGAAAATTAATGAAGGTGTTATACAGAGTGGACGCTGTTTCACCATAATGGCAGTTCACATAGAATGGCATATTGAAATCGCCCAATATTATACAGTTTGAATTATAAAGAAAATCTAGAGTAGAGAGCGATTCAAACAATATATTATAATCATTACTGGAGCAAGAGGGTGGAATGTATATTACTAAGATGTAAAGAGTACTGTGATCAAGAAGTATTTTGACTAGCAATATATCGATTTGCGGAATTTCGTTAAGTTTATCACTGAAAGTGTTGATGTCAATTTTATATGCAGAAAAATCTTTTTTACAGCTAACAAGACACCCCCTCCCCTTTTAGTATTCGTAAGATTCAAATTTCTGTCAGCTCGAAATACATTAAAATAATTGGTATCAAAAAGTTCTGAATTCGAAATGTAGTCATGGCACCAAGTTTCTGTAAGAGCATTTAGTTCTAGGAAGTGTGTAAGTGTTAGTGAGTTAACGTATAAATCGGTAACTTTGCCTCCCAAGCTTCTAACATTTTGATAGTAGCAGTCAAAATTATTTTAAGGTTCACTCCTAGAAGAATTAGTAGTAGATTCATTAATAGTTACATCCTGTAGTTACTATGCAGCACCAAGTGCATAATTTTTAAAACTTTTATGGGTTTCCTGATATACATGACAATCAGGATCCCACACAGCATGATCACAACAGATTTCGGTCTTATGCACCTTCATTTGCGAACAGTGGACACATTTCAGTGTGGCAGATGTACAGTTGCTTAAAGTGTGAGATTCGGCACATTTAGGGCATGTAGGGCTTGTTTTATTACATTGTGCGGCAGTGTGATGGAACCCACAACAGTTATCGTACCCAACAACTACCTTACCAGAATTTAAAAGTGCATAATAGGTATTGCGATCTACTTGAATTAGAGCTTGGAACAGATTGTTAATTTTCTTATGGGATTTAATTGAAATTACCTCACAACTACTCTTTTCTGAGAAGCTGGTTCTGTTTTGATTTAGTATAAAGTTTGAAAACTTTTGAGTTTCTAGATGTTCTGACATACCAACAATTTTGAGTCTAGGATTCAGTAGTGGTAATTGTTTAATCTCGTAACTCTTGCTCATTGTGTCACTCGCTAACTGTTTAAGTTTAGTAACATTATCCTTATCCTCACAGCTGATTAATACACTCCCGTCCCGATTGCTTTTAATACTGGTGATATTAATATTAGATTCAATAGGGTTCACAGATTTTAATATATCTGATTTAGTTTTAACTTGTTTTTGAGTTCCAGATAAGGGCTTGACAATTAGTGGGGATTCATAGTTTTTATTTTTAACAACCTTCGAATAACTGTTTGCCTCAGAGTTCGGTGGAATAACAACTTTTTCACATAATTCTTTGACTTTATAGTCCAGACTATTTTGTAATTCATCTTTCAACTGAATAAATTTGCTATTAAGATCACTTTGCAAAGAATTAAAAAGTAAGTTTAAACTATCAGCAACATTGTTTTTCATTAATTTCGACAAATTTTCCTGTATTTGTTTTATATCAGACGGAACAGACTTATCAATTATTTCGCATGATCTTTTACATGCTTCGCATAAGAAAAGAAGATTATTATATTTTGATATAAATTCAAAATGTTTTTCATCGATATTAACACAATTTATACGAAAAGATAAACCGCAAGTGCCCTCGCAAGATATTATTGCTTAATCTGGTCTTTTATATCTACATTTATCACAAGCAGACATTTTTCCTCATAACGACAGTAAAGAAATAAATAAAATCCTAAAGATAAAATGTATACGAATGAAACACAGAGGACACAAGACGGAAAGGTAGCGCCAGTGCGGTCCGTCACGGCTTAGGTTAAAAACATATGGGAGTAGGGCCACGGAAAGGTCGACAATAGAGCAGAAATTGTTACTGAAAATGAAGAAACGGGCGAACGAAATAAAAGCCTGACAGCTATCAAAATATAAATACCTAACAAAACAAAAGCTAAAATAAATACATATATTTAGTACGCCACTGGCGAGTGTAGCACTGAAACAAGGCACGTTAATTCGTGTAAACTTGTCAAGAAATATCTTATGAAAAAACAGTAACATATATGTGCAATATCATATAAAAACTAAAAATAATTGGAACAGACTCACTTATTTCCAGATACAGGGTCACTCACATATACTGCGGCACCTTACACATATGATTACCCAAAATCAAAATAAAATTAGTACAAAAAACACTGCATAAAATGGCAAAAATTACAGAGGAACGAAAAACACGTGCAACCGTCTCGACAGTCTACGTATAAAAAAAAGTTAGTATATGAGTAAGCATTGAAATGTGGCCTGAATCCGATATAGATACTCCTTCTGACGAAGAAGATTTTTGGGGGTGTTATTAATAATTCATAAATTGATATTAAATAAATCATTATTGATATATAACTTTGTGAGCGTATGGGAAGCGCTGAAGTAGAGAATAAAGATTTTAAAAACAATATTAAATATATGTACATAACATATTGGGATTTTCAAATAAGAAAACGCTAACTAGCGGCGACTATTAGAACTACAAACAGTGGTACACATTTGACATTTACATGAAACTACAACTATGTGACTACAAAAACTATATTATACATACTTGAATTATAAATAAAAAATACTAATAAATGAGAAAATAATACGAAAACTAAAGAATTACAATTGACAGAAATGCTACGCTGACACACGTCAACAAAATGTTTACCAGTGTTTCATGCGATCAGCACCATCTCTTGATACTTGAAAATCCCAATAATATTTTTCTTCGTTTGATTGGTGAGGTGAGAACTGACAAGATGCGACGCGACAACTAGCGGCGAAAATCAGAACTTTCTCGGAAGAGTTCTCTTTGTTTTTACATGTGTCAACATGAGCGATTTAAATAAAGTTTGAAAAAATCATATAAATCTTGCATAAATTTTCGTGTTTTTGGATGTCACTCAAGGAGGGACAGAGGCAGATGTTTAGGATTTTATAGTTTCTCTAAAATAGATGATATTTTTGTTGTAATAACTCAAGGCGTTGAACAGCGAATGGACAGACGCAAGCATGGGAATATATTATTAGGAGTGGAAAGAAAATAACAAATAATATGAAAGTATGTTGCCTTCATTTTAAGAAAGATGACATTATCTTTCCAGATAACTAGTAAAAATGGAAGTATAGAATTTTCTCATCGTAATTGGAACCAATAAATTAACCTATTTGTAGATACTCAATCTAGCTGAATGTTATGACGATATTTTTATAGTAGTTTGGGGAATTGTAAATTTAAGTGCACCTATTATTGGAATAAATGGTTTTCAACATTCATAAAATAAATATATATCATGTATGTATCACTTTTTCAAAATAAATATGTTTTAAGAAATTTAAGATATTATATGTGATTTTTTTTTATCAAATCCACCTCTACTTTATAAATAGAATCGTCAATAGACGAATATATCCCAAAATCTGTTGCTGTTTCATTTAATACAGCCGTTCCTAACTGCCACCATAAAATTTGTGCTTTTGTTTTAAAGTGCCGTTTTTATTTAAAAATTGCAATTAATTTCTTAGTTCTTGCGCGGGCATATTTATCTCATCATATGGACATCTTATTTTGTATCTGAGTCATGTTTTGTTTATAATTCCACACGTAATTATATGGTGAGCATCAGTGGCGGCGCTAGGCTCTGAAATCTAGAGGGGCCAGTAGGGACCAGGAAGAAAATTAGGGGGGCATATATATTTTTTATCATTTTAATAATAAATAACAATGTTGTCAATATTAAATTTATTTGGTACCAAACAAATATAAATATAATATAGAGTAGAATCTCTTATAGCATGCTCTCCTACAACACCCCAACTAAATTTACGACTCCCATCAGTCTATTGCAACACGTCAAAAATCTCACATATAACACGTGAAATAACACAAAATCGTCGCTTCTTACTGTAACGTGCTATAATACAGTCGAGCGTCTCCTACTGCACGAATTTTTTACAAAACGAAACGAGTTAGCGCGTGCTGTAGGAGATTCTACTGTATAAATAATAAACAAAAACAAGCATATTCTTTAGAAATAAAACAAAAATGTTCTCTAATATAATTAAAAGAAAATATGATAAATACAAAATACAGCAGTAATTTAGTTGTACTAATTTAATCTTTCGGTTTTTATTTAAACTTTCAAATTTGTCTACAACTTCATTAAGGTCTATTAATTTTGATATGTCTTTTTCTACACTTAATATACTAATGTTGTTTAATCTTTCATTTGTCATTCTTGTTCTTAAATAACTTTTAATTCTTTTTAAAGAGGAAAATGACATTTCACAAGAAGCTGTTGACACAGGCATTAATATACAAATTTTTACCAAATTATAAATGCATTCAAATGCTTGCTTACATTGTTCAACGAATGGCAGAAAAACCATGAGGATTTAATATTTTTATTTTCCTCCCTACACAAAAGTTTCTTAACTAGCGTTATTTCGGAGTCTAAACAATTACAACTTATGTTATAATGTTCTGCTAATTTAGTTAAATGAAATTTATTGAGGAATAAATCATCTGTGCGGTCAAAAGCTTGTAATGATTTTAAGATAGTATCATTTTTTGTAAATCTTTCTTTTAATTCAATTATAATTTATCTAGTATAGGGATGTATAACTTAAGTTTGACAACATCTTTCTCATTTTTTACTTCTATGTCTACAGAATCATCTATTTCACAATCTACTATACACTCTTGCAACCTTTTTGGAATAGATTTCATTCTTTTTGGTTTGTCAAAAAAGTCTGTTTTATCTAAACCAAGAGACAAAAAAATATTATTTGCAGATTTCCATATAGAATTCCATTCATTATCATTGTTTCGGAAGTTTTGAAATTCATTAATTGTTTCTTGAACTGAATTTAAACCTTTTACATAATTCATATCAGGGGATTGGAGATAATTAGATACAGTTGTAACTAATTTTAATTTTTTTTATAAAAATAAGCAGTAAAACAATAAATTCTTTATAAATTTGTAAAAGTAAACATTTTGCTTCACATCTTCTATCCTTTTTTACATCAGTTTTTGAAATTACATTGTTTAATGTTACAAAAATAGATTCAATTGTTTCTAAAACAGTCTCGCATGCTCTGAACTGAACAGTCCACCGCGTATCACATATCCGTTTTAATTCTCGAGCCTGTTTTGTAGGATAAATTTGTTTTTGCGTATTTAAAAATAGAGGATGAATTGTAGAGTTTGACATAAATGTATATAATTTTTCAAGATTAGAAAAAAAAATAGCCGACTTTTTCAAATGTTTGCAACAATCAACAAGAACTAAATTTAATTTGTGGTTAAAACAATGAATATATACTGCTTGCGGAACAATACTTTTAATATGATTTTGCACGCCACCTAAATGACCACTCATTACAGCAGCACCATCGTATTCTTGTGCTATACAATTGCTTAATGAAATATTATTTTCATCTAATATTGTTTTTATATAATTTGCAAAACTAGCAGCATCTAGTATACCGTTTGCACTTTTAAACCGTAAAAATCTCTCCTGAATTGCATTTTGATGCAAGTACCGGACTATAACAGTTATTTGTTCATCTTTACTCAAGTCTTTTGTTTCGTCAGACATTATTGCAAAAAAATTTGATTCCTTTACATCGTCTGAAATTTTTTTACGTACAATGGTCGCCATAATAGAAATTAATAAATTTTGGATATCATGATGTAGGTATTTAGCATTCTTTGAACTATCCTGTAACTTTTTTTGTACAATGGTGTCATGTTTACGTATCAATAACATTAATTCTCTTAAATTACCTTTATTTAAACTTAAAACACTTTCATCATGACCACGTTGAGCAATATCTTGCGTACATGTAAATAATAAACACTCACATAAAGTTTTGATGTAGTGTCTGTTTTCTTTAATTTCATTTTGGTATTGATCATTCACCATTTGTTCAATATTTGTTTTCTGTTTCTTTAATTTCATATAATTTACATATTTTATAACACACATTTTATGTTGTTCAGATTTATCATATTTTACTAGTCCTTTACTTGAATCAAGTGCATTCTTCCAGTTGCGAAACCCTTCATTCATAAAAATGTTTGCTTGATTTACACCATGGAAAAATCGGCAGTATAAAAAAAAACACTGTCTTTTAAAACACTATACTCCAACCATGTAAATTTTTTAAACCATGTTGATTTAAAGCTTCTCATTCTTTCACCTTGTTTAACTTTTGGATACTGCGATAGTATCGGCTGACGTGGTCCTTCTTCAGGAGTATGTGACAAGTCGCTAGGTCCAGAAACAGTAAGAATTGTTTGTTCTGGTTCAGGTCTCACTGTTGGGGTAAGTACGCCAGTATCATTATCATCACTTATATCATTCTCACTAGTTTTATTTTCACAAGAACTAGACTCACTATCACTTACGAAGGCAGGAAAGTATCAGTTTTTAATTTTTTTATCTGATTCTGACAAAAAATAATTTTTAATATTATTTGTGCGCTTCATATTTATTTTTACTTTACTCTTTGACCGCGAAATAACGAATGAGCATTGAGATTTTCATCACTCGTATAAATACCAAAATTTGTAAAACATGTTTGAACTTGCTAAACTATGCACGTGGACGAGTAAGTAAAGTATAGAACAATCTTAACAAGTAATTACAAGTTCATTGCGTCGCTATCGGACTCGCACAATTAATTTGACAAGTTTGGAAAAGTTCGGCAGCCCGTTTATTATAACACCAATCAATAATAATCATGGTTAAATGCAGATAGAGATTTTTAGATACATGTGCATTAATGCAAAAAAATTATGCTGTATAACAATGTTTTTTTTGTGTTTCTTTCAGTGTTTCAGTCTTTTTAAAATGTTAAGATGTTAAAAGCAGTATTACTAGCAATTTTTTTAGATTGACACTAAAAGTCGGGGGGGGGGGGCTACCAGGGGGCTACTGAAAATTTTAGGGGGGCAAGTGCCCCCTGGACCCTCCGCTAGCGCCGCCACTGGCACTATTTCAGATAAAAACTTAAACATAATAGATGACATCAATAGCGTAGTTAAGCATGTTAAGTCTGTTGCGTCATCGCTAAAAAATAGACACTCGCTCGTCCCTTTGACGCGGCTGCGACAGCGGCGGCGACAGTGGCGGCGACGGCGGGCGCTGCACATTACATAATAATCAACACTAGTTATAGAAAAATCAAATTCAAGTTAACTCAAATTACGATATGTATAAGCGCGTTGTGTTTTATTTTATTAGTATATATTCTTCAAGGATTATTTAATAAATTAAATTATTTTTAAGGATATATAATGGTTATATGTATAAGCTTTCTTGCTCGCTTTCTTATTGCTTGGTTTTGCATATTTTCTTCTTTTGAATTTCTCTTATATTTAATTCTCATAAATGAACGATTCATTATAATAAATTTACGGCTAAATCAAGCGTTTAACAATAATGAAGAACATCATGTACTGAAACATTTGTGCAGTACCCATCATAGTCTAGTGACGTTATCCAAGTATGTTAATGAAACTTATAATGGAATATTGTTGTTTAGTTTGTAGTATAAAACAACGTCTGGAACGTACGCAACTGTTGTGTGTTTTTTGAGCTGTTTTACCCTAAATATGCTGTAGGGATGAGTGTAATCTCAGATTTCGAATGGCTTATGATGATTATGGACTATGTGCTTCTCACAAGTGTATGCGCCAGTTTGAACTCAAATGTAAGTTATTTAACATTTAGTAATTAATAATAAATAGTTATAGTTATTACCGTCATTAGACAGATATAAAAAAAATTATGGACGCGGCTAAAGTTTTTTTAAAATCAGCCGAGTTCGTTATTTGCATATCGGCCGTGTGGTGTCCAAATTTTTCATAATAACATAATAGCTATTTGTGTTTTAAGAGCGCAAAATGGTACATTGTCGATTGACAGGTTTTTTCTACAGTCGCCACAATGGGGTCCTCCACCATAACAAATATTTGTTTGTTTCACGCAACGATCACAAATATACTAGTTATAACTTCGAAGCTTTTGTTTTCGGCTGGACAGAAGCAGACAACTAAGGATAGAGCTATGTTAAGTCTCCTCACGGAGTATTCGCTAGATGTCACTGCTTGTTCTATTAACATGAACTGTACTATATTTAAAACATTTGAATTATTATTAACGAAAGCAATTATAAAATGTATGAAACAAATATTATTATGATGGGTGGTAGAAATACTATAGAACAAAGTTGTAGGACAGCAAGTGGGACATCTCAGTAGGTAGATGTTTGCCTTGAGCTTGAGGTATCCCCATAAAAAATCACATGGCTTTAGAGTTATGAGGGCAAAATTCCCCTGACGACTCATGTCGATTCGAGGCCACGTGATTTTTTATGGGGATATCTAAAGACAGAGGTCTACAAATACCGCTCTATAACCCTGCTTCAGCAGAAGAATTAGTATTAGGCAGGAAAAATCCAGAATTTTAGAACGTGTAGAGAGGAGTTTCAGAAATCGGTTACAGTGGTATAAAGAGAATAGTGGCCATAATCTTCAAGATATTTTATTTAAAACTGCAGGATTTAAAACTTGAAATTATGTTCTTCCATATTCCAAAAATTAATTTTGTCTATCTGTAATACAGTGTTAATTATACTACCATTCCGTGGAAAGAGATGCCGCTACTGCCTACTACTTTAAGAATTTTTTTTCGTCCATATAGGTACATTAGGAGGGGTGCCTGAAGTTGGCACCAAGGTATAGGGTACTAATTTTTTAATTGATACTACGATTTAGTACCCAATTTGTACCAATTAGTACCCACAAAACAACTTTTGTTTTTTACTCTGCGTAGGAGTAATTCATTGTTTAATTATTTTGGTGCCAACTTCACGCTAGCACCACAAGGTTGAAATTTTCAAATAAAAATTATACGAAAATTTAGTACCCAATTGGTACCTTTAGGTACCCATCATTTTGTTTTCAAAATGTTTATGATAAATAAGTTATTGCAAATTAAATATTATTGGTGCCACTTCACGCTAGCACCAAAGTTATGATTTTTTATGAATTTTTTTTTACTAAATTTTAGTACCCAAATAGTACTAATTAGTACCCACGATAGTATTATGCTATTGTTTATATTAGATAAGTTATTACGTTTTACTTTTTTTGGAGCGTGAAGTTGGCACCACTCATATTAAAATAAAGCGTTTTCAAATTTTATTTTTATATAAGGATTTAGTACTATTTAGGTACCTCTCAAAAATGTATAAATAATTTTGTTATTGTTTATATTGCAAAAGTTATAACACTTTACTTTTTCTGAGCGTGAAGTTAGCACCACGCATATTAAAATAAAACGTTTTTCAAACTAATTTTTATATAGGGATTTAGTACTATTTAGGTACCTCTCAAAAATGTATAAATAATTTTGTTATTGTTTATATTGCAAAAGTTATAACACTTTACTTTTTCTGAGCGTGAAGTTAGCACCACGCATATTAAAATTAAACGTTTTTCAAATTAATTTTTATATAGGGATTTAGTACTATTTAGGTAACTCTCAAAAATGTATAAATAATTTTGTTATTGTTTATATTGCAAAAGTTATAACACTTTACTTTTTCTGAGCGTGAAGTTAGCACCACGCATATTAAAATAAAACGTTTTTCAAATTAATTTTTATATAGAGATTTAGTACTATTTAGGTACCTCTCAAAAATGTATAAATAATTTTGTTATTGTTTATATTGCAAAAGTTATAACACTTTACTTTTTCTGAGCGCGAAGTTAGCACCAAGCATATTAAAATTAAACGTTTTTCAAATTAATTTTTATATAGGGATTTAGTACTATTTAAGTACCTCTCAAAAATGTATAAATAATTTTGTTATTGTTTATATTGCAAAAGTTATAACACTTTACTTTTTCTGAGCGTGAAGTTAGCACCACGCATATTAAAATAAAACGTTTTTCAAATTAATTTTTATATAGGGATTTAGTACTATTTAGGTACCTCTCATAAATATAAAATTTATTTCGTTATTGTTTATATAGCACAAATTATAACACTTTACTTTTTCTGTGCGTGACAGCTAGAACCACGTGCGTGAAGTTGGCATAACGAAATTAGGCACAAATTATGGGACTAGTATAAATAATTTGTGCTCAATTTGTGCCAATATGTGCCCACAAAATTATTTTCGAAATATAACAGGGTTACGAAATAAAATTCTATGCTAACTTCACGCCAGCATAAGAAAAATAAAAATTAAAAACTTTTATTATGTAAATAATTTGTGCTTAATATGTGGCAATTTGTGCCCTTGGTTTGAATAATTAATTATAACTGGTCTATAAGTTATTACCGTTTAAAAATTTTTAGCTAGCATAACAAATATTGAAACTTGAATTTTTTATTACTGAAATAATTTGTGCCTAATTCGTGCTAATTTGTGCCGAACAAATGAATTTGTTATAATAATTAATATCAGAAATATTGACAGTTGTTTTTATGGAAGTGTGAAGTTGGCATAATAATATTTTATTAATAAATATGATATAATATTTATTATGAGAGATATTGACAGTTGTTTTTTGTGGAAGTGTGAATTTTATTTTAAATTTACTTTTACAGCTAATCAAAGCTTATAATTTGTGCCTATTTGTGCCCATACAATTTATTTAAAACTATGTAAACAATAAATAGAAAAATTTGAAAATAAATAAAATTGGCGGTAAAATTTAAGTAGAAAGGAATCGCTGAAGCCCCGACAAAACTAAAATAGGCAGGCTGCAAATAAAAAATTAAATATAAGTTAATAGAAATATTTTATGTATAACAAACTTTATAAAAAAACTTTTTTTGGAAAACCGAAGCTTATTCAACAAAATCTGAGTTTATAAATATACGAACATATGTATAAAATATGTAAATAGAAAATTTATAATGCAACAAAAATACAATTACTATACATATAATGTTTAAAATATAACAATTAATTTAAATAAAAAAGTAAAAAATATGTGATAGGCCATTACGTATCTTATTGCATAAGACTTGATATGACTAGGGAACTTTATGACGACCTGCAGTCATACAGTCAAAATGTAAGAAAAAATACCAAAAATTTACCTCATTGCATATTTTATAGTATATATGATTTTTCATAGTTGCAAACATACTATTTTTACTTTTATCTTCAAAATAATTGTTTAAATTTTTTATAACTTATATAATAATTATATTTTTGTTGCATTATAATATTTATATTTATATATTTTTTACATAAATGCTTGTGTACTAATGTTATGTGTTTTCAAAGTTGTCGAATAAGCTTTATGTTCTTCTAAAAATAAAGTTATATATATACTACTTTATTTCCTTATTTTAATTTTGTATAGGCTTCAGTGCAGCGAATCTTTTCAACTGGATTTTCCCGCCAATTTTATTTATTTTCCAAGTTTTGTATTTATTGCTTACTTCGCGCCCTCACAAATTAACAAAAGTATCAAAATAGGTTTAGTTATTGGTAGTACTGATATTTACAATTTTTACTTCGGATTATACTTTTTAAATTGTGAGCGCGCGAAGGAGGAGTTTATAAAAACGCGCCAACTTATGAAAAAACATTTGTATGTTAGGAAAATGTACAATAAGGCAAGGTATGTACAGGACGATCTATGTACATTGACATTGTATACTTCTCCCCTACTAAGAGAAAATTGGTACGGGTACTGGATTTATCATTTTCAAATATTCACAAAAAGCAAAAAAAAACGTGTATTATCAATACTTACTTCCAAGTTTTATGTTTTCTGTTTACTGATTTAAATAAATAACGAGGGTATAAATAGAAACAAATTTTTACTTGTGTTTCTTTATGAAACTGTTCAAGAATCTTTAACATATGATGAAAATTGTAAATATAAATTATAATAATTTCGAATCCTTCTTGACTGGAATGGTAATGAGGGTAGAAAAATTCCTGGGTATCAGTCAAAAATCTTTATTTTCGGCCTCAACCGGTTTCGGCATCGATTATGCCTTCATCAGGAGGTGAAAATTTTTAACAGAGTTTTCGAGTTTTCGGAGTTTTGTAAATACATGTGTTCGAAAACTCTGTTAAAAGTTTTCACCGCCTGATGAAGGCATAATCGATGCCGAAACCGGTCGAGGCCGAAAATAAAGATTTTTGACTGATATCCAGGAATTTTTTCTACCCTCATAAATTATAATTATGGCAAAAATCTGTATATTATCAGGGTGTCCAGATTTTTTTTACAAGTAGTAGCCAAAAGATGTCACTGAAGTAGCCCAAAAGCGCCAACAAATATGTTGCGTTTTGTTCGTGCGAATAATTCAAATACTTATGATTGTTTATACAAGTAACATAATATTTTCAATACACACAATATATAAAGAATACTCTGTATTATATCCATTTATTTGTTTAATTACGTGAAGTTCTAAGGATTTAAGGAAATGTAATAGGCATTTAACATGGAAAAATAAGAAATTTTTGTATTTTTTTCCAATATAAATAAACTATATACTCAGTTATTATTATATATGAATTACAATATAGTAATAAAAATAAACATATTAGGTACAAAAGAAAAGGAAAATACATCAATTTGACTTTACTAAATCTAGTATATCATCTAACGGTAATTCAATTTCATCACTAGCAGCACTCATAGTGCTGCTAGAGGAACTGGAATAAATACTAGAATTAAATAACTTCAGCATATCATCAGTTGGGATAAAATTTGTACAGCACAGTTTCCTATTTTGCATATATATTCTTATTCTCAAAACTGCTTCTAAAGTGCTTAATTTCATTCTATTTCGTATTTTCGTTTTAACAATATTCATTATTGAAAACACGCGTTCAACAACTGCGTTGCTTATCGGCACTGATAACATTCTCAGTACAACAGTAGCTAAATCTTTGAAAATTGCACATGACGAAGCATCTTCATAGTTATAAACTACAGGCCAGAATTCTAAAATATTGTTAGGTATATTACCCTTAAATTCGGAAGACCAAGAAACTAATGATAATTTCCGCCATTGATTTTCTATCAGATCACGGTCTTCCGATTCCAAAATAAAAGGCAATATTGGAAGGTTACCAAAACACTCTTGCTTTTGCCCTAAACAAGATGATGGACTTAACAAGCTAAATTTTTTGTATATTTCAATATTAGATGGTAATCTTCCAACCATTTCTTTTAATAGTGTGATTAAAAAACTTAAACATCGATTTTGAATATCTGTTTTTTCTGTATTAGAAATACTACGTATTTGAGATAACTGGCTGGAGAAATCTGTTCCCAAATCTGCAGATTCTATAGATAGAAATGATAACGGATTATCAATACACTTCATAATTTTTTTTAGAAAGTCTGTACCATTATCAATGTTCAGAAATATTGGTTTAATAATTCTCCTTGCTAAAGATTCAATAACTAAAAAACATATTGTTATATGCACTGCCAACATCACAAGAATTACTTTGAAATACAACGTTCAATAAATTTATATCTGAAAGTATTGGTCTTAAAAATATAAAATATAATTTATTTTTATCATCTTGCAACATTTGATTAATTGTTCGAGCTGTATAACATTTTTCTGTTGAACTTGCTATTTCAAAAAAAGTTTTTAATTCGAGCCAATGTTCCAAAATTCGCTTTATTACGTTGTATCGAGCTAGCCACCTAGTTGCTGATAATTGAATAAAATTTCGGAATTTTTTATCTTCACCTAAATTTATTAAGTCATATATTCTTTTATATTCAATTCGCCTTAATGGACTACAAGAAAACCAGTTATAAATTTCACGTGCCAAAAAATCTAAACAAGTAGGAAGTTCATTAGCTGCTTTTGAAACGCATAAATGAAGAGAATGACAGGTACATTTTAATAGTATTAAATTTGGAATATCTGCTCTTAACAAGGTAAAAAGCGAATTTCGATTTCCACATAAATTGCTAGTGTTGAATAATTTAAAATACAAGTTTAAATTTTGACGCTACAACTACACAAGCTATAAGTGACATCTATGATGTATGTTTTTTGTAATAATAAGAAGAAAAAAAAGTTCCCGCCAAGAAATATTGTAGATGTGTGTGATGATTTTTGCAACGCAATAAAACGTTTTATATTAAGTTTAAAAGCGAGTTTTATTTACTAATATAATACAACAAAAGTAATAAATAACAGCTAGCACCATCTGTGCCTATCGCCAACATATTTTTTAACGGTAAATTTATTTTTGCTAAATAAGTAGTTAGTACTTCGTACAAATCGTTAGCTGTTGCTCGTTCAATTTCAATCAAACCCAAAAAATCTGTTACAATCATATTGTCTTTCTCGTTATAATATCGTACACAGAGAGCCATATATTTATTTACCGATACATCCGTAGATTCGTCTACAATAATGGAATAGCGTTTATTTCCTATGTTTCTTATAAGTTCTGAGAGTACTGCGCAACTTATAACATTTTTTATAATACTCGTACATTTAGTATGATGCAATCGAAGTTCCTCCAAATTAGATCCTTTTCCAATTGTTTTCAAAAGCTCACCAAGATGATCGATGGATCTTACTGACGAATGGTTTACTATATGCATCACAAATTTTAAATCTCGTATTTTCTCTTCATTAGTAAATGATTTGGATGAAACTTAAAATAGAAATAAAATTAGTTGCAATTACTTACGCTTAAACAAATATGTCATACTTGCAAAATTTAAAATAGTAGCTTTTTTGGGCGGAATATTTGACCTTTTTTTGTGTATTTTTGTTTTTGCATGCCTTTGTAAATCAGAAATGTGTGCTCTAAAAGATGTTTGGCATGTAATACAATGCCTCGTTAAAGTCGTTCTGGTTATAATATGGTAACGTCTTGTATTCTTTTAACCAACCTGAAAATAAATGTGTAAATTTTATTAAGTATAGAGGTACATATAAATTATTAAATATTTATGCACTAAGTAACATACTCATAATACACACACATACAATGCATCTCGTATTCATGATTTAAATAAAAAATAAACAATATGTATTATAGTGACATAAATAAATGTATAAATACTACGTACCTTTTGCCCAATCTTGTTTCTCCCATTCATTAAGGTATTTTCTCTTGTATTTTCCATATTTTCCCATTGTTTTAAACTTGAAACAACAAGAACCAACTACCAAAACAAAACACACGTGTTGTACACAATGAAGTAATGAAGAAGGAAGAAGAATGAATATTGTAATAGCTTTGTTCGCGGTAGCGGTTCTGAACTGGTTCAGGTACTATTCGCATGCGCAGTTTGATTCTAAACGTTCGCGGTTAAAATAATTCGGAACTATGGGTAATAGTTCTTTGTTCGCGGAACAGTCAATTCGGTTCGATACTGATTCGTAACTGGTTCTACCAATCCTGCCGACAGAGCTAGAATCTACGGTTCGAACATGCGCAGTTAATGGTGAATACTTTTGAGTTTGGTTTTGTTGAAGAAATCTGTAAGAGTAAAGTGATAGTCAGACACGTTAAATACAAATCTCAGGTTTTTCGACATGTCAGATCATTTTAGTTCAAGCGATGAAGACTTGGAAGAAGTTTTGGAAGTTGTAATAGTCCCTAAAACTGTGAATTACTTTGAAGAAACTGTTCCACAGTTCAGTGGTGAACAATTTTCTGCACATTTTCGACTAAGCCGAGAAATGGCAGAAGAACTTGCCAACAGATTTGCTGCTTCTGAATATTACCACCGACAAGAAGGAGATTCAGAAAAATTATCGCCTTTAAAGTTTATCACTGTATTTTTGTGGTTTGCTGCCAATGAAGCAGCATCTTTTAGAGATGTATCGGATAGGTTCAACATTAGTAAAAGTAGCTTATATAAAATCGTAAGAAGAATGATTTTTTTTCTAAGCAATTTATCACCGGAGATCATCAAATGGCCAAGCGATGCTGAAAAGGTTGAAATTGAAAATTATTTTCGGAATAAGAATTTTCCAGGAGTAATTGGAATCATTGATGGTACACACATCAAAATAGATAAGCCTGCAGATGATCCCGACTCGTATTTAAACAGAAAGCATTTTCACTCTATTCAGGTAATTTGATGTGTATTTGCATATAATTTTTATATTACTGAAACCTTGTTTTAGGCCCAAATGGTATGTGATCATAGGCGAAGAATTCGCGATATATTTGTGGGATATCCTGGCTCAGTTCATGACAGCCGAGTTTTGAGAAGCTCTCCTTTACATGAAACATTACCAGAGAAGTGTAATGACCGATTCATCATTGGCGATAGTGGATATCCTTGCTTGCGACATTTACTGACCCCATTTAGGGACAATGGATATTTGACCAGGCGCCAGCGAAATTATAATTATGTGTTGTCCAAAAACAGATATATAATAGAACATTGCTTTGGTATTTTGAAGCAGAAGTTTCGACAGTTGTATCACATCAAATTGAAAAATGTTGCTGATGTAGTTCATTTTATTAGAGCATGTGCTGTTCTGCATAATTTGTCCATAGATGAATTAATTGAAGATGATCCACCTGAGAATGTGAATGACAGGGAAGTTGTCTTAAATGGGGATGATGATGATGAACCTGAGAGAGACGACAGAGATGGCGTGGCAGTACGAAATGATGTCATGAATACTTTACCATTTCTTATATAATTTGTTTTAAATATCACTACAAAATGAAAACAACCTGAACACAAATAAAATTAACCATATTATATACACATTTTGTAACTTTTATTTTTACCTTTAGTTATACAGGTAACTACAAAATAAACAGTATTTCAACTCATAATAAAAAAGTAACCATGTAATCTTGAACAATGGCAGAAAATGAATACATAAAAAATTCAGAACAAAACAAACCCTTGTGAAAAATTATAAAAAATTAACATTTGAAACTATAAACTACAATAGGAACATTTGAACTAACAAAAATGTATAATTTTAATTTAAAAATGTTGAAAAATGTCCCCGTTCTTTTGTATACATTTTTCCAGCAATTTATTTCTGTATTCCAAGTTTATTTTTTCTGATTTTTTCTTCAAGTTTTTTTTCCTCTATTTCTAAACGTTTCTTGTAATACTCTTGTCTATCGCTTCTAATTTCTTTTAGAATGTTATATTTCAGTTTTTTATTCTGATATGTAGATTTTTTTGGAATATGTTTTTCATTCGATTTTGAGGTTAGAGCTACAGGTTCTTGCAGTTGTTCTTCATTAACTGTACTTATTGGACGTTCAGTGATTTCTTCCTCTAAAGGTTCATCATTTTCTATCAGAGTGCTTACAGTTCCCGAAGATAAAAGAAGCACAGGATGTATATTTTTCTTTTTTCCCAAAATATCATTCATGATGTCAGCGTATTCAAAAGTTTTTCTTCCTCTACCCGTCTTTTTGGAATCGTCAATAAATTTTTTATAACTTCGTTCTAGTACTTTCCACCTATTATCACAGTTTGCAGCAGTTATTTTAGACTTAGTTAAGTTTTGCAATTCTTTGGCGATCTCCTCGTACATTCTCTTTAAATTTTTAATTTTTATTGTGCCCACTTCTTTTCTGAATTTTTTGTATAAATCCAGAAATAATAAGGTATTCTGGTGAGTCCATTTATACGATTCCGTTTCCACCTCCGTGTTTGTCGCTGGAAGCACCAAAAATTCGGCTAATAGTTCTAAAAATATTAAATAATCAACTTGTAGTTTTTAAACACTGCAAAATTATTGAGATTAAAACTTACCTCCCTCAGCAGACATTTTATAATATTTTACATAAACAAAAACTTAAGAAAAGTTTCAAACCAGGCACATCAGCTTACATTTGACAAATGACAACCCTGATGATTTGACAACTGAGAAAATGGTTCGGGATACGTTCATGTAACGTTCGTGGACATCAAAATTTCTTACTGGTAACGAATCGCGCATGCGCTTTAAAACGATTCTGAATCTGTCTTGAATCGGTTCGGAATGCGTTCAAAATTGTTTCCGCGAACAAAGCTATTGTAACAGTTAGATGCGCAAAATCGCATTGCGTATTACGTCTGCGCACTATTGTATAGCTAGCAACAAGAACTAGCAGCGAGTACCAAGTAGTTAGGTACATCTTGGAACATCGAACATAGATAGCGTTAGCGTTGCCTTCATCCACATAATCAACTTCATACATTCTTAAATTTGAAAATACTTTTACCTTAATCAGTAAATATAATTGGATATATTACAATATCGCCTATTTTTCACCAAAATTTTATTAAAAATCGCCCAAAAAATAAAAAATCGCCAACATGGTTTTTTCGTCGCCAAATACATGTTTTTGTAGCCCATTTGGCGATAAATCGCCCAATCTGGACACCCTGTATATTATTTGAATTTACTAAAAATTATACATTTTATCTGTATTAATATTATTACCTCATTGCATATTTTAACTTTTTTATTTAAAATAATTGTTATATTTTAAACATGATGGCCCGTACCACGATCACGGTTTTAACTAAAACACTGTTTTATAAATGTCATATTCAAATTTCAATATTTAATTTCTCCCTTATGTTTAAAGAACAATTTTTATAAATATTTGTTTAAATACAAGGTATTTTCTGCTTTAAAATCATATTTTGATAAATTTTATATTATTTATTATTATTATTATTATTATTATTAAATAATGAAATTTGACATTTCTTAAAACAGCGTTTTAGTTAAAACAGTGATTGTGGTACGAGCCTATATGTATAGTAATTGTATTTTTGTTGCATTACAAAATTTCTATTTACATATTTTGTACATATACTCGTATATTTATAAACTCAAATTTTATTGAATAATCTTCGGTTTTCTAAAAATAAAGTTTTATATAAATTTTATTATACATGCCATATTTCTAATACCTTATATTTACAGCTTGCATATTTTAGTTCAACAAATAGGCACATATTATAAGCTTTGATTTGCTGTAAAAATAAATTTAAAATAAAATATTTTTTATACCAAC
This sequence comes from Harpalus rubripes, assembly GCA_963082715.1. Lineage (NCBI taxonomy): Eukaryota > Metazoa > Arthropoda > Insecta > Coleoptera > Carabidae > Harpalus > Harpalus rubripes. The sequence goes on from OY720461.1 coordinate 11,935,293, forward strand.
TTCACACTTCCATTAAAACAACTGTCAATATTTCTGATATCAATCATTATAACAAATTCATTTGTTTGGCACAAATTAGCACGAATTAGGCACAAATTATTTCAGTAATAAAAAATTCAAGTTTCAATGTTTTTATGCTAGCGTGAAGTTGGCATAAAATTTTTTAAACGGTAATAACTCATAGACCAGTTGTAATTAATTATTCAAACCATGGGCACAAATTGCCACAAATTAAGCACAAATTATTTAATTAATAAAAGTTTTTATTTTTTATTTTTATTATGCTGGCGTGAAGTTAGCATAAAATTTTTGTAAGTCTCTTATTTCGTAACACTATTATATTTCGAAAATAATTTTGTGGGCACAAATTATTTATACTAGTGCCATAATTTGTGCCTAAGTTCGTTATGCCAACTTCACGCACCCGTGGTTCTAGCTGTCACGCAAAGAAAAAGTAAAGTGTTACAATTTGTGCTATATGAACAATAACGAAATAAATTTTATATTTATGAGAGGTACCTAAAAAGTACTAAATCTGTATATAAAAATTAATTTGAAAAACGTCTTATTTTAATATGCGTGGTGCTAACTTCACGCTCAGAAAAAGTAAAGCGTTATAACTTTAGCAATATAAACAATAACAAAATTATTTATACATTTTTGAGAGGTACCTAATTAGTACTAAATCCCTATTTAAAAATTAATTTGAAAAACGTTTTATTTTAATATGCGTGGTGCTAACTTCGCGCTCAGAAAAAGTAAAGTGTTATAACTTTTGCAATATAAACAATAACAAAATTATTTATACATTTTTGAGAGGTACCTAAATAGTACTAAATCCCTATATAAAAATTAATTTGAAAAACCTTTTATTTTAATATGCGTTGTGCTAACTTCACGCTCAGAAAAAGTAAAGTGTTATAACTTTTGCAATATAAACAATAACAAAATTATTTATACATTTTTGAGAGGTACCTAAATAGTACTAAATCCCTATATAAAAATTAATTTGAGAAACGTTTATTTTAATATGCGTGGTGCTAACTTCACTCTCAGAAAAAGTAAAGTGTTATAACTTTTGCAATATAAACAATAACAAAATTATTTATACATTTTTGAGAGGTACCTAAATAGTACTAAATCCCTATATAAAAATTAGTTTGAAAAACGTTTTATTTTAATATGCGTGGTGCTAACTTCACGCTCAGAAAAAGTAAAGTGTTATAACTTTTGCAATATAAACAATAACAAAATTATTTATACATTTTTGAGAGGTACCTAAATAGTACTAAATCCTTATATAAAAATAAAATTTGAAAACGCTTTATTTTAATATGAGTGGTGCCAACTTCACGCTCCAAAAAAAGTAAAACGTAATAACTTATCTAATATAAACAATAGCATAATACTATCATGGGTACTAATTAGTACTATTTGGGTACTAAAATTTAGTAAAAAAAAATTCATAAAAAATCATAACTTTGGTGCTAGCGTGAAGTTGGCACCAATAATATTTAATTTGCAATAACTTATTTATCATAAACATTTTGAAAACAAAATGATGGGTACCTAAAGGTACCAATTGGGTACTAAATTTTCGTATAATTTTTATTTGAAAATTTCAACCTTGTGGTGCTAGCGTGAAGTTGGCACCAAAATAATTAAACAATGAATTACTCCTACGCAGAGTAAAAAACAAAAGTTGTTTTGTGGGTACTAATTGGTACAAATTGGGTACTAAATCGTAGTATCAATTAAAAAATTAGTACCCTATACCTTGGTGCCAACTTCACGCACCTCATTAGGAGTCCATACCCAGAGTGAGATTAGCCTATGATGGTATATACAAATGTACGAAATATTATTCCTTATACCTTCAAGTTGTTTTATTTAAAACTGCATGATATAGTTATTTTTTTTTAAATAGCTTTGCTAAATCTTTAAAAACATATATTTTTTAATAAAGCAGAAACTTTATTCCATCCCATTTAAATTATGTAAAAATTGCATAGCATACCCCACTTTCAACGTAACCTTGTACAGGGTGGGGACAGACATTTAACGGGACAGTAGACAAGGAGATATTTTTAGAAAAGACAGTTAATAACACTTCGCTGTGTAAGATCGAATCAGTATCATATTTATTTATTTATTCATTTATTTAAAGTTTAGGCTATACAACAGGACGAGTCCCAGTGACAGTACAGCACATTACAATGTAAATACAAACAGAAAATAATTTTTCATCAGACAAACCTACTTAAATAATACAGTGAAAATTTGTGAAAACGAGAAATATTGATTATGACATATGAGTAAAATAATTATTTCTTATGAACGACTTAAACGTGTATAATGAGCAATGGAAAATATCAGGTGAATTGTTGAGAGAGAAGAAATTATTATATTTACACATTATTCTGTTTAGAGGAGAGAACATAGCTGAGTTAGTTTTATAATTCCTTAAAGAAAATAGATCACATGAACGTGTAGAATGAGAAGGTATTCGAAAAGAAATTTTGTTCAAAAGGGTAGAATTGCTGATATGATTATTTACAATTTTATACAGAAATGTCATATCTATCAAGTCTCTACGCTTTTGTAAAGGGATGAAGTTTAACGAGTTATTTGGAAATTTCCAATTTAAATAAGAAATAAATTTCTTTTGAATACCCTCTATTCTATTAATATACATTAGATAATGGGGAGACCAACATACAGCAGCAAATTCAAGTTGAGATCGAACTAATGTGTAATATAAATGAACTAGCGTTCTAAACCTTTTAAAATGAGTACCAATTCTTAAAATGAATCCTAGCGTTCTATAAGCCTTTTTGACAATGCAATCAATATGGATATCGTAAATAAGTTTATTGTCTAGAGTAACACCAAGATCTTTGATATGAGATACACGATTTATATATTTTCCATCTAAATGATAATCAAATTTAACCACATTCCTATTTCGCGTGAAAGATATAATAAAACATTTATTGAAATTAAGTAATAAATTATTATTTTGTAAATAGCTATTTAGCCTGTCAAGATCGGCTTGAAGGGCTAAACAATCAGATTTTGATTTTACTGTTGTATACAACTTGAGATCGTCAGCGTACATTATAAATTTTGAATTATTGAAACAATTTTTAATGTCGTTAATAAAAATGTTAAAAAGGAGAGGTCCTAAATGGGATCCTTGTGGGACTCCAGAGGATACTGGAAAATAATCTGAAGCGAATCTATTAACAGTAACACTCTGTTGCCTGTTACTGAGGTATGATTTAAACCACTGAAGCACATTACCATGTACACCATACTTCTCTAGTTTATAAATTAAAATGGAGTGGTTAATTTTGTCGAAAGCTTTACTGAAGTCGGTGTACACAGCATCTACTTGATTTTTGGAATCCATAGAGTGAAGAATAAAATCAGTATATTCCACAAGATTCGAATCAACAGATCGTCCACTATAGAAACCATGTTGTTCAACATTTATGATTTCTTTGAATGCAGCAAATAAATGCTTATAAATTAGTTTTTCAAAAATCTTTTCGAATATACATAGTTCCGATATTGGACGATAGCTGTCGACCGAATTTTTATTGCCAGATTTGAATACAGGCACGATAAGGGCTCTTTTCCAGATATTAGGACAGTGACCTTCTGTGAGCGATTTATTAAAAATTATTGTTAATGGGCAGCATAAAGACGTAGCACAATGTTTAACGAAATAACTAGGAATCCCATCAGAACCAGCCCCTTTGTTAACATCAAGGGATGACATTAAATCATGTACCTCATTCTTCCACATGTAAGTTACTGAGATCTATATTCGTGTCACAGTACTCTTCCGCGTAATTTCCAACGAAATTAGTGTTGTCCAAAAAAACTGATTGGACAAATTTTGCGAACATATTACATATATCATTACCGTTACTAGAGCTGGTATCATTGTAACTTATGTTAGAAGGCATGTTCTGTTTTTTAACTGAGGAAACAAAAGACCAAAACTTTTTTACATTGTTGGGGATTTCTTGTTCAACATTATTAATATAGTTTGCATAACAAATTTGTGTTAAGTTTTTCACCTTGGTTCTAAGTGCAGAGAACTCTAAATAATCAGAAAAATTATTAAAACGTTTAAATTTGCGATGCAATTTATGTTTTTCTTTAATTAAGTTAATCAGGTCAACATTGTACCAACAAGGATAAGATCTTTTAGAAAAGCGTTTTTTAGGGACAAACATATTGATAGCAACACGCAGTATGTCGTAAAATTTATTTAGTGAATCCTCAGTATTTAACATGGACAATTCATGCGACCAGTCAATAGACAACAGATGATTATTTAATGCATTAAAATCAGTGTTTTTAAAAAAATGTAATTCCATATTATTAAAATTTAATACCGGTACATATTCACATTTTTAATGTAGTAGTAATGGAGGATGGTGCGAATCGACTTTACTCAAAGGACTGTGACACGGGCTTAGTTTAACATGTTCAGGATCAACATTGGACAAAATTAAGTCTAAACATCGATTGTTACAATTAGTAATACCATTAAATTGCTTAAGGTTACAGTAAGACATAGTATCCATAAAATTTGAAGATGTAACATTATAAACATTTTTGGCATGATAATAATTTTGATTTTCATACCATTGTAGGAGGGGTAAATTGAAATCACCGCAAATTAGAAATTCATCATCTGGTGCAGAGTCTACTAATGCTGACAAATTATTCAAAAATATAATCATAGCCTCATTACAATTAGGAGGTATTTAGACACAGCAAATATGCAATTTAATAGATTTAAGAAAAATAGTAACCCATACATCCTCACTGGAAGTAGACCATTCGGCTCTGTGTACAAATTTTAAATTGTTTTTTACACCTATAAGTATACCACCACCATCACTTTTAACAGATGCGGTAGATTGTCTGTCCCGGCGAATAACGGAGTAATAATTGTCACTTAAGATTTCGTGGTCATAAACAGACGCGTTTAGAAACGTTTCAGTGAAGCATAAAATATCAATATCACACGCCGATGTATTTATTTTAATATCGTGAGTTTTTGACCTTAGACCTCGGGCGTTCTGGTAATAAAGACTAAGACCCATGAGAAAAACGAAAAAAATATAAAGTGTAACATTATCAAACTTAATTTAGCTTGTCTATATCAAGCTTAGATGAAATTTGTATAGAGGAACGTAGGGTAATGGGGCCCAGCGGGTAATGGCACCCACCATGTTATTGGACAAATTGTTTGTTTTATGCTACATCGGTAAATATGAGATCTCTACTATTGACATAAAAAAAATTAAGCGTATTTTATAGTTTATCAGCTCGCCATTTAAGTGTAGGGTACTAATAATATTGAGGTAAGACCATTCAAAATAATGATTTAAATATATCTAGTATACACAAATACTATTTTAATATGATCTGCTTTTAAAATCAACATTTACAAAAACTATGTGATTTATTTGATATTTTAAAATAATTTCTGACTTTTTCAAGACGTGTTGGGGTAATGAAGCCCTCAGTGGGCGCCATTACCCGGAGTTGATTATAAAGGCACATTTACTGAAAAACTTTTTTATTTTATCTAGAGGCCTTGTAAATATGTATGTACAAAGTTCCTCTGATGAAGATATTGATGAGCCTGTTTACGACGATGATGAGCTGGATAATTTGATGGTTCCCCGGCAGATCAATACATCGTATGTGGAGAATTTGGTAAATCCAATGAGCTATGGTACAGATGCACAATGTACCATGAGTGGGCTCATGCCGAATGTTCCAGTGCCATTAAAAAAGATATATATGTGTGATTTTTGTTGCTAAACATTAAATTAATATACTGGTCCCCATTCCCCCATTAGACGGGCAATGGGACCCATTGCACTTTTTTCAGTTTTTATTTATTACAAATGTATTTTCTTTGAAATAAAGTATTTTTTATGACAATTATGTTTACTGACAATGAAACATTAATGTTTGCTCAAAATCATAACTACGAATGCAAAAACGTACAAGATAAAGCCCAAAATTGTTAAGGGGGCCTCATTTCCCGACCTTCCCCTAATTCTAGATGAATCTGTTTTGCGTACAAAAATCTTCGCATTTTTGGTCCAGATATATTTATAATTTTTTGGACGCAGTTCGTCGCGAGCAGTTTTAAATAAAAACATATTACTGCGCGTTAGGTGATCATTAACATAGATTTTTGCCTCAGATCCTTCGTATCCAAGAGCACTCGTAGTAATGTTTTTAGCTTTCACTGCGCTAATGAGAGCATCTTTCACACCGCGTGACACAAGTTTGACAACAATATTTTTAGGTCGAGAAGGGGTGTTTTTATTGAAGTGGGGCACACGGTGCGCAGCATCGATATCGCAAAGATTAACATCCACATTAGCAGTTTTGGCTAAATTTACAATAATATTATTTATATTTTCTAGAGTTTTCTCTGGTATGTTTTGTATTATCACATTATTTATACGGCTGTATTGTTCCATATCATTAAGTCTATCGTTTAATTCACTCACGGTCATTTTGAGTCGCACGTTTTCGGTGTTTACTGTTTCCAAAGTCTGAACCCTGTCGTTTAGTGCTTTTAAGTCTTTTTCAAAGTCGGATATTTTCTCGCAACAAAAGTTTATGGATTTTAACACTGCTTCGAATTTTAAGTCAATAGCGGCTAGTAATTCTGATTTTAATGAATTTATGATGGTACGAAAATCATGACCAGGTGGGATATCATTAGCTTGAGCAAAAGACGATGACTTCCTAGAAGAGGCAGGAGCATCGCTCTTGGGAGCGGGACGGCATGATGTACACAACCATTGATGATTGAGCTCCCCGGAATCTTCGACACACGCACTATGAAAAACGCGCGCACATTTAAAACACCGTAGGCCTGGGTACTTGCTGTTGACATTGCGGCTACATATACTGCAGATCGGCATTATTAAACAAGTTCAGACGCAGAAGTTAGTAAAAAATGGCAAATGCGAATAGCACGTGTATGAAAAAACACAAAGTAAATCAAATACGAACTTCAGAATAAGAACAGAGGTTCACAAAATACACCATACACTTACGAGTATTATCACTATCACTCGCGAGAATATGAAAATTTTATGATGAGTATTTCCACCAATATTTTAAAAAAAACTATGACACAAAAAACTGCGAAACGCACTGTCTGAAGAAAAAATGTCATATCAATTGTTATCGTCGTCACACATATACGAGGGTAGCACCGAAAGTTTCTGCAAACTATTGATAGAATACAAAATTTTCCAGAAATTATTCTTTTATTTTTTTTTTCGAAATATTCTCCTTTTAACTCTACACATTTATGCATTCGATAAAACCAATCGTTAAAACAAGAAATTCATTCTTCTTGAGACACTTGAGAGACCATGTTTTTAAAGGCTTCAACCGCTTCATTTGCACTTGTATATCGGAAATCACACATTATTTTCTTTAATTTAGAAAATAGGAAGAAATCGTAAGGTTCAAGGTCAGAACTGTATGGTGGGTGCTTTAGTAATTTCACCTTTGATTCTTTTAAATAGGCTTTAGTTTGTGAAACAGAATGTGAGATTGCATTAACCTGATGCAATACTACTTTACTTCGAGGTCTATTTTCACGCACTTTTTCAAACAGCCGTCACAAAGAAATTGTTATGTACCAATTAGAAGTTACTGTTTTGCCATCTTCAAATATAATATTGAGAGTAGGGCCGGATTTTGAGAAAAAGGAGTCAATCATTTTTGTATCAACATTTCGAATTCGTTTTACTTTGTCAGGATTGGGGTCTGTTGGAAAGACCCATTAAGCTGATTGTCGTTTGTTGCAGGTTTAAATGCATACATTCATGATTCGTCACCTGTTATAATATCATACAATGCTTTAGATTTACTTTCGTTGTACTTTTTAAATGTTTTAATGCACCATTCCACACGAAGTTGCTTCTGAACATTATTTAAATTATGAGGTATTCAACGATAACAAATTCTCCTGTCTTTTAGATGATCGAGCAAAATTTTATTTATAGCGGTCACTCCAATGCTCAAAGTAGGCCGTATAATTCTGTATGTGACACGGTTGTCCGTTTTAATTATTGTACGAATAGCAGCTATGTATTCATCCATAACTGCAGAAATTGGCTGATCTTCGTGTAAATGTCATTGAGAGATGAAATTTAAATTCATTGTATCAGCTGTGAACAGACCTGCTTTATTTCCGAAAGCATCCCGAAGCTTTTCGATGCATTGTTTTGGAGAGAGCGAACTTTTAAAATCGTAAAATATCATGGCTAGGAAATTTTCTCTTGTTAACTGCATTTTCAGTACTACATGCGTACTTTAAAACTGCATGGAAAATTGCTGTAAATATGCGACTTATTCAACAAAATAACATTATTTAAATGGAATTCTATATTGCAAATGGTACCATATAAAATATTTTTTAATCTGAATATAAAAGTTCATCGTGGTGACGCCTGGTATGTGCTCGCACGGTGCAAATATTTCATCATTACCGATATCTGCATACAAAGCAGACTGGCACACCCAGTAATGGGTAATAAGCCGTGATGATATATTTATTTATATTGTCATTATGCCTTTAAAATTAAAAACAAAAGAGTTATTTCAAGTTGAAATTTAAATATATTTCTTATATTAATGCAAATATAACATTGTTGCGATGGAAAAAACAAAATCTAACATTAAACAAAGAACAATTGACATTAAAAAGGATGTTGACTAAAACAATGAAATCTGTGATAAAAAGTTTTTTTTTTAAATTCATTTATACAAACCAAACATTTTTATGAGCAATTATTTATTTGTTTTTTGATCAGTGTTAGTCAATAATTAGTTATTTGTTTATTTAACCGTCTGTCTGTCTCTTCAAATAAGAAAGTTAGCAATCGTGGCCCGCTTAAAATGGACACACTGTACATATTGTATAACAAGTACCTTCTCCGCTGTCACAAACTAATAACTTGAAACTGATGTAGGAACTTTTTGGATAAATAACATCAAAACGTTATTATCATTTTCCTATTGACTGCGCCACTGCAACACGAGGAGGGTTTTCTAAGAAGCATTGAATTCACTGCATTTTCAACAATGACAGTTCAGAGCTTCTTAGGAGACCCCCCTCGTGTTATACTGTCAATGAAAGACAAATAAAATTCCTCTCATGTTTGTCACAGGTGTAACTTGTATTAACAACAACAACAACAACAACAACAACAACAACAACAACAACAACAACAATCTTTATTGTATTTTAAAGTGTACAACTTTATTATGATTGATGATATGGGGGGGGGTCAGTTTTCCGTACAATTTTTGTAACCTTGCTAATTATTCGTTACGTTTGATGGAGATGAGATGATAAAGACGCCACAAACAGCCAAGCCCCTGGTGGGAATCGAACCCACGAACCTCAGGGCCGAGCGGTGACGGTCGCTTCGAGCGCTGTTCGCTGCCTCAAGCCGCACGACCACCGAGGCGGCTTGTAACTTGTATTAATAGAGTGCCCGTCAGCTAAGAAAAAGCCATTTACGTCATCAGCGCAGAAACCAATTTTTGTCATTGCCCTTGGTCGTCATAGCAACGACTTAGCTTGTTCACGTGGTACGCCAGTGTCGTTCGTGTATTATTCTGACGTTTAGTTCTAATGAAAATGTATCGTTTGAAGTATCATATTATTAATCAACATATCAAGTGTATTTCTAGGTTTTAAAAAAGGTAAATATAAATGTAGAAACTACTATGCTTTGTAGATTAATTTCTACCAAACAATTTACGCAGATGTTGTACCTGTAAGAGATTAAAGTTAATACCAGAAGAGATTAAAGATGTAATTACACTGCAAATTTTACATGACCATTACACCGACTTAAGATTACTTATGTTATTACAGTCTTATCCATTACGTCCAAAAGATTAACGGAATCCAATTGTCTTGTATACAACGCAATGATGTTCCATAAGTTTTCAAACAGGGAAAAATTAAAGATTTGAGCAGAGAAGGGATAAGTATTTGGTATAAGTAGTACAACTTGATAATTTAGTTATATTTCAGTTTACCTCTGCCTTATCGAGTGTTTATGAAATAGATTTGTGTCAAGTCGTTTGTGCTTTTTGGGCTTTTTTTGTGTACGTGATAATTGGACAGTTGAATCAATTTCATTATTGGTAAGTTATTGTTAGTATAATCAGGGCTGATATTTCAATCTTTGAACAAAAGTTGCTTATAAAGTTCCTTGAAATAAACGGATGTGAAATAATTTATTAAACTACAATTTTCAATGCGATATTTTTTATTTGTTACCCCAATTCTGTAATATAGTCGCTAACTCTTAGTAACATTGCTGTAGCAAATAGCCAATAATAATTGCGAACACTGAAGAAAATTTGAAAATGACAAAGTTTACATTTGTTTCTGCTGGCTAATAAAAAATGTTGCTAAGATTTAGCAACTTTCTTAGAGAATGGGGATGATTAAGTTTTTAATTATCAACTTAGTTGCGAGACTGAAATATCGGGTCGCACTACAATAATATAAAATTCCGTTTGTTCCAACGATTACTCGATATAATATGGACCTTAATTTGTTTTTCAGTGTTTGAACGCTGATTCCAGTGGCACTGTGTTGCGCAATAATTGTGATTTTTGATACCTACATACAGAGCGCGATGCCGCCGAAAAAAGTTGGAACACAGGGTTTAATTATACGTAGCCAAGGACGAGAGTTAGTTGCTAATGTGAGCAATTTTATGAAAAAGGAGGCTAAGAAGGAATTACTATTCCTTTAAAAAATCATAGGTTCGTACTTAATTATTGTTTCCTTATAATTTAAATTTTAAATTAATAATTTATATTTACTATCAGTTTAAAGTTCGCCTCTGTTGAACGTAATAAACATAGCTAAAATATTTAAATCAAAATTTTGAACAGCCTAAATTCTCAAAATACACAAATTTTGATATGCCAATTTTATTTATTACAATACATTCTAATCTAATCCTATTCATATTTTCTTTGATAAGATTAAATATGAAATTATGAAGTGGAATAGAATTAACTAACATAAATAATATTTTTGCAGGGAAAGAACTGTGGCTGCAACTGGAGTCTCCAGATCTACGTATCAAAATGTTATGAAAGAATCGCAAATAGTAGAATGCCCAGGTTCAACCACATATTATCGATCCCCAACTAGGAAAAGACAAAGAACATCTTCTAAATTAGGAATTATAACTGCCGGCCAGATAAAAAGTATTCGAGAAATAATATATGATTTTTATATTCTCGAAAAAAGGAAACCTACTATAAAGTGTAAGTAAAAATTCTTAAACATTTTACGCATGGCCCTTAATCGATTAAAATAATAGTTGAAGTCCTCTCACTTTCCGGGCGAGCGTTTTATCACCTGATGTCAGTTGATTTTTAAAATTTATTCTATTTCAACATTCACAGTGACATCAACTCGTATACGATTACTGAATATCTAAAAAACGTAATGTTCTTTCAAGTATTCTTCAGAAAATCAAGGATATGCAAATTTTAACAGAAGACATATCCGAGAGCAGTTTAAGAAGATTTCTTAAGACTATAGGATTCAGGTAATTAAATTTCAGAACATATTTTATATTACTGTCGAAAAATTGTATATAATCAATTTATGTAATTCAATTATTTAAAAAAAGATACAGTAATAATGGCTGATAGTATAAGCTTTGTTTTAACTAAAATGCTGTTTTAAAAATGTTAAATTTCAGTCAATAATAATAATAAATATTAAATTCATCAAAATATGATTTTAAAGCCGACCATAGATTGTATTCAAACAAATATTTTTTTAAATCGTTTTTTAAACTTAAGGTTAAATGAAATATTGAAATTTAAATTTGACATTTTTTAAAGCAGCCTTTTAGTTAAAACAAAGCTTGTGCTACCAGCCATTAATGATAAGGCTAGTTTAAATGTGTTACCGTTTTGTGTTGTAAAATTTTTTAAATATTACGTTTTGTTCGACAGAATACATTTTTCTTTATTTTGAAAGTTTACAATACAAACTTGTTAGTTAGAAAATGGCTAAATTATCATTGCCAAATTTCTTTATGGTTGCTTAATTAATAAAGAAATAATTTCTACGGTAACATTTTTATGGGACCCCGGTACATATATTTAAAATATGAAATTATTTCAAGGTACCTGTAATAATGAATGTTATAAAATTTTACTTTTTATTTTGTAGTTGGCAACGCACACCAGACAACCGTAAGGCGCTCGTGGAATCTTACGATATCCGTCTTAAAAGGATTAATTTTTTAGAGAAGATTGTTGAATATCGTAATGAAGGACGAAAAATTATTTATTGCGATGAGACGTACTTACACAGTAGTCATACTACAGAAATGGGCTGGTACGATGAATCGTGCAAAGGTCTAAAAAAGCCTATTTCCAAAGGCCAGAGGCTAATTATAGTTCATGCTGGAGGGGAAGATGGATTTGTCCATAATGGTTTAGTAATATTTCGTTCCGGTAAATATTTTCTTATTGGATTTCACAAAATTTATATTCAATTACTAATTACACCGAAAAGTAATTATAATAAAAAATTGTTTGATTTCAGGTACCAAAAGTGGAGACTTCCATGACGAAATGAACCATATAAATTTTATGAAATGGGTTAAAAATCAATTGCTGCCGAATCTAAAAGAAAATTCTGTTCTGGTGGTAGATAATGCTTCTTACCATAATGTACTGGAAGAGAAAAATATTACTTCTGGAAGTTTAAAAAACGAAATGCTTGCCTGGTTGGAGGATAAAAATATACTTGCCAGTCCATCGCTAACAAAACCACAATTGTACAAAATTATATCGGACAATAAGTTCCGATTTCCGGCAAAATATAAGTTGGATGCACTTATGCAACAACATGGGCATTGTGTTTTAAGATTACCACCCTATCATCCTGAACTTAACCCAATTGAAAAAATATGGGCCACCGTAAAAAAATTGGGTTGCATCTCATAACACAACATTCCGCCTAACGAATGTGGAAGCATTGGCAAGAAAGAAATTTGCAGAGGTTACTACACAAGAGTGGGCCAAAATATGTCAACATGTAAAAGAACATGAAAAACAACTGATAAAAAGGAGCATTTATTATAGTCAAGATTCGCTCCAATTTACTGTTAATACAGGATCTTCCGAAGAGAGCGAAATTTAGTCTGATGATGATTTAGGGTGTTATATGTTGGATGTAGATGAGTGAAATATATATATATTATTTATTTGTATTATTATTATGACTATGAGTATTACTCGTATATTTCTGTATATTTTTTTTTGTACATGTATATTTTCTTTATTTGTATTATATATCTATATGACTGTATTGCTCGTATATTTCTGTAAATATTTTTTTTTGTACAATACTTTATACTTTTATATTCAAAACTAATTTTAATTGTTTTCTTATTCTATTTCGTCATTGCCACTGCTATCGCTCGGGAAGCAAACGTCATCTTCGTATCATAATCCTTCGTACTCGTTTAGTACTATACTATTTTTATAATAAGTGTATAATATGAAAGTAAGTATTTGTATTATTATTGTGGAATTACGTCGTGTGATGGCCCAATGTGCTTCCTAAATGAAAATCAAAGCAGACGTAGTGAATAGGCATTTAAAAATGTCTCTTTAGCAAATTTACATGTCATTTATCAATAATTTGTGGTAATCAACTAAAATAAATAGAAAAAATAACAACTGCAGTGCGCTTTCGCTATTTGGTAAAAAATAAGATGGCACGCCACTGCCTACAAAATCTGTGAGCCTACGTCATCACTACGTCATTGCTTCGCGCATCTGTTGATGACGCAAATGGCTTTTTCTTAGCTGACGGGCACTCTAAATATTATTTTTTACAGGCACGGACATTTGCAGAACTACTACATTTGAATAATCGATATTTAATTTCTTATGGGAATTCTGTGAGTATTTAATATAGGTAAAAAATAAGTAAGAATATATAATGTTGTGTTCTAGATTGATACATATTCTATACAGCTGTATCACAGTAAATTTACATAAACTGTCTATGGTTTATGTGATTTAAATCATACTTTGTTATACAATGTATGCAAACAAGAATTATTATGATATTCGAAATTACAATATTTAAAAGTTCTAGATTCTATCTGGGATCTCATCTATACTGGCTGTTATTGCATCTTATGTGCTTGCAAGTACAACATAAAAGGAATAATTTCGATCTTAAAAACTGTGAACACTATCGCATTGCTAAATTATATTCTGTAGGTATCGGAAACACCTACATTTATAAAATGCAAGGCAATAGTCATTAGAATTATCATGGCGGAATGTCATTTTTCTTATAAATTAAACTGATTACACCGAATAGCGAATATGATAATAATTCATTAAAAATAGTGTATTATTTTTGAAACTGTCTGTCAATAATTCTGTTATTGTTGTTTAACATGAAATAAAAATTGTATACCGAAATGTAAAATAAATGCTTATAAATAAAGGGTTTCCCAATAGGAACGATATGTTTTTAAAACACCATAGCAACCATATCTAAAATTGTAGAAATCTCACTAGCTGTTGTTTTGACAATTCATCATGACAAAATACACGCTTCAACAACGTTTGGTTATTATCCAAAAATTTATAAAAATAATCGTTCTTTTATTCAAACTCAACGTGATCTTCGTGAAGATTTTGGTCCACATAATCACCCTTCTGTGCTTGCTATTAGTCGAATCGTTAAAAAATTCGATACAAATTTCACTTTACACGATACCAGAACACCTGTAAAAAACGGAACGCAAGAAATCAAGAAAATATTGCCGCTATAAGTGCCAGTGTTAGAGTGCCCGTCAGCTAAGAAAAAGCCATTTGCGTCATCAACAGATGCGCGAAGCAATGACGTAGTGATGACGTAGGCTCACAGATTTTGTAGGCAGTGGCGTGCCATCTTATTTTTTACCAAATAGCGAAAGCGCACTGCAGTTGTTATTTTTTCTATTTATTTTAGTTGATTACCACAAATTATTGATAAATGACATGTAAATTTGCTAAAGAGACATTTTTAAATGCCTATTCACTACGTCTGCTTTGATTTTCATTTAGGAAGCACATTGGGCCATCACACGACGTAATTCCACAATAATAATACAAATACTTACTTTCATATTATACACTTATTATAAAAATAGTATAGTACTAAACGAGTACGAAGGATTATGATACGAAGATGACGTTTGCTTCCCGAGCGATAGCAGTGGCAATGACGAAATAGAATAAGAAAACAATTAAAATTAGTTTTGAATATAAAAGTATAAAGTATTGTACAAAAAAAAATATTTACAGAAATATACGAGCAATACAGTCATATAGATATATAATACAAATAAAGAAAATATACATGTACAAAAAAAAAATATACAGAAATATACGAGTAATACTCATAGTCATAATAATAATACAAATAAATAATATATACATATATATATATATATATATATATATATATATATATATATATATATATATATATATATATATATATTTCACTCATCTACATCCAACATATAACACCCTAAATCATCATCAGACTAAATTTCGCTCTCTTCGGAAGATCCTGTATTAACAGTAAATTGGAGCGAATCTTGACTATAATAAATGCTCCTTTTTATCAGTTGTTTTTCATGTTCTTTTACATGTTGACATATTTTGGCCCACTCTTGTGTAGTAACCTCTGCAAATTTCTTTCTTGCCAATGCTTCCACATTCGTTAGGCGGAATGTTGTGTTATGAGATGCAACCCAATTTTTTTACGGTGGCCCATATTTTTTCAATTGGGTTAAGTTCAGGATGATAGGGTGGTAATCTTAAAACACAATGCCCATGTTGTTGCATAAGTGCATCCAACTTATATTTTGCCGGAAATCGGAACTTATTGTCCGATATAATTTTGTACAATTGTGGTTTTGTTAGCGATGGACTGGCAAGTATATTTTTATCCTCCAACCAGGCAAGCATTTCGTTTTTTAAACTTCCAGAAGTAATATTTTTCTCTTCCAGTACATTATGGTAAGAAGCATTATCTACCACCAGAACAGAATTTTCTTTTAGATTCGGCAGCAATTGATTTTTAACCCATTTCATAAAATTTATATGGTTCATTTCGTCATGGAAGTCTCCACTTTTGGTACCTGAAATCAAACAATTTTTTATTATAATTACTTTTCGGTGTAATTAGTAATTGAATATAAATTTTGTGAAATCCAATAAGAAAATATTTACCGGAACGAAATATTACTAAACCATTATGGACAAATCCATCTTCCCCTCCAGCATGAACTATAATTAGCCTCTGGCCTTTGGAAATAGGCTTTTTTAGACCTTTGCACGATTCATCGTACCAGCCCATTTCTGTAGTATGACTACTGTGTAAGTACGTCTCATCGCAATAAATAATTTTTCGTCCTTCATTACGATATTCAACAATCTTCTCTAAAACATTAATCCTTTTAAGACGGATATCGTAAGATTCCACGAGCGCCTTACGGTTGTCTGGTGTGCGTTGCCAACTACAAAATAAAAAGTAAAATTTTATAACATTCATTATTACAGGTACCTTGAAATAATTTTATATTTTAAATATATGTACCGGGGTCCCATAAAAATGTTACCGTAGAAATTATTTCTTTATTAATTAAGCAACCATAAAGAAATTTGGCAATGATAATTTAGCCATTTTCTAACTAACAAGTTTGTATTGTAAACTTTCAAAATAAAGAAAAATGTATTCTGTCGAACAAAACGTAATATTTAAAAAATTTTACAACACAAAACGGTAACACATTTAAACTAGCCTTATCATTAATGGCTGGTAGCACAAGCTTTGTTTTAACTAAAAGGCTGCTTTAAAAAATGTCAAATTTAAATTTCAATATTTCATTTAACCTTAAGGTTAAAAAACGATTTAAAAAAATATTTGTTTGAATACAATCTATGGTCGGCTTTAAAATCATATTTTGATGAATTTAATATTTATTATTATTATTGACTGAAATTTAACATTTTTAAAACAGCATTTTAGTTAAAACAAAGCTTATACTATCAGCCATTATTACTGTATCTTTTTTTAAATAATTGAATTACATAAATTGATTATATACAATTTTTCGACAGTAATATAAAATATGTTCTGAAATTTAATTACCTGAATCCTATAGTCTTAAGAAATCTTCTTAAACTGCTCTCGGATATGTCTTCTGTTAAAATTTGCATATCCTTGATTTTCTGAAGAATACTTGAAAGAACATTACGTTTTTTAGATATTCAGTAATCGTATACGAGTTGATGTCACTGTGAATGTTGAAATAGAATAAATTTTAAAAATCAACTGACATCAGGTGATAAAACGCTCGCCCGGAAAGTGAGAGGACTTCAACTATTATTTTAATCGATTAAGGGCCATGCGTAAAATGTTTAAGAATTTTTACTTACACTTTATAGTAGGTTTCCTTTTTTCGAGAATATAAAAATCATATATTATTTCTCGAATACTTTTTATCTGGCCGGCAGTTATAATTCCTAATTTAGAAGATGTTCTTTGTCTTTTCCTAGTTGGGGATCGATAATATGTGGTTGAACCTGGGCATTCTACTATTTGCGATTCTTTCATAACATTTTGATACGTAGATCTGGAGACTCCAGTTGCAGCCACAGTTCTTTCCCTGCAAAAATATTATTTATGTTAGTTAATTCTATTCCACTTCATAATTTCATATTTAATCTTATCAAAGAAAATATGAATAGGATTAGATTAGAATGTATTGTAATAAATAAAATTGGCATATCAAAATTTGTGTATTTTGAGAATTTAGGCTGTTCAAAATTTTGATTTAAATATTTTAGCTATGTTTATTACGTTCAACAGAGGCGAACTTTAAACTGATAGTAAATATAAATTATTAATTTAAAATTTAAATTATAAGGAAACAATAATTAAGTACGAACCTATGATTTTTTAAAGGAATAGTAATTCCTTCTTAGCCTCCTTTTTCATAAAATTGCTCACATTAGCAACTAACTCTCGTCCTTGGCTACGTATAATTAAACCCTGTGTTCCAACTTTTTTCGGCGGCATCGCGCTCTGTATGTAGGTATCAAAAATCACAATTATTGCGCAACACAGTGCCACTGGAATCAGCGTTCAAACACTAAAAAACAAATTAAGGTCCATATTATATCGAGTAATCGTTGGAACAAACGGAATTTTATATTATTGTAGTGCGACCCGATATTTCAGTCTCGCAACTAAGTTGATAATTAAAAACTTAATCATCCCCATTCTCTAAGAAAGTTGCTAAATCTTAGCAACATTTTTTATTAGCCAGCAGAAACAAATGTAAACTTTGTCATTTTCAAATTTTCTTCAGTGTTCGCAATTATTATTGGCTATTTGCTACAGCAATGTTACTAAGAGTTAGCGACTATATTACAGAATTGGGGTAACAAATAAAAAATATCGCATTGAAAATTGTTGTTTAATAAATTATTTCACATCCGTTTATTTCAAGGAACTTTACAAGCAACTTTTGTTCAAAGATTGAAATATCAGCCCTGATTATACTAACAATAACTTACCAATAATGAAATTGATTCAACTGTCCAATTATCACGTACACAAAAAAGCCCAAAAAGCACAAACGACTTGACACAAATCTATTCCATAAACACTCGATAAGGCAGAGGTAAACTGAAATATAACTAAATTATCAAGTTGTACTACTTATACCAAATACTTATCCCTTCTCTGCTCAAATCTTTAATTTTTCCCTGTTTGAAAACTTATGGAACATCATTGCGTTGTATACAAGACAATTGGATTCCGTTAATCTTTTGGACGTAATGGATAAGACTGTAATAACATAAGTAATCTTAAGTCGGTGTAATGGTCATGTAAAATTTCAGTGTAATTACATCTTTAATCTCTTCTGGTATTAACTTTAATCTCTTACAGGTACAACATCTGCGTAAATTGTTTGGTAGAAATTAATCTACAAAGCATAGTAGTTTCTACATTTATATTTACCTTTTTTAAAACCTAGAAATACACTTGATATGTTGATTAATCATATGATACTTCAAACGATACATTTTCATTAGAACTAAACGTCAGAATAATACACGAACGACACTGGCGTACCACGTGAACAAGCTAAGTCGTTGCTATGACGACCAAGGGCAATGACAAAAATTGGTTTCTGCGCTGATGACGTAAATGGCTTTTTCTTAGCTGACGGGCACTCTACAGAATATGTAAATCGGTCCATTTATCGACGTTCTCAAGAACTTAGCCTTTCAAGGATGGCAACTTGGCATATTTTGAAAAAAGGTTTGGGTTTGCATCCGTATAAGATTATGTTGACACAAGAACTGAACCCACTTGACCATCATAAGCGTCGTGTGTTTGATTGAGCTCTAGAGCAACTTGAAGTTGATACTGATTTTTCCAAAAAACTTATCTTTTCAGATCAAGTCCATTTTTGGTGAAGTGGTTTTGTTAACAAACATTATTGTCGTTTTTGGTGTGAAAATAATTCACTACAGATTCACGAGAAGTCTTTGCATCCAGCAAATATACTGTTTGGTGTGGTTTATGGCAACATCGGACCATATTTTTTTGAAAATGCAAATGGAGATGCAGTAACAGTGACTGGTGAGCGTTATCGATCAATGGTAACGGATTTTTGTGGCCAAAATTAAATAAAATGAATTTGCAAGACACGTTCTTCCAACAAGATGGTGCAACATCACATGTTGCCAACGGCACTATGGAGTTATTGAGAGAAAAGTTTGGTGAGTCTGTTATCTCCAGAAATAGAATTGTTAATTGGTCTCCAGGAAGTTGTGATTTAACACTGTGGACTTCTTCTTGTAGGCAGTGGCGTGTATTGAATATTTTTGTAGGGTAAGCAGTCATTAGGCATTTAGAAAAAAAATGGCGCCGAAGGCGAAATTTTATTTTCATTCAACGTCAAATGCCTTATAATTGAAAGTTACATTTTTACAAGGGATGTGAAGTTGCATGTTTTTCCCCTTTCATGTACAAAAATAAATTGCCAGATCACAGAACATTTTAGAAATGAGAATATATTTAACGGATTGTTGACTTACCTGGATAAACTATCTACTACACAAGTTCATTGTCACGAATTGTTCATTTTACGAAAACGGGGTTCCGTTCAGAACGGGATGTATGGTCACGTTAGTTATGACAAGATAGAAGTACATATTTCTTTATATAATTTGTTTCATCAACCTGAAGAAGATAGCGCCC
Organism: Harpalus rubripes; assembly: GCA_963082715.1. Taxonomy (NCBI): domain Eukaryota; kingdom Metazoa; phylum Arthropoda; class Insecta; order Coleoptera; family Carabidae; genus Harpalus; species Harpalus rubripes. The sequence continues at coordinate 11,955,724 of OY720461.1, forward strand.
CGCTATCGAAACGTTGTTTAATTAAGAAATATAGAACTAAGACCAAAAGTAATGTTTTATTTGTAAAAAAGTACAATTTATAAATATGTATGTAAGTAAATATTATATGTAATGTAGCTGGATCCTCCTATCCTTGGCAAAATCTTCTATCACAAGATCATGGAATCCAGACTCTTCCTTTATCTGTTTCAGAAAATATGAAGGCTGTGAGAGACTGGCCAGCGCCTAGTGACAAACACGAACTTAGAAGTTTTCTTGGTTTATGTACCTATTATCGACGATATGTACATGGATTTGCCAACATAGCCAAGCCATTGACAAGGCTTACTGAAGAAGGTCGAAGATTTATCTGGGAAATGGACTGCAAAGTTCAAAGAACTAAAACATGCTTTAACAAGCGCACCTGTCCTGAGTTATCCTTTACCTGAAGGAGAGTTCATACTAGACACAGATGCCAGCAACGTGGGAATTGGTGGCGTTCTTTCCCAGATACAAGACGGGCATGAGAAGGTTATTGCCTATTTTAGTAAGACCTTGTCAAAACCAGAGAGGAATTATTGTGTTACCAGAAAAGAACTCTTGGCAGTCGTGAAATCCGTGGAACATTTCTACAAATATTTGTATAGAAGGAAATTTTTTATTAGAACTGACCATGCTGCATTTAAATGGCTGCTACATTTTAGAATCCTGAAGGTCAGGTGGCTAGATGAATTGAAAGACTACAGGAATACGATTTCAAAATCGAGCATAGGATAGGTACCAGCCATCGTAATGCCGACGCATTGTCCAGAAGGCCATGCCAAGACGAATGCAAGCATTGTAGTCGACTAGAAGAAAAATTTTCCGTCGTCGCCAGAACAACAGTAGTCGACGATAATTGGCAGCCCGATGGACTACGCGAAGACCAAGAAAAAGACCCAACTTTGAAAATTATACTGGAATGGAAAGCAGAGGAGAGCAAACCAGTATGGGAAGATGTTGCACCGCACTCACCGAGTGTAAAATCGTACTGGGCGCAATGGGACTCCATGGTGATTGAGGATGGCCTGTTAAAGCGTGTGGTAGAAAATGCTGATGGAACTGAGAAGAGAACTTAGTTATTCCTAAGAGTAGAGTACCAGACGTGTTGAAAGAAATCCATGACGGATCTGGACGCCATTTCGGAGTCATCAAAACGCTAGAAAGATTGCCCTAGCGGTTTTACTGGGTTAACTTCACGGAAGATGTTAAAGATTGGTGCAAGAAATGTGTGGTTTGCGCTGGAAGTAACGGTCCGCATAAACAACGCAAAGCTCCAATGCGTCAATACAACGTTGGCAGTCCATTTAAGCGTATTGCAATTGATGTGGCTGAACCATTCCCAGAAAGTGAGGAAGGAAATAAATACATCGTGGTTGTCATGGACTACTTCACCAAATGGGTTGAAGCGTATCTATTACCCAACCAGGAAGCCACCAAGGTCGCTGAAACTTTAGTTAAAGGATGTATATGCCGATTCGGAGTACCACGTGAACACCGAGATCTATTCACCGTGTCTTCAGAATATTCCCTCGGTCACTGCGTATCAGAAGACTTAAAGATGTCCCGCGGCATAGCTTCAGCCTTTAAAGCGAAATTTGGGCGACTACAAGAACTGGCCAACCAACGTCCAACTGTTGGGAAAACGCTGCGCCTGAGGGATAGCAATACAGACCATCAGCGGTACATCTGTTACCTGGTTACAAAACCACGCTCGCATCAGAAGCCGTCATATCGTAACCTGTGGAACTCGCTGTGCGATTTGAAGGATCATCTGCTTGAGAATGACATTTTGAAGCTAGCCGTACCGAAGTTAGGCTGTGGTCTAGATGGTTTAGATTGAAGGATTGTTAGGAACATGATAGAAATCCTCTTCCGTTTTACCGGCGTTGAAATTCTCGTTTGTAGCTTTAACCCTAACGGGCATAAAGAAGAAGTCGAGCGGACCATCGACTGTCATTTCTTCAAAACTTCGAAATGCACCAAGGGTAATGCATGCAAATTTCGTCACCACGAACTGTTCCGGGACGAAACAGTCTTAAGGAGGGGGCAGTGTAATGTGCAGTGCCCGCCGTCGCCGTCACTGTTACCGCCTCTGTCCCCGTCGGTGCCGCCGCCGCTGTCGCAGGGACGAGCGAGTGTCTATTGTTAGCGATGACGCAACCGACTGGTCGGAACCTGCTTAATTACGCGGTTGATGTAACCTATTGTGTTTTATCTAGAAGTGTTCCAGTGAGTTCTCGAATGTTCGGCTAGGGTATATAAGCACCGTTAGCGAAGGCACTGGACAGTCTGATATAAATAAGCGTTGCGTGTAAAACAGTTGGTGATATAAACAGATAGTCGACAAGTTGTGAACATAAATAAAGATAGTTGTATAAATAAATAAGTGAACTATATATTGTTTAAATAAATAATCTTAGTGTTTAAGTGTCTTATAATATTCTTAGTCTTAATTAGTGTTTAATAATTGTTTAATCGTAGTGTTGGTTATATTTATCATCTTTTAATTATATTTAATATCTATTTATCGTTATAATAAACTTATTTTAATTAATAATAATTGTCTAATATTTACACTTCACCCAAATAAATAAAAACGTTACATTATTATATAAAACAAGTAGCACTTGCATGCCGTATGTCAAATTTTATTGTTTTACAGTATCGCATCCCCTGAAATTTTCAAATATTATTAATTTATTATAATTGCTAGGGATGTGTTTACTTCCCTTGAAATTATGAAAATATCAGAAGTAATATTAGGGGGTGAAATCTCTGTCAATAATATATAAAACCAGTAGCACTTTCATGCCATTTTAAATTTTATTGTTTTACAGTATCGCATCCCCTGAAATTTTTAAATATTATTAATTTATTATAATTGCTAGGGATGTGTTTACTTCCCCTGAAATTATGAAAATATCAGAAGTAATATTAGGGGGTGAAGCAACTGTTAATATTAGATAAAACCAGTAGCACTTGCATACCACATTTTAAATTTTATTGTTTTACAGTGCCGCATCCCCTGAAATTTTCATATGTTTTAATTTTATTTTAATTCTTAGAGTTGTGTTAGAAAATATCAGAAGTAATATTAGGGGGTGAAATCTCTGTCAATAATATATAAAACCAGTAGCACTTTCATGCCATTTTAAATTTTATTGTTTTACAGTATCGCATCCCCTGAAATTTTCAAATATTATTAATTTATTATAATTGCTAGGGATGTGTTTACCTCCCCTGAAATGATGAAAGTATCAGATGTAATACTCGGGGGTGAAATGACTGTCAATATTATATAAAACCATTAGCACTTGCATACCACATTTTGTATTTTATTGTTTTACAGTATCGCAGCCCCTGAAATTTTCAACTATTATTAATTTATTATAATTGCTAGGGTAGTGTTTTCTTCCCCTGAAATTATGAAAATATCAGAAGTAATATTATGTGGTGAAATGACTGTTAATATTATATAAGAACAGTATCACTTGCATACCACATTTTGTATTTTATTTTCACAGTACTTTGTCCTTTGAAATATTGCATAAATATATGTACTCTATTCCGTTTCTAGGATACAGAGACCCATTTAGCAAATGATTCATTCTGCCTGTATCCTTGTCTGGATAACTATGAGCTAGTAATATTTGTTAAAGTGTATATTTTCAAACTGTTATTGTTATTATGTACCCTGTGCCCCGGAATTGATATACCAAATGACTTATTTTGTTTACTGAATTAGATAAAAAAGGTATTTATTATTTTTTCTTCGATTTTATTGAAATAAACCTAAACGAACGACAGCGTTCGTCAACGAGCGGCAGCGAACGTCAGGGTTGCCCAACACTATTTTTCTTTCGAATCCGCTGCTGCGAATCTGCTGCTAAGTTCACTCTGATAAAACAATGTTAAATATCATTTTTTCACATTTAATGTTACTATAAATATTAAAGAATATTTTATTCTCTATACGATTTGACTACATTTTATACTTAATAGTAAATGAATATAGAGTTAAAAATTTATAAAGAAATTAAATTTCATAAAGTAGCCATAGCTATGGAAACAGCTACTATATTAAGAAAATTTTGATTGAAAGATGTTAGAAATAAATATATAAATAAATAAATCATCACGGCTTATTACCCATTGCTGGGTGTGCCAATCTGCTTTGTACACAGATACGGTAATGATGAAATATTTGCACCGTGCGGGCGCTTACCAGGCGTCACCTCACGGGCACTCATTGCTGGCGTGGAGCACCACAAGTGAAATTGAGATAGTGTGTTTGTCTTGTAATTTTACTGGAAATATAGGATCTTTTGCTATAAATTTTCTGTATGGAATTTGCATAAAATACATGCAACTGTCGGAAGGTAAAGTACAAGAAATATAATCTTTAGCAAGGTACTTTCTGTATGAAATTTGTATAAAATACATAGAACTGACGGAAGGTAATGTGCTGGCCATCAGAATTTTAAAAATATTTCTTAAATTAACAGACATAAAATTTGAAATTTTATATTAAAGTTAATTATTTAAAAATGCATTCATATAAAAATTGCGGGTTAACAAACATGACAGGCGATTTATAACAAACACGAATTACGTCCAACTCAAAATTTATTTTCTCGATCGAAACTGAAAAAGGTGAGTCTTGCTAGTTTTTTTTTTTTTTTTGTAAAAAAAAACTTTTTGACTCCGATTTGTACCAAAGTTCGTATAGGGATAAAGGCCAAATCTGAGACCATAGGAGTTGATATTAAGGGAGTTATTGAAGTCTAAAATAAATTTTTGGAAATAACCGTCTAATAATGTTTTTCTGTATGATTACAGGATCAACAGCGGACGAAGGACCACTTGATGACATCTATAGAAATTGTAAATAAAATTTATTATATAATCATGTATATTATGTGTATTATGAACTATGTATCAGACACCTTTTAGCTTGTAATTCAAATAAAATGTTTGTAATTGTTGTTTATTTAATGTGTATAGGATGTACTATTATTAATTTTGAAACAATGTACATGTAATTGTTGCAATAAATACTCCTTTTTATTTTAAAAAATGTTTTATTTATTCTTTTACAGATAGGTATTTGTTCAAAAGGTCATTGACTCCTAAACATTGCTGATTTTTAAAATATATTTTATTTTTATATTTTAAGTACATGCCAATATATAATTCGACATTTTAGAAAACTTTAAATTCCGAATGCGCTTCTCCTTCCTGTTATCCGAATACCATCAGAAATTTTTCAACAAAATTCGATATAGTGGTGCTATTATTAGGTAGCATCCATGCACGTAAAAAGGTTTAGTGTGCATTGATGCTTCCTAAAAGTAGTATCCATGCACCGTAAAAATTTTTTAGCGAGCATGGATGCTACCTAAAATTAGCACCACTTTGTCGAATTTTCTTGAAAATTTCTGATGGTATCAAGTTAATAGGAATGAGAAGAGCACTCGGAATTAAAATTTTTCTAAAGGGTATACGCCAAAATGATAGGCACCCTGTCGAATTTTGTCGAAAATTTCAAATTTTTAACTCTATAAATTACCAAATCTCTGAAGAGGGGGGCAGAAGGGGTACTTTACTTGTAAAAAAATCGACTTTTTTAAAATATTTCGTAAACTAACAGTTAAAAATTTGAAATTTTATATGCAAGGTAATTATTTAACATTGCATTCATATAAAAATTACCAAATCTGTAGGGTGTACAGAACGGGTACTTCACTTAAAAAAAGTCGACTTTTTTTCAAATGAAGTACCCCCCAGAGATTTGGCAATTTTTATATAAATGCAATGTTGAATAATTACCTTGAATACAATATTTCAAATTTTTAACTCTGTTAATTTAGGAAATATTTTAAAAAAGTCAAAAAAATTTCAAGTAAAGTACCCCTTTTGTATCCTTCAGAGATTTGGTAATTTTCATACGAACGCAATGCTAAATAATTACCTTTAATATAAAATTTCAAATTTTAGTTTAAGAAATATTATAAAAAATCAATTTTTTTCTGTACCCCCCAGAGATTTGATATGAATGCAAGGTTAAATAAATACATTGGATATAAAATTTCAAATTTTTAACTTCGTTAGTTTAGGAATAGTCCGGATGTTAAGGTAGTTCACCCTGCATTTTGTGATGCAAGCAAGCCGTTTGGGTCATATGTCACTGAGACTATACCCTACCGATTAAGACACAAGTTATTGCGGGTTGTATACCTCATTGGCGCAGTTTTCTTAAAGTCACCGTGGTGCGCAAACCATTGGACCTTTAAAGTTGAATTTTTCTAATAATAATAACAATAAAAAGGTCTTTGATGCTGCAGTGCAAAAAAAAATGTTTGGTTATATATAACGCATACATTTTCCTCTTGAATTTAGCACATTGTGTTTTTTTAAAGAAAATTTTGGCTTCCTTGGCCGATTGCGCAAGAACGCTACGTCATACTAAAAAATAGCCCTAATAAAAATTGTAGCGCGTTCAAAGAGCTAGTAGCGTGTAGGTGACTTTCAGAGGCCCACCGAAACGGATGTTTCTAAAGAGACACGTAAGTGAGCCGAGCCGCTCTGCGCAAGACAGACCATTGTTATGTCAATTGGAGCAAGGCGTTTAGTTTATATGTTGCTTGGACAATACTCTACCGATTAAGAAGTGTAGCTACCCGGAAAGGTTGCACAGGCTCTGTATATTGAGGGTTGTATACTTCATTGGCGCGTTTTTCTTAAAGTAGCAGTGGTGTGCAAACCATTGGGTCTACAGAGCTGATTTTATTTTTATATTACTTATAATGATAAGGGCTTTGATGCTGCCGCGCAAAAACAACGAGTTTGGTTACATATAACGTATTCAAGTTTCTCTTTCATTTAGCACATTGCACAGAATCGCCCTGTGTACATATATATATATATATATATATATATATATATATATATATATATATATATATATATATATATATATAGTAATAATAAGGCCTTTAATGCTGCAGTGTAAAAAAGAAGTTTCATTATTTTTTTTATTATTGATTTAGACCTTTGTTTTTTTTAACCATTGGTCAGGAGCAATGTGTTTTCATGGTTTTAAATTTCCAAGTTGATTGTCTGGATAAATGTTACAATTAATTTTGTTATTCTATTATTTCCCTCTGATAACAATGTGCTGGATTTTGTAGGAAATACGACTCTCTCTTGAGTTAGATCTTCCAACAATTTATCTTGTACATCCCTATAATACAGACATCTAAAAAGATAGTGGTCTATATCGGCTTCATCAGTACCAGTGCAACTGCCTATATCCGATTCGATGATTTTGAGTTTATATAGGTGACTTGGTAAACGGTGGTGGTTGAATCGTAGTCTTCAGATAGAAGAAATTGCTTTTCTATTTAGATTGGATTTATTAAACCAAGGTTAATTAGAAATATTTGGTTGAATTTGGTAATAATATTTTCCCTTCATTTCGCTTATTTGTTTATATTCTTCTTCCCACATAGTTTTCTGATATTTTTTATTAATTGAAATATATTCTTCTAAAGATACAGAAATGTTTATTTGCTCGCCATCTTTTGCTGCTTCTTTGGCTAGTGCATCTACAGTTTCATTTTCTTTAATTTTTGAATGACCTTTAATCCATGCTAATTTTAAATTAATGTAGAAATTTTGATAAGACGGTTTTATATTTTTCAATATTTCATATACCATAATATTGTTATTTTTAAATCCAGGAGATTTCAGTATTTTAATTGCGCTTTGACTATCCGAAAAGATTACATAATTTAATTTATTAATACAGATTCTATTATTTATTATATATTTTACTGCTTGTAGTATTGCAAATAACTCTGCATGAAAGATGGATGTGTATGATGGTAATTTATATTTTTCTGAATATTTCCGTGTGGGATCATATATTGCTGCTCCAGTGTTAGTTTTAGTTTTGGAGGCGTCTGTATAGATTGTGTAATTATCAGGGAAGAATATGTTTAAATCTTCATTAAATATGCCATTAGCAATTGTCTCATTCATTAGATTCTCTTCGATCATATTTAAGTTGTCATAAATATTATCATTGTTTAACGAGTAGAGGTAATGATATAGGTAGCAAGATAAAGATTTTTGTTGTGCAATAAGCTTATTTTCAGTAGTGTAGTTAATATACATCTGAATATTAGGAGTTGTACTTCTAAGATTCCAATATTCATTTGTAAGAAACTCCGTTATTAATGTGACAATTCTTTGGGTTATAGGATGGTCGTTAATCTTAATTCGGGAGATACCAAATTTAATGGCAAGTTGCATACAACGAATTTTTAACGGTATTTCTGCACATTCATTCAACAGGCAGTGTGTAGGGGTGGATTGCACTCTGTCTACTTTTTTCAGATACGAGAATGATGCTGATCCATAAGCTAAACTTCCATAATCTATTATTGATCTGACAAATGCCTTATAGAATAGGATCGATATGCTTGGATCGGCTCCCCATTTGAGACCATTAATTTCTTTGAGCATGTTAATTGCCTTTTTACATTTTGTTAGCATGTATTCGATGTGAGATGCCCATGTAAGTTTAGAATCAAACATTATTCCTAAAAAAATAATCTTAGCTGTGATTTGAATATTAAGTCCTCCCAGAAGTATAGTTTTGGTTAAGTTGTTCAATCTATGACGAGTAAATATACATATTTGGGTCGTATTAGAGGAAAGTTCTAAACCATTTTAAAATAACCATTGTTGCAAAATTATAAACGTTTGGTCCAATTCATTTTGACAATTGTATAGCTGTTTGGAGGAGGTGTAGATACAAAAATCATCCGCATAGTTTAATACTGTCATAAAATTTGGGAGCCGTGAGAATAAGTCTATACAATAAATATTAAATAGAAGTGGACTTAGTACATGCCCTTGAGGGAGGCCTTTGGACGTATTTCGTATACCAATAATATTGTTGTTGTGCTTTAGGTGAAGATTCCTGCTGCTCATAATTGAAATGATTGCTCTTATCATAGCGTTTGGTATGCCAGGGGTTTTTAATTTTTCTGCTAACATGTGTAAGTTGACATTATCATATGCACCTTTAATATCTATAAATGCAGCCATGAGATATTTGTTTTCCGAGAAGGTGTTTTATGTGTCATTTGTTAATAAGTACAGGTTATCCATACACCCTCTTCCTTTCCTAAATCCGTTCATCGTTAGTGGATATAAGAAATTTGATTCTACCCAGAGTTCAAGTCTGGTTTTAATTATGCGTTCGTAAGTTTTGAGTATACAAGATGTTAATGCTATAGGTCGTTATGAGTCAACATTAGTAGGATCCTTTTTAGGTTTTAAAATTGGTGTCACTAAATGTGATTACCAAGGGGATATTTGTATTCCAGATTCAAAGATGTTGTTGAATATTCTGGTTAATATTATTTTTGTTACATCAAGCATCTTTGCTAGCATAATGTAATGTATTTTGTCCATTCCAGGTGCTGTGTTTATGTTATCTTTAAGGGAGTAGTTAAGTTCCTTTTCATGAAATGGCTTTAGGAGTGGATGTAGATGTGATTCTCTATTGATGGGTATACTATGAGGTAGTTCTGCAGATGGAGGTGTTAATTTGTATAAAAATTCATACATTAATTCAGATGATGGAGATGGAGGCTGCCTAGGGTTGTGGTCTCTTTTTAGAGATTTAATTTTATTCCAGATTTCTTTAGTAGGTGTGTCTTTGTTTATTGATTTACAGTATTTTACCCAGTTTTGCTTTCGCTTATTTCTGAAAATTTTACGTGTTTGTGCCGTCATTTTTTGGCAATTAATAAAATTATCTACATTACTTTGTTCAAGATATTTCTTATATGCTTCTTTTTTCTTCTCTTCAGCTTCTTTGCATTCAGAGTCCCACCATGGTTTATTGTTGAAAGAATTGTATTTCTTGGGTTTGTAAATTGGTATAGCAATTTCTGCGGATAGATTAATCATATTTATAAATTCATGTCAATCTATTTCTGGATTATTAGTAAAATAAAAGGTTGTCGATAAATTTTCCAAGTGGTTTTTGTATAATTCCCAGTTTGCATTTTGTAAATTCCACTTTTTAAATATTGTTTCAATATTATTATTGTTATCATTATAATTATAATTATTGTGTACAGGAGCTTGAATTGCAATAGTAGATATGATGGAATAATGATTTGATCCAATAGTATCAAAAATTACATTCCAATTAGTTAATACTGCAATATCTGGGGAGCATAAGGTTAAATCGATGGCACTTTTACGTTGTTGGGGTAGGTTTTGTATAGTTGGTGTACCGTCGTTCAAGACAATAAAATTGGCGTTGTCAATGCTTTCTAATAAGCTTATGCCTTCTCTGTCGTTTAAATAACATCCCCATAATCGGTGATGGCAATTAAAGTCACCTGCGATGAATACTGGACCTGAGCCTTGAAACTGGTTAAAGATTGAATCCCAAAATTACTCATTCAATGAGTGCCTGGGTGTGCAGTATATAGATATAATTTTGATAGTTTTAGTTTTACAAAAAATTTGAATAGCTGTAATTTGTATTTTGTTTTCGTTGGTGTATTTAACATAAATTTTAGTGTAGCATATAGATTTTTTTATTAGAATTGCTGTTCCACCATAACTATCATCTCTATCTGTGTGTTCAATATTGTATCCAGATATAGAAGGTGTTTAATTTAAAAGTATTTATAAATGTTTCAGATAGTAATGCAATATGAATATTGTTTATTTGCAATATTCTTTCACGAAAGACGTAATTAGTTTTGAGTGATCTAATATTCCATTGCATAATGTTAATATTGTCCATTATTTGCATGAGTTTGTAGCCCCTCCGAAAGCATATTTTTCACGACTACATGTAAATTTTCTACTTCATTAATGGAGCTATTTGAGTTTTGAATTATAATTTGTATTATTTTAATCATATTGTTTGTTAAGGATTCAATATTAATGTTATTATCTAATGTTCTATGGTAGGTTGGAGGGTATGGATTATGCTGAATAGAGTTTATTGTGTCAGGCATTTCATAACGAATGTTGGACGTATTAGGTAAAGAACTTGATATTCTGGAATTCGTGTGACTGTTACTAATTTTTTCTTTTTGGTAATGGTCCTTGGAGTGTTTTATTTGATCAGGAGTAACAGTATTTTTAATTTGGCTATTGTTTTAGGACTTTCGCTATGTGTTTGGTTTCCATTTGAGAAGGCTTCATAAGGGGGTTTTTATTTGCTGTTATATACGCATATGATTTTTTCAACATGTTTGTAGCAGCAAAAAAAGATGTTATTATAAGCCATTATTTCTTTAATTTTTTTCTGTTCTGCGTAGACAGGACATCTTATGTAATCTGTGGCGAGATGGTTACCATCACAATTTATGCACTGCGGAGAACAAGTAGTATTACATTCACATGAGTTATGGTCACCTCTGCATTTATTACGTGTTGAAAATTTGCAATTATTACTGGAATGTCCATGTTTTAAACAATTGAAACATTGGGTTACTTTGTATATATATATATATATATGGTGAGATTTCGCATCTATTAATATAAACATATTTTGGCAGCATTTGTGATTTAAACTGAATAATAACACTATTTGTTGGAATTAATGAGTTACTATCCTGCGATTTTCTCATAATTCGTTTTATATAGACCACTGGAGTGTTTGATTCTATATCTTGTAAGAGTTCTTCATCAGATATGTCTATGTCTATTTATTTTATAACTCCTTGTCTTATTATCATATGTGTTGGTATATATGCTATGATTTTTTCTTTTTTGAAAGGGTTTATTTGAACTAAATTATTCGCTAATGTTGCAGTTTTAATTCAATTTTAACTATTTGTTTTGACATTCGGCTAATATTTAATATATCGGATTTATTTCCTGTATATGATGTGACTAGTTTTTTGCCAATGGTAATAGGGTGCAAATTTCTTATGTTTTTATCAAGGGATTCTACATATACTAGATAATGACCAGCATCTTTGTGAGAGTGCCTGTTTTTAATTTTTTCATCATAATTGATTGGTTTATAGTGTGTACTGATATTGTTCGGACTTGGTTGAATGACTTTATTTTGATTATTGTTATTAGGTTTGGTATTCATGTGTTGTTCTTCTTCTAGGGATGGAAATTCATCCTTGTTTGTAGCTTCTGTATTCATTTCCTCCTCTTCAGTTAAGTCTACAAATCTATGTTTGTGAGATCTGTGTTGTGTTATTCTTCCTGTGTATGGCCGTTTATTTGTAATATTTTGTGTGAACATTGCTACATCTATTACAATATCGTCATTATTTGTTATATTGTTCGACTGAATATTATCCGAGTTAGAGTTAGAAGATGGATACTTATCTGCGTTTTTCCCTACAGAATCTGCAGTTCGTGGGGCCCCCAAAGGACCCCCTCCCCCCCAATCGGTAGGCATTGGTTCAGAATTAGAGTCGGATGAGTGTAGTATATAGTGTAAAGCTGTTCTCACTTCGACGGTTAAAACGAGATAGTTTGTACGTATATTAATGAACGTCTATCAGAAAATGTTTATGAACACATCATTTCTAACACTTTAAATACAGTTTGACACTAATTATTTACTTTAATTTAAACTATTTTACTAACTAAATACTATTTTAAGTACACAGGAATATCTGTCACTAATGTCAATTGAATTGACACTTGACGATTGTTTCATTACTTATAACGTATCCATTTTCCTCTTGAACAGAGCACATTGCGGTTTTTTGGAGAAAATTTTGGCTTCCTTGGCCGATGTTGCAAGAACGCTACGTTATACGAGATAACAACCCTAATAAAAGTAGCGCGTTCCAAAAGCTGTATAAGGTGCGTTCGGTAAACCCTACGGAGTTGGAGTATTTGCGGAGCGGTATTAAAGTGGAGTGGGTGTAGCGCTGGAGTTGGAGTGTATCGAGGAAACAAGATACACTCCAATATTTGTGATTAACCGAACAAATATGAATAACTATGGCTGAGTCGATAAAGTAGAAATTTTTGTACATTTACTAGGCTCCATCTGTTCGATAATAGTCATACTTTGTTCCAAGTCACAAACCCAAAAGTAAAAATATGTGGTGTGGCAATAATTTCAAATTTATTAACGAATGTAAAGATATTTTACTTATACGAGATGAAATATTAGTAACATATTGCAATAATAACTTTTCTTGGAAAGAGTAATGATAGAATGAATAATAAATAAGAAATACCTATATAATATTATTCCCTAATTACATAATATTTTGAATTTACCGTAGGAAACTTTTATTATGAGCATATATTTATAAACTGTAGAATAAATGTTACATTTTCACAATTATTAAAAAAATTAATAGGTAATAAGTGTACCGTGTACATCATAATATAAATAATTTTCGTATGATGTTAAATGTATTATCGTTTTCTTATAATATTTTGTTTGCAGTGAATGTCTTGTTTCAGTTCAGTGTAATTCACTATTCTTCGATATTGTAAAACACATGTTTTATAAGAAAGTTTTTAATATTTTTTAATGGTTTTTGATTCATATTGTTTTCTTTTTTCGGGTATAGTTTATTATATAAATCTAAATTCAATGTACATTTCATGGACTTTTGAAGCCTGTAAGCAGGTTTGAGCAATGAGTTTGCAGATCTAGTGTCACAAATCTCCATTTTAAATTAAATTTAATTTGGATTTACGTATTTCAAGAAGTGAGTTTAAAATATATATAGATGGTAGAGTCAAAACACCCAAATCTTTAAAATGATCTCTATATAATAGGCGACGCCTACCTTGTACCTTCGTAATACCAAGATGAAAAATATGTTTGTCCTTTTACTTTATAATAATAAATATTAATTTTAGAAACATAGCATAAATAGTTATAAACGTCAAAAGATATTATATAAAAAAACCAAAAGTCCGTAATTAGAATCGAAAAGCATACAATCACACAACACAACATCTGCACCTACTGCCGCTCGCCTGTTCGCTCCACGTTAGTAGATTATTTGTCTCTGCTCCTAGCCGTTGCTAACATCGAGATCATTGGAGATAACAAGAATGTATGTTATCCCCTCTCTGTCTATCACAGCGGCGGGCCGTTAGGGTAACTTTGCGCTGTGAGATAAAATTCAAGTTGCACTTGAACTAAAATGGATGTTGTATAAATATCGGATCAAAAATATCGATATTTTAAAACGTCGATATTTACAAACAATATGAACTGATTTCCGACTTTTCACTCTTGAAAATAAAATAAAATAAATATGCTTTCATATTTTGTAAAAGAGGAATATTTAGACCAAATAAGAAATAAAGTTATTATTATTATGCTTTAATATTTTACAGTTAATAAAAAAACAACAATGTCGGTACCTATAATATACACAAATCTATAAACTTATTTTATTAAAAATCAAATGTAATCACTAACCACTGAATTTAAAACACATATGAATCGCAACTATACAGAAATAAATATTTTGATAACCGTTTTCCTTTTATTTTATTTCTTTGCATACTCAGTTATGGTGGAAGTATTTTCTCCAAACTGGGGTTGACATCATATAAACTGTGACGAGACATATGTAAGTAAAGGAAGGACACAGGAGAATAGCGTGTCTATGATTAACAATTCATGACATATTAGGAATGCATTTTTGAAAACATCGAGAGCACATATCGAAAACAAATATCGATGTCGATCGATATTATCGAAAAAGATATAATATCGAAACTTAATATCGATTTTTCTCAAACATCGATGTATCGTGCGCATCCCTAGTTGCACTAACCTGATCGTATAGTTTAGTTTGTGTTACATTCTAGCAATTATTGATACATTTATTATGAAATAAATAATTCTATTCCATACATATACTTTTCTACCGTTATATTTAGGGTTTGTCTATTATCGAGTACAATATTGGTTTTTGATTCCTGCTTTTACACATATTTTTGCTTATGTCTTTGGTTCGTTTTGTTTTATCTTAGTATTCTATACGCTCTCGTACTAGTCTTTTCTTGGTTTTTGTTGATTGTTATTAATTGATTAAAGAATTTTTTTCTATTTTGGTTCTTTAATATGTACTTTATAAAACCCATTTGGTTGTCATAAAGTACTTCTTTATGACATCCAAATGAGTTTCATAAAGTACATATTAAACAACCGAAATTGAATTTTCTGGACATGAAATAACGTACATTTTTTGAAAAAATGACCAAAATAGTATAAAATACACGTTTCATAAGACATTTCAGCGCACTTGTCCCCTTAGAAAACTCGCGGCAAGCCGCTCGTTTCTAAGAATGACGCGTGCGCTAAAATAATGTTTTATGAAACTTGTATCTTAATGTACTATAAAAAAATGTAAAAATGGTTTTATAATGCTGTGTGCCAATGTACAAAAGCATGGCCAAATTTGCTAATGTTTTCAAATTTCCACGCGATAGTGAGATGCGAAAAAATAGATAAATGCAATACATCGATCAAATTTTAAAATTACAATATCCTCGGCAGTTTGCATTTTGACGAAAAATTTATTCTTCGTGAACATGAATCCATTACGTCACATGATACAGGTTTGGTTTTAAAAAGAAAATGTTTAAAATTGACAGATGACGCAATACTCACTGTATTTAAAAATCAGACATCATATTAATTTGTCAAAACGCCAAAAGATAAAAATCCAGATATTCTCCGTGACAATATACAGGCTGTTCTGTAAGTTCATAGTGTGATAAAGAGAATTGAATAAAGTTATAATCTGAAATATATTTTACAAAATCTGTCAAGTTGTAAATGTTACGGGACTGTAAAGTCGACAATTACGAACAAGCTATACTGTTAAGTTAAAAACTATACTTATTAAATTAAAATTTAAAAATGAAGTTGTTCAAAAATGCCTGTTACTTTTACTAATTAAGAATACACAGACATGCGTTTGGTTTACGGAGAAGTGCTCGAAAACAGCGCCATTAATAAAAAGTGTCTATCCATATTTCGCTTTTGACTTCAAACCTTCAAGAATGACAAGTCTTGTTATTTTCACTCAAACTGCTGTAAGTTTTAAATAATATTTTATTCAAATAAATAATTGTTATTGGTCCGTCTTGAAGTGCTTTTATAATTGCAACAAATACCTACCCTACATTAGAAAAGAAATAATTGCAGATTACGATACATTGCAACCGTGTTTATTAGTGGTAACGTATGCCACTTTACTTGCATAACTCCGTGTACTAAAACGAAAAATTAACTTAAATATTAAAACATGAAAGTGATAAAATTGCAAATCGAATGCAATTCTTTTATGTAGTACAGATATGTATTTTATGATAACGTAACATCGACCAAACATTTCTTTTTATTTTGAAATATGATTATCTGCACAGGGTGTTAAAAAACGGTAAAAAAATGGATGGTATACATTTCAATGTACTGATTCTAAATCAAAAACAATTTTTCCAGAAAACAGAGAATTATTTCTTATTATTTATTTTATTCTTCAAGTTTTCATTTTTAGTGCCTCTGACCGACACAAAAATTTTATTCAAAATAATGATTTATCTAATCACGTGAATAGGAAATAAATTTCTAATTATTTCTATTAAAAATTTCATGTTGAGGAGTGGCACTAAAAATGTACATTTCAAGAATTAAATAAATAATAAGAAATAATTTTCCGACTTTTGGAAAAATTCATTTTGGGGGTATGTGACTATAATCGAATTTCAGTATGTCATAAAATATAAAAATTAAACACTAGCGTCTCATTACTCTCATTGTTATAATAAAAAAACTAACTAAACATTGGTTTATAATAGTATTGTAATTAGTCAATATAATATTTTGGAGAGGGGATATGTGACGCTATCATGGTAGGATCGTGGAAGAAGACAGATAGACTGGGATGGAAGAAGGTAGTTACAGACCAGCGTCGTATGTTGTGGCATGTGGCAGGGCGACAGGTGGCTATAACTATCAATTTTCCTCTCAGTCTACATATCCCTTCCCCTAATTTTTAATAATAATTGTTTTCTCATAAACTACAAATAATTAATCGATTGAAAAAATACGGGTATTTATTTTTTGTCTAGTATCATAATATTATGTATGTTAAAATAAATTTTAGAAAAGTAGTATATAATTTTTTTATTTTATTTATTTATACAAGCTACAAAAGAAAATGTACTTTCGCCTGTGCAGCACAGCTGTACAGTCGCACCCCTTGACCCCTGCCCTTAGATCCAAACACGTGCTCTGCTTATAGGACTGGGAACAGGTAGCCTATCGGAGTGCGAGCCAGCCGTTATAATCCGACAGTTCCGAAATGCTACGCCCCACAAATGCTATGCTATAGTGTTTTTTGGTCTGTGATGCTATGCCTCCCAAATGCTACAAGTTATAAAGATATCCCCACCACCAGACCCGAAGTTTCCCGACCACACAATGCTACCAGTTATAATGTGGGACGAATAGGGACAGGATGAAGAGTATTCTGAGAGTATGAACAATACACTATAGATCGCTACATAACCGTACCCATGTCACATTTCGCCTATTAAAATATAGATGGCTATACATTAACTTTGAAATTAGGTGATTACATTTTAATTTTTTCCAACCATAAAAATATAAACAATTTGAAATTAAATAAATAATATAAATATAATTATAATAATATAAATAATAAACACGTTTTATAAATAATATTTTATTCATTTTAATAATAAATTTTCTTTTCTTAGTAGGACTGATAATAATACTAAGAAACGGAACATTATACATTAAATCCTAAGGTAATTTATAAACAGATCTGATATTTATCACATTCTTCATTTCTAAAATTTTCTAAAGTTCATAATTTTAAGTCCTTAAATTTAGCTGGCAATAATTTCTATACAATTCAATTCACGCTGCATATACTGTTTTCTTCTCTTCATTGTCAGTTATTGTTGGATAAATGGCAAAGAAGTCCCTTTATTGACTTGATGCACAAAGTTTACAATAAAAAAGACATTTATTATCAGAGAAAAAACAAAATTCACTAATCAAAACAAAAACCTGTCAAATCCTACTTCAATTCTGTCTCCGTCAATAATACAGTTCTCATATGATTATTACATTACATATTTATACTATATTATACAATTGGCTGCATACATTACGCAATAACTGTAACAACATACCGATGAATTCTCTCATATTTGGAAAATAATATTGTAACTTTTAACTTTGAAATAGATCATACACTCCGACCACGGACTAAGACAACTAGGACTGTGGACTCGCTATGCAAGCGATTAGCCCGTTTTGACCAAACTATGTCATGGGTTTGTGCGGGTTGCTGACAACAGCGATGCTTTAATTGTACGTATCCTATACTACCAGTATATTAGTTAATTATTAAAAATATTATTGTTGCTAAATAAGATATGCCAAATGTGATTCTGATGTTACAATGATATTAATACATATTAAAGAATATAATTTTAATACATTATTTTAAAATTACTTACCTTTAGTGATATTATAAAGAAGTAATTTAGACAGATTCACTCCTAAAATTTCTCTTTGCAAAGTGATTATTGTTTCATATTCTCTTCTTTACAATATGTAGTAAACGAATATTTAAATAATAATGCAATATATATTAAACAACATCATACTTATGAAGATTACATGGGAAACTAAAAGTATGAATTTCTACAATATATAATAATTACTACGTTTACATGCAGTTTTGAAAATGGTTTCAGTTTTCAGTCAAAATTATGCAAAACTGTTTACATGCAGTTTTCAAAACAAGTTTAAAAATTGATTTGAAATTAGTTTCGGCGCATGCGCATTTAGCTAATGTAAGTGACAGATCTTCTTTACTCCAAATACTTCGTTTTGCTATTATTCCAATTATGTTTTATACTTCGTACCACTACGGACTAAAACTACACAACTGTCAGTATATTTGAAGGTTAGTAACACAAAGCGACAAAGCGACAAAAACATTATGCTCTGTACACATGCGCAGTATCGAAACTGAATTTTAAGTGTTTACATGAGTAGTTTTGAAACTAGTTTTCAAGTCCAACCCATGAATTTTAGTTTTGGTTTGAGGTAATTCAAAACCGTTTTGACACTGTATACATGGCGTTTTCAAAACTAAAAACGTTTTAAAAACGGTTTCAAAACTGCATGTAAACTCAGTAAATGTATCCTCATATATATATATATATATATATATATATATATATATATATATATATATATATATATATATATATATATTCTATTTTACTTATTAATTTGTAAATGTGTGCGTTGGGATACACTAGGTATCCTCGATTTATTGTTTGTTAAGTTAGCTTCTGGTTTATCGACGAAAGTATTTTTGTAATACATGGTTTTAGATTAATAAAATTACTTACTTTTTCTTCTAATTTAGTTGCATAATCTAAATTCGGCAATGATGACAAACAAAATAGTTTTTTAACTGTATCTTTATTTATAGATTTATTACTGAAGAAATATGAGAAATGCAATGCTTCATCCTAAAAAAATTGTTTCCGTGCTACAGGTTCGTTATTATACACAAGCATTTTGATAATTATGATAACTGGTCTATCTACTTGATTTTCTGAAGGTACAATAACCCGTTTTGCAGCTAGTAGTTTTAACATAATTTTACGTTCATATAATTCGTTAAATCTTTTGTTTTCTATAGATATATTTTCAATATTTTTTCCGATGTATTTAGCACTGGTAAAATATCCATTTATTCAATTCTTTTAGATAAATATTTTGGGCAGTCTGGGAATATAGTAGGGACAGCTTCAAGTTTTAATTTAGGTCTAGTGCATGGTACTTTAATCTAAATGCATACAAATATGTAAATAATGTAAAAACATACAAATCATTACACTAAAAATATATTTATAATGATAATAAAACCTATTATATTTATGATATGTGGAAAATACAACGTAAACGTATAGAAAAAGTATTAAAGCTAAGTAAGGTCTAACCTACAATGTAAAAGCATCAAGTTTCATAAAATAGGTGTTTTTTTTTTTTAATTAAAAGAAACAATTTGAATATAAGGTGGTACATTTTATAATAATATACTTACGTGGCGCGTATTTCATAAAAAGTTTAAGAATTAGTTCGCAAAAACCTCTACGTAACGTAGTAGCTACGTATGAACACCACAGTAATGAAGCATCGCTATCGACAGCAACCAGCGCAACATTAGTGACACTTATTAGTCAATTTTATAATGCGAGTTCCCAGTCCTAGTTGTCTTAGTCCGTGACTCCGACAGTGATAACGTCAAAATCGACCGGGAATTACAAAACCTGAAATATTATTGAAGTATGTATCCGGTTTGTAAGTGTGGAAGGTTTAAGGGTGCGTTGAAAAAACCGCGCCATGAGGCGATGCTGGGTTAATTAGGAACTATTTCTTAAATACAAAAGTATTTCACAGATGGCTCTGTCTCTGCAGGTTTAGATCCTAGTTAATATGAAATTTAAACTTTGGAACGCGGGCATGTCTAGCGCAAAATATTTGAGGGATAAGATAGAAGGGTGCACCAAATTATTCTTATACGATCTGTTTCGACATTTGTATGCTGCTCGAATTCCCAGTTCCATTGTTATTAACAATTTGTTGTTACCATTATTATTATTATTTTCGTTATTGGTTTTCTTAACTTGTTTCGTTAAGTGTTGCTGATATTTATATATTTGTTAATTTAAAAAATGGGCAAACCAAAACCACGTATACGTAAGAGAAATAAGACGTCTCGGAGTAAAAAATTACGCTACAAGTGTAATAGTACAAATAGTGTAATTCAAAATGATATCAGTATTAGTGACAATAATACTATACAAAATGCAAGTGATGCAAATATACCAGGATGTGATATGGATCTTTCATTTATTTCTGACGTCGTATATGAAAGGTAAAATATAATATCATCTCGTTATAATAATTACAAATTATTATAATCCTCTCGTATGTATATACTGCCATAAGCATAAGAGCATATAATATCAGCATTACAATATAATAAAGGACGTAAATGGCAGCATAATGCATGGAAACAAAGTACCAAAAAATCTCCTGGCAAAATTTTAAAACGCTTAATTGAGCATAGTAAAAAGAAAAATATCAGACCAGTCAGAAAAAAATTATTTTCAAAAGAAAAACAAAAATTACATAAATCCGATAAATTGGAATATGGTATTCAGGCTATAGATGTTATTACCAAAACATAATGTCAATGGCATGAGGTAACAGCAATTCGTATATTTGAAGAACAATTTGGTAACATTCAAATTAAAAAATCTGGGTTGTTTTTAATGAACATTTATGTTATCTCGGTGCTTCTCCTGACGGTACAATTTTCAATATAATTTAATAAAAAAATAATTTGATGTACCATTACTGTACACAGGTATAATTGATGAAGTATTTTATCAGGTATTTATGTAAGATATAAAAAATATGTGTTTTGTAATAATAATTACAGGTGCAAGGGCAATTAAATATTTGCAAATGTTAGTGCTTTTTTGTTGTCTATACAAGCGAAGATAAATATATGCATGTGGAAGAAATAGAGAGAGATGAAAATATTTGGAATAATTTGATGGTCCCGAAGTTGAAGAAATTTTATTTAGAATGCGTACTACCAGAAATTGTAAATGGTAATCGACTGAAAGGATTAAGGTGCGAGGACTCTGAGGACATAAAAAAAGCTATTGAAGCCAGGAAGAAAAATACAAAATAAATGTGTCATGTATCATAAATAAAATGTTTAAAATGTTCAATAGTACGTACAAAATAGTATATTGTTCTACAAGTGCGTGAAGTTGACTTTTGCTCAAGAGTGATGCAGCCACAAGAGTGTAAAAAACTGTTTCCCGCACTTGTTGCATAATATACAGTACACCACAAGGGTCAATTTTGTGCCATATAAAATTCGAAATATTTGGCATTGGTTGGGATCAAACCCGGTTCCCCAGATTAGCGACCAGACACTCAGGCACGCAGCCACGACACCCCTAATATTAATAAACAATATATTAAATACTTTCTATTTTGTTTCTAGTTTTTTATTTGTTTATATTAAATAGTAGGGTTAATTTTGTATGGAGATACCCTTATTTTTAATAAATATTTATTGTAATACTCGTATGAGTCTATTATTATTTAAAAAAATTATTATAAGTGAAAGATAAACGCAATAGTGCGAAAAATAAAATCATTCCGACATTCAAAATGTCATTCATTTGTTGTCATTTGAAAATAGTTATATACCTAGGCCCGGAAATAAGTAATGTTTGACGTACGAAGAATGAAATCAACAACCCAAGCGTAGCCAGACGATATTCTGGGAACAGTAAACACATTTCGAAAGGGGGTATAATGGCACCCTGGGACGTTGGGGGAGGGGGAGGGGGTGTTAGGTTAGATAATTACCTCTAATAAACCCCAGGCTTTTTTCCGTAACATTATTATTATATTATAACAATTAATGTAAATAATAATAAGTAGATGCCTAGTAGGTATATTGGTTTTCAAAATCTAAAGAAGGAAGAATCGATTTAGTACTATAAATATGTGAAAAATTAAGACATTACTAAAGCTGGTCGTTACTACTGGCTACATGAAATACATTAAATACTATACAAAATCGCGTACAACAATGTATACTTTTTTCACAATTGCATATAATAGTAGGTATATTAAAGAATAAGTTTTATAAGATAGGTTTTTTACACATGCGTTAAAATTTAACAGACGTACCCTGGCGAGTTTTCTAAATAAGTGCAAAAATAGAAAATTCGAAAAAGTGTCGATTAAATTCAACTAATTTTTGTCAAATGCAAAATACACAATTATGTTACAAAATTTATAATATTTACCAACAAAGTCGCTCTATTCATTATATGAGTAATTGCGCGCGCTATCTTTCATGTTCTGTATTACCGGCCACTCGAGTGTGCTGCCATCCTACGGGAAAACCGTACACTACGCACAGTGACAACTGTAAAATATTCAATATATTGCTATTTCTCACGTCGAAAGAAATACATCATTTTAGAAAAATTTAGAGCAATACTTGCAAAAAAATTAATTTATATAGTTAGTCTATAATAATAGCTATCACCTAAATGTATTTTTGTTATAAGGAGAAGGTAAATTAAAGAAATAATTTTTTTTATAGTTTGCAATTAATTTTTAAATTTATTAAAAATAGCTTTAAATAATAGTCCAAAAAAAATTATGAATTTTGATGATTAATACAATATTCTTTGTTCTTTCAACAAGCTTTAAATGATGAATCTATAAATACCCTACTCGAAACGCACCCTTAAGAAGTTTTGATCATAATACGGCCATAAAATCATTGCAGTTAAGATTCATTTAAAGAATTATTACATTTTATTTTCTTTGGAACTAAATGTACTTGAACATGTAAACCAGGTCTAAGAACATAAATAAAAAAATAAATGCAGGAAATATTAATGAATGAGAGGGAGAACAAAATAACAATATTTTTTACAGTTTTTATTCATTACATGACAACATTAATTTGTTATACTTATGACGAATGCTAGTTTTTCGTTTCATATTTTTGTAAATAAAATTTATATGTATAAACTATATTAATTCTGATCTGTGGGGAAACAATTTATATAAAGAATTACAGCTACAGGTCATAATTAACTTTTTCATATTTCTGTGATTTTTATCGTAAATAATGGAAATAAAAACATAAATTCAAACATTGAAATAAATCCTCAGAAATTAATTGATATGCCAATGGACGTACCTGTGAGTTGAAATTGAAGACCATGCAGCAAGGAGGTATCTGAGATTTTTGGAAATGAGATCTGGCCACATCAGATTTTTTATTTATTATTTTAAATCAAAGTTCGTTTAATTTTGAAGGAATTCATAGTTAACATACATACATACATAAAATCACGCATTTCCCACTTAGTGAGTTAGCACAAACCAGAAAGAATAAAAATAACAACATATTTACGAAAATTCTACCGGTAGATACCGCATCTACCGATTGCGGTCGAAAACCGAGTGGTTAATACTTACCTTGTTCGAAAATTGTACCATATCTACCAGATCCATCTACCGGATCCATGATTTGTGGATCGAGTAATTCAGCCGGTAAATGCGGTAAATAGAGAATCTAACCCTAAAAAAGGTAGTGATACAAGCAAACCGCGCGCGTTAAAAATGAAAATGTGTTCAATGTGGAAATCGGAAGTTTGTTAACTATGTCAAATTTCAAATCTGTTTCGATCTTTCAAATTTTTTTCATAGGTTAGAAATCTACCGGGTTTACCACTTGCGTTCTTAAAATAACGATTCCGGTAGCTGTAACCTAGTAAACAGCTGTTTACCGATATATACCGGTAACACTTCACCGGTAGAATTTTCGTAAATGCCTATAGTTAACTGCATCTGATTTTTAACGAAACCTATAGCTATCTTTCTTTCACCAGTTTCTGCAGTAGGCTGTGCGAGAAACAAGGCAATAGTTGTGATGTGACGTAAATATATAAGATACTTAAAATCTCAAATATATCAAAAACTAAAAAAACTTTTTTTTTACATGCATCATAATCGCTCTTTAAAACACGCAAAAGAATGCGTAAATCGACCATTACAACACGCAAAATTTTTGAGATCTAGGTAACGAAAAATGACGATAAATATAAGTAACAACTAAAATATGAATAACAACTAAAACAATGTTGGCGCCTTTACCTTCATTGATTATTCTTAAAAATGGGTCAGTACAACATTTTCCGATACTTTACCTATCTTTTTTCTTCCCGCACTATTCGCGAATTGAAAATAACATAGTATTGATCTTTTGATCGTACGAGCAAAAGATTATTAAGTGCAACATTGGTAATTTCATTCACTTTTTCTGGAATTTGAATATCGCTCTCTGAATCCATTGGAGCTCGCACAGATATATTCAAAATGACATGAAAATGACTTTTGCGTGTAAAACAAATATATCAAGAACGTATTGACAAAAGAGATAACAACCATAACAACTGTCACTTTTCCTTAGTTAATAATAATATTCTCCACTTTCTTTATACTGAGCATTTCAAATTTGAATTGAAAAATTGCGCGGTCCACTTGGCGCATGGCATGCCAATTGTATAATGTATAAATATATAATGTTATAATTATATGAGAACTGTATTATTGATGGAGACAGAATTGAAGTAGGATTTGACAGGTTTTTGTTTTTAGTTGTTAATTTTGTGTATTTTTCTCTGGAAATAAATGTCTTTCCTATTTTTGTGTATCAAGTCAATAAAGGAACTTCTTTGTCATTTATCTAACAATAACTGACGATGAAGAGCAGAAAATAGTATAAGAAGCGTGAAAGTAATTTTAGAAAATGGAATTGTATAGAAATTAATGCCAGCTATATTCAAGGACTCAAGATTATGAGCTTTAAAAATTATAGAAATGAAGAATGTGATATGTAATCTGTTTATAAATTACCTTAGTATTTAATGTATAATGTTTCGTTTCTTTAAATGAATCAGGCCTACTAAGAAAAGAAAATAATTTATTACTAAATTGAATAAAATTTTATTTATGAAACGTGTTTATTATTTATACTATTTACTTAATTTTAAATTGATTATATTTTTATGGTTGAAAAAAATTAAAATATAGTAATCACGAAATTTCAAAGTTAATGTATAGCCACCTATATTTTAATAGGCGAAATACGAATATGTAGCGACCTATAATGAATGATTCATACGTTCAGAACACTCTTCATCCTGTACCTATTCGTCCCACATTATAACTCGTAGCATTGTGTGTTCGGGAAACTTCGGGTTTGGTGGTGGGGATAACTTAATAACTTGTAGCATTTGGGAGGCATAGCATTTGTGTGGCGTAGCATTTCAGAGATATAGGATTATCACGACTGACATGAAACGGCCTATCGTTCGTCCCTGGCTGCCTGCTCTAGCCTAGCCTTACGCCGTACTCGTCCGTAGCTTTGCCTCAGAAATTCAATGCTGAGTATGAGACAGATGATTAGCACTTTCATTATTATTACTATCATCATTAGAGGAATAATTACTTAATATCCAATATTAAATTAAACATAACGGGTGTCTACTTTTTTTTCTCGAACAGGCAATTTAATGTTAAAATTTGTGCATGGATGAGTATCTAGTATGTTGTTAAATTATTTCGTATGTACAAGTTAGAAGTAAAAGAAAATATGCGAATTAAGGCAATTATTAGAGTACCATGACAAATAAGACAATACTATTTTTTTTTCCTTTAAGCGTATTACAATATTCATATGCTACTGTATACACTATAGAAGATACCTCTTCATTGTCTTACTAGTACAAAAATGTTATTGTACTAGTAAAAAAAATGTTAGCGTGTTTATTCACCGCTGGCAGCGGCAGTCGCTACAGCACAGCAACACAGATCATATTGAAAATTGTTATTTGACAGTTGTATCGTTTTTGGTTTGTAGTGTACACAGCCAGCTTTGGCTGAAATTGCAAATTCTACAATTAAAAAAATTCCAGAAAAATGTCAAAACTTATTTGAAACACTTGAAGAAAAATTAGTATATGTCATTCGGAGTAGAACGCCCTTTTTGTATTTTACTTAGCTTGCCTGACCTTGGCTAGCGCCTCGGCCACAATAACTAAATTCAACATATAAAGACCGCTTTCTTCTCCTAATAACATAATATACAAATGTTTGTTATTTCTGATATATCTGACATTTTTAAAATTGTATTATTATTAGAATAATAGGAAGATTTAATCTAGAAGTAAAAAATGAATCACAAATTCTAATAATAATATCAAATGAAATATATGTCAGAAACATCAAACATATATTATTGTCTTATTTTTCAAGGCACTTTGATAATTGCCTTAATTCGTGCATTTTCTTTTGCTTGTAGCTCGTACATAAGAAACAATTTAACAACAAATTTGATACTCATCGATGTACATTTTCATTCTGAACATTTTTCTTCATTACACATTTTTTTATAAAATTGATAGATAAAGCGATTTCGCCAAATTAAAATTTTAACATTGAATTTCCGACATTCGGGAAAAAAGTAGACACTCCGTATATACTTGCTGTACGCATTTTTCCCCTCAATTTTTTGTTATTGCTTGTTGTGTCGCCTACCCTGTTATCCGACCCACAAGCCGTCATTATTGATAGGTATATTTACAAAACAACTTTATTAATATAAATTTGTAATTTTTCCATGATTAGATAACGCACAAACACGAAGTAAGCATATACGAGCCTATACCTACAATTTGAATTCAATAATTAATAAAATTTTACATTTTAATGAAAATAATTATTAGGAACTATTTATAAATTTTTTGTATTCATAGTAACACTAACATTACCAATAACTAGTGCGTACTTAAAGAACGTAATTTCTAAAAAAATACCTACTTTTAATTTTTAAGTTAAAATATCGGCGTATAAATTTAATATATAAAACTAAATTAAACGTATGTACTTGTTATTCACTTCAATTTTCCTATTTTCCATTGAGTCACCGATTTCATTAGAGTTCATCTATGCACCGCTAGGTCTACTCATAGCGCCACTTCCTAATATTTGACGAAAATACTTACCGAATGTGTTTTAATTATCAATATCTTCTATATTAAACGATAAATATTTAAAATACTTGCCTAAGAAATACAGAAATGTGTACAGTACGAAATACTAAACAAATTTTAGGAATAGAATTTCACAGACTTGAGAAAATAAATAAAATTAAACTTTTTATTTTTTTTAAGTATGTTCCCGAAATTTAATTTTTGATTTTTTTTATATATGTTATGTATAATAATATTCTTCAAAACATATTAAAGTATGAACAAAATTGCAGGTTTAGTGTAGAAGAAAAACATTAAAATGTATGAAAAAAGTAGGTTTTTTGGATTTTTAAAATTGTTCTCGAAAATCATTTTTCTTAATTTTCACATATTTTATTCCTTACCCTGTTATAAATATTTAGTGCAACTTTAATCAAAATTGTAGGTTTTGAACTGGAGATATATTAAAAATAATATTTAAAATATTATTTTGGGCGAATAAATACATCCAAATATTATTGAAACTATTTTGTTTTCATGACAAATTTTACCCTTTTTATTCGTGTATACAAAGAAATCATATTACATTACAAAATTTTAAATAAAAAATGAAAAACCATTTTACTGATCTTGAATTTCGCGCGCTGGGGTATAATTTTACCTTAAAGGTGTACATAGGAGATTAACATGGGAAATCAGTTTTTTGCAATTTCCTGCTCGCCTAATTATTTTAAGCAAAAACTCGTCAAATAAAGGTTTTAGGGCATAAAATTCTGCATCTAAATCAATAAACAGTATTACCTTTCCATGTTTTGTAACGACAGTAATTAAATATGAAAATGTCGAAAATTACTTTGAAAATATCGACAGCCGTGGAATTGAACAAAAAATAAATAAATGCTTGACGTTTTATTTGTCACAACGTAACTTATTTGACGTTTCTGACAATTTGAATTTGTCTCTAGTTTTATTGTCTGAAATTATTAGAAAATCAATATTTATACTAATGAAGAGCGTGATTTCATATTTGCTAAATTCGTGACAAAATGTAAAGACTGCTAACGTGTCTTCAAAAAATACACGTTAGCCGCGTAATGAGAATATAGGACGAGCAGGAAAACGTGCGTTACTGGACGAAACAGTGTAAGGAATAAGTGTAGTCCCCTTCTGTAATACTAGATGTATTGGAAATGAGTTGAGAGTACATTACAGCATCATACATAATTTTGTTACGCAGTTGAATTTTTAATAAATTCATATTATTTAATCAAAACTGTACTTTTTAACTTTATTTATTAGTCTAATATAATATTTCTCTTATTATCATAATTAACGATATTTTTCAAATCAAATTGTCAGAAACGTCAAATAAGTTAACTTACGTTGTGACAGATAAAACGTCAAGCATTTATTTATTTTTTGTTCAATTTCATGGCTGTCGATATTGTCCACGTAATTTTCGACATTTTCATATTTAATTACTGTCGTTACAAGACATGTAAAGGTAATTCTGTTTATTGAATTAGATGCAGAATTTTATGCTCTAAAACTTTATTTGATGCGTTTTTCCTTAAAATAATTAGTCGAACAGGAATTTGCAAAAAACTGATATCCCATGTTAATCTCCTATGTACACCTTTAAGATAGACACACGGTATATGAACTGTTTAGAATGACCGTGGTGTGTTATATCCTAAGACATATTGTAATTCGTAGCGCAGGTCATGAATAACGTCATGTCAAGATGTAACTTGTACATTTTTTATGTATATGCTAGCATGAATAATTTTCATAATTGTACTATATACATATATTATTGTCATATTTTTATTATTAAAAATTGTTAGTTTATATTTACATATACTATAAAGCTGTACGTCTATGTAACGCCAGCCAAAGAGGTAACGACCACAAATATTGAGAACTGACATTACCAATAGAGGCAGCACTATCTGATGTCGAAAGAGTTCTAGGTACCTAGTCTATAACTTTATCAAGATCTTGATCTTGGTATACGTCATCGTTTGATTTTCCCCCTCTCCAACGATAGATTTGGGGATAATACTAGTAATTTTAGTGTCCCCATATTGTTGGTGATTTGAGAATGGATTGGCAATATATTTAAATCCGATATTTTCTAGTTGTAAGTTGTGTAGTAATTTATTTATACATATTATAATATGTATGTTCAATGTCCTTTAGACTTTTAGAGTAAATCATGTTATGAAATTATTTTATATCTAATGAATATAATTAAGCTTCATAACATATGCATATACTTACGTAATTTTGTTATTGCATAATAATTATGTACAACTACTGTATGTGATATTTATTATTTACTTTGCAAAAGTAAAAAAGGGATGTAAAAAAATAATGACAAAAACAATTCATATACAGGTATTCTTTATTTTCATATGTATTATAGCTTTTCATTTATGCTTTCTACCGTCACAGCTATTCTTTTTAGAATTATAATGGCATTATTCAATTATTTGTTCATGTTCGCCACTTCTTCTTCATCCAACTCCTTGGCTTTAATAGACTCCACACCGATTTCTTTAAAATCTTCAGCATGGCTGATTGTATTTTTGATTTTCCTGAAACACACAAACATAAAATTAATACATAATATTTATGCAGATTCTCTTTGTATTTATCTATATGAAATGGTATTACGAAATTGGCTTGCATATGTACTTTTGGATGTAACTCCAACTTTTGAAGTAGTCATTGTTGCTGTGGCAGTGACTCGCTGTATCGCTAGCAATTGGTGCACCAAAGTTAGCAAAACTGTTAAAAACGGCACTTTAAATCAAAAGCACAAATTTTATGGTGGCAGTTAGCAATGGCTGTATTAAATGAAATAAAAACAGATTTTGGGATATATTCGTCCATTGACGATGTGATTTATAAAGTAGAGGTGGTTTTTGATTAAAAAAATCACATATAATATCTTATTTTGAAAAAGTGATACATACATGATATATATTTATTTTATGAATGTTGAAAACCATTTATTCCAATAATTTACCAGTTACCTGGAAAGATAAAATAATCTTTCTTAAAATGAAGGGAACATACTTTTGTATTATATAATTTCTTCCCACTCCTAATAATATATACCCATGCTTGCGTCTGTCCATTCGTTGTTCAACGCTTTGAGTTATTATTACAACAAAAATATCATGAATCTTAGGGAAACTATAAAATCCTAAACATCTGCCTTTGTCCCTCCTTGAGTGACATCCAAAAACACAAAAATTTGTGCAAGATTTATATACTTATTTTCAAAATTTATGTAAATCGCTCATGTTGACACATGTAAAAACAAACAAAGAGTACTCTTCCGAGAAAGTTCTGATTTTCGCCGCTAGTTGTCGTGTCGCATCTTGTCAGTTCTCCATGGAGGTAGGCATAGAAAGGACGGAGCATGAGATTAAATTGTGGGCCAGAGGAATGAAACATAGTGGGGACGGACGAACACAGCTGCCCTGCCTAGAGAGGGGATAAGCGCGGCAATTTTTAAACAAAATTGCATTATTCGTTCAACTAAAATTTTATAAAACTATTAATACTGAAAGAAATGTGTTGTATTTATTTATTAAAATATGATAATTTATTTTTATATACATTTTACTTATTGAATTTACTTTATTAAATTTTGTAACATTAAAAACGCACGTGTTTTAATCAAATATTTTTATTTAATTAATAAAACACATTGAAACGCACAAAGTATATTCATAATTATATTAGATACAGGCAGCAAATGACCTCAGATGTCGGCCCGCCTTTAAAAATATTATAAAAAATGTATATTTTGAGTATATTATTCTAAATTCTATGAAAAACGAACAATCTGGCGGATATAGGTTTATTATGAACAACAAAATATGAAGAGATAAAATAATCATTTCACATGATTTAGATGCTGCATTTAAATCTTTATAGCTTTTATATGAAGTATTTTTGCATAAAATAATTAGGTAACGTTTGCGCAAAGAAAAATTGATTTTCCATGTTAAACTCCTATGTTTCACTTTTCGATTTACATCCTGTACTGTACTTATTATAAAGTAAAACACTTAACAAGTAAAAAAAACGAAGAACAAACTCAACACTTTAAAAACGATACAACACAAGCGTAAACAAGCTAAACATAATGGTTGGGTTTTAAGGTCAAAGAAAGGTTGACAATAGACCCGACCTGGCGTGGGGGAAATGGCTTCACTTTTACAGCCACTTGCTCCCTCCTTATTTATTCCTACCTCCATGCAGTTCTCAATGCTAGACAAAACTGCCCTAAACTTCACTATTGTTTGTTATGTTGTCGCCGGTCAGAAAGAGACAACTACAGATAGAGATGTATAAAGTCTACTTTAAAGTTTGTCAACAGATGTTTCCATGGTCCTTATACTGTATTTGTGATATTTTGTTCCTTTGTTTCGAAGTTGTGTAGTCGTTCGGGCCTACATTTTAAATTCTGTCAGAATTGGGTTTTCCCTCCCTCAGACCAGTATAATTTGAAATCAATTCTGTCAGATTTCAAATTTGAAATATATCCTGGGAAAGAATTAAAAGAATCGTAATTCTGTCAGATTTCAAATTCTACTGGTCTGGAGCAGTAAAATTCGTAGTGGGGCAAATCCAATTCTAACAGAATTTGAAATCAGAGAGAATTTAGAAATTACAAAATCGAGGCCCAGTTTTGATTGTTCTCTCCAATAACTATGAACCGGGGCACCAAATTAACTAAGAAAAGTTGTTTGTTTTACTGAGTTCTAACTACCATTTTCGTGTGTGTATAAACACAATATCAAATTTTTTATAAGCTATCAGGTACCTTTCTTTTGATTTAGCCGGCAGTAAGTTGAGTGCTACTTTATTAGCTGCTTCCGTTATTTCAGGAGGTGTAGACATAAATTGACTTTCTTCATCAGTTTTAGTCATTTTTTAGAATTTTTATATAATAATAATAGTCAAATACAAATTTAAAGCACTAGCAAAATAGCTACGACAGATTGAGAAGTTTGTGTGGTTAACTAATAAATGTTTGTTGCATTGTTGCTGCCATGGATACGCATCACTTGCGCATCACAAATACAAAAATTGACAATAAATGTCACATTATTTTTAAAAAATAATTTTTTATTTCCTTATTTTTTATCTTAAAAAATGGGTTTATTACTAGCGTAACTAGGCAACAGACGTGTGTATTATAACATTATTTTTAATGCCATTTTTCTCGAAATAATTGTTATACCACCGTATACCATATTTATATCGTTGAAATCAGAAAAAAATCTCTATCTAATGGACTAAAAAATTATATAGGATACCATTTAAAAAAATATAATTTTGTTCTGCCGTTTGGGAACCACTGGTCGAATTTTCGGTTTGTTATTATTAATAAATTAGCCCATTATTCTTGATCATTTCTTGTATATAACATTTTTTTCTAAAGTCATTAGTTCGCGCTGGTTGTTTTAAAGGAAACACCGTATATATATATATATATATATATATATATATATATATATATATATATATATATATATATATATATATATATATATGTATGTATGTATATACCGGGTGGCGCTCGAAACCCGTTACATAGGCCTTTAACATGGGAAAACCGTTTTTCCTAGTGCATTGCTCCCCAAATTATTTTAGAAAAAAAAATCTTCAAATAAAAGTTGTAGAACATAAAATTTTGCATTTGAATCAATAAGCAAAATTAATTTTGCATGCTTTGTAAGAGCAGAAATTAGGTATGAAAATGTCGCAAATCTACTCCAAAGTAGTGATAGCCATGGAATTAACAAAAAGCTTAACAAACAAACGTGTGTTTATCTGTCATAAAATTTAATTTTACATTTTATTATTTAATAAAATTATCACAACGTAAAATTCTTAAGCAGAATAATAATTTAATTGTTCTATACTGTTCAAATACTCATTTTTCTTGACAAAAAATCACAATATTTGACATTTAAATCATCACATATGTTTGTCTTTTTTGTTTTATTTCCATGGCTAGCACTATTAAATTGAAATTTGCAAAATTTTAATATTCAATTTCTGGAGTTACTAAACACATGAAAAGAATTTTGTTTACTGATTTACATGCAGAATTTTATGTTTTTCAACTTTTATTTGAAGATTTTTTTTCTAAAATAATTTGGGGAGCAACGTGCTAGGAAAAACGGTTTTCCCATGTTAAATGCCTATGTAACGGAT
Organism: Harpalus rubripes; assembly: GCA_963082715.1. NCBI lineage: Eukaryota > Metazoa > Arthropoda > Insecta > Coleoptera > Carabidae > Harpalus > Harpalus rubripes. Next base: position 11,989,705 of record OY720461.1, read on the forward strand.
TTCGAGCGCCACCCGGTATATATATATATATATATATATATATATATATATATATATATATATATATATATATATATATATATTTATATATATATTTATATACAGATTTTTTCTCAAATCTATTGAATGTAGGCTTCTTAATGTTCGTTTTTAGGGATAAAATAGTTATTTGTATATCAAGTGCTGAAAGTCTATCTTTGTCGAACCAAAACGAAAGTTGCAGCCTGAGGGAAGCGAAGGTTGCAATCGTTTGTGTTCGACAAAGGACTTTCAACACGTGTTATACATACTATTTTTACTACTCCTGCAAGGTAAAAAATAAGGAAATAAAGAATTAATTTTTAAAAATAATTTGACATTTATTGTCAATTTTTGTATTTGTGATGCGCAAGTGATGCGTATCCATGGCAGCAACAATGCAACAAACATTTATTAGTAAACAAACTTCTCAATCTGTCGTAGCCATTTTGCTAGTGCTTTAAATTTGTATTTGACTATTATTATTATATAAAAAATCTAAAAAATGACTAAAACTGATGAAGAAAGTCAATTTATGTCTACACCTCCTGAAATAACGGAAGCAGCTAATGAAGTAGCACTCAACTTACTGCCGGCTAAATCAAAAGAAAGGTACCTGATAGCTTATAAAAAATTTGATATTTGGTGCAAGCAAAAGTTTCTATTATTACCGAGAAGGTTTTGCTTGTGTATTTTCATCAGAAGTCTTTAGTACTAAAATATTCCACTATTTGAAGCGAGTATTCAATGCTAAAGTCAACTTTAATAGCAAAGAAGAATTTAAATATTTTTAGGGTGGCTCAACTCTGTGCATTTCTAAAACGAAAAGCAGAAGGGTATAAAGCAAAAAATCAAGAATTTTTAGCAGAAGACATTACAAATTTTCTATAATACGCTCCTGATGACACATACCTGTTTATGAAGGTGTATATACTTTATTTTTGACTAATTTTTAGTATTGCCAGCCACTGTTTTTATATTGTAGGTAGTGTTGATAATTGGAATAGCCGGAGAATGTCGGCGAGAAGAATTAAAAAAATTAACTTTAAATGACATTCAGGATATGTGCTCTCTCTTGATTATAAAAATCCCTGACTCAAAAGACTAAAATTGAAAAATCTTTCACTATTACATCCGGTTCTACTGACGATGAATGTGATTTTATTGAAATATATAGAAAATATGCTGCACTAAGGCCAGTTGGTACATGTATAAACCGTTTCTTTTTGTATTACAAAAACGGCAAATGGACAAAACAACCAGTGTGTCTAAATACATTTGGGAAAGTTCTACAAATAATTGCCACTTTCCTAAAATTAGAAAATCCTTCATTGTATACCCGCCATTGCTTTCGTCGGTCTTCAGTAATGTTACTGGTTGACGCTGGTGCTGACATAACTACCCTCAAAAGACACGGAGGGTGGAAATCCACAACTGTGGCTGAAAATTATGTAGCCAACTCAATAGAAAATAAAATCAGTATTGCTAGAAAAATTGTTGGCGAAAGTAGCACTTTATACAGGGAAGGTGGTATCACAGTTTTGAACAATACAAACGAAGATAGAAACGTAAATGTTAATAATATAAATACTTCGGAAGGCCTAAATCAAAATACAAACATAAATATATGTGGAAATACGAGTACAAATAGCTCCCATACCTTACCAGTTAATATTAATATTTCTAGTTTAACTAATTGTAATATAAATATAAATTTTAATTGAATTATTTGATATGTTTCTCTTAAGTTTTCATAAATAAAATTCGTTGCTTTTGAATTAATGTTGTCGTTCACTTAACCTATTATAACCTAACTCTTTCAATATAAAATTTCTGTTTCATATAACAAAACATAGATGGCTCTCATAGCGTCAATTTCAAACGAGTTGCCAATCGTATCCTATTCAAAATTTTGTGAGAAATAGACTTTAAATAGCCACTGTTGTATTTTTTGCGATTCACCTGAGCTTCCCGCGAAATTTTGAATAAGAAATGGTTGAAAACTCGTTTTGTCCAAAATTGAAATAGCCAGCGTTGCAACTTACGCGATATACGTTTATAAGTAAAATTAGTTGCTAGAATACCAAAGCGTGCTGCAAAGACTCGCTTTCAGCATGAAAAATAAACCAGAAAATTGTTTTTTCAAAGCAGGTGTAGAAAAATGTAATTTTTGCACGAGCGGACCAAAAAGTACACCTTTATAACCCAATTTTCAGGTTTTGGCCCTAGGGCGATTTTATAAATCATACAAGCTCTAATTTTTATTTTGGATAAATAATGTTATTGTTACAATTTAAACAATTATTAATATTGATTCTCGGACGTTTATCAGGTTCTTCTTGAACAACTTGTATTTGCTTTGTGTTGTTCTGAATTTGGTTAGAAGTTGAAGAGAGGCCTCCCTATCACCAACCAAAATTTGGTTATAAATGTTTAATATATTTTCCACTGAATTTTCGATGTAATTTTCAGCAACTGCTGTTGATTTCCAACCACCATGACGTTTCACACTTGCTATTTCTACTCAGGAATCAGCTAACAAAGATGCTGAGGAACATCGAAAACAGTGGCCGGTATAGAATTTTGCATCCGGTAACTCCAGATATGTTGCAGTTTCCGTAGATATTTTACCAAAAGGATTTTTGCCAACTACTTGTATTGAACATTTCCATTTTTATAAAAAACGAAGAAGTGTCTGTGCTCAATTTTGGGTTGGCGTAAAGCAGCATACTTTTTATATATTTCTAAAAAAATCGGTGATTTTTCTTTATTATCTAAAACTGTAAACATACAGTCAATTTTAGTCAGAATCTCGTATGTTCACCAACAGTCCGTTTTCTATATTTTGTAGGTCATCGATTGTTAGTTGTGTTAGTTCTTCCCGGCTCCAGCAGTTGCAGAAATTGCTACTACCTGTAATTTGTTCTGTTAATGTAATTCAAAGTTCAAATATAATTATTTACTCCCCTTCATCATTAAATATCTATTTGTGCTTTATAGAGCATTTTAGAATTTTAATTACTAATATCGACGTTCTCGTATATGATTATTGTTGCTTTTAACAGCGAGGAATGTGACCAAAGAGTAGAACCAGAGTGATTCTAGCGGCCACTTCTCTAACGCAACCTGTTGTGAACAAGCCTCACACAGTGCATTACCATGGCCTAACAGCTATATTAATGATAATTATTAAAGGTTTTAACGAATAAATGGCAATAAAATATACATTAAATTAAAGTATTATTAAAGACAATGCATATAAAAATTCCCGGACGCAAGTAAGTGATGAATTTTTTCATTTTGATGATACTAACCCCAAAAAAATTACAGGTTATGGTAGCAGGTAATAAACAAATGTATTTATTCCCAATATATCTTGAGAGTGCCGCTTCGAAATTATTATAAATAAATAGTATGTATTATAACAAAAATACTCATATATATTTTGTAATAGCCCCACCCGTAGGGCATTTGTAAATAATTAATAAAGTTTGCGTTATGTCCTATGTGAATATATTTTTTCAGATTTCTCCTTTATATGTCTGCGTGCCGCTTTGAAATTATTATAAATAAGTAGTAGGTATTATAACAAAATATTAAATATATCATTCAATATAGCGCCCCCCGTAGAAAGGCATGAAAAAAATTGATGAACATTTTGCTACCTATATCATATACTTATAATCTTAGATATTCCCTATATAAGTCCGCGTGCCGCCTTGAAATTATTATAAACAAATAGTATACACTACTAGCGTAACCTAGGCTTCGCCGAGTTTTCCCTAGGGCTCCGCGGATAGTGGTTTATGATGCTCACGCAACATGCCCACCCAAACTGCCCACGCAACATGCCCACTCAAACTGCCCACGCAACATGCCCACCCAAACTGCCCACGCAACATGCCCACCCAAACTGCCCATGCAACATGCCCACCCAAACTGCCCACGCAACATGCCCACCCAAACTGCCCACGCAACATGCCCACCCAAACTGCCCACGCAACATGCCCACTCAAACTGCCCACGCAACATGCCCACCCAAACTGCTCACGCAACATGCCCACCCAAACAGCCCACGCAACATGCCCACCCAAACTGCACACGCAACATGCCCACCCAAACTGCCCACCCAAACAGCCCACGCGACATGCCCACCCAAACTGCCCACGCATCTTGCCCACCCAAACTGCCCATGCAACATGCCCACTCAAACTGCCCACCCAACATGCCCACCCAAATTGCCCACGCAACATGCCCACGCAATATGCCCACCCAAACTGCCCATGCAACATGCCAACCCAAACTGCCCACGCAACATGCCCACCCAAACTGCCCACGCAACATGCCCACCCAAATTGCCTACGCAACATGCCCACGCAATATGCCCACCCAAACTGCCCACGCAACATGCTCACTCAAACTACCCACGCAACATGCCCACCCAAACTGCCCACGCAACATGCCCACCCAAATTACCCACGCAACATGCCCACACAAATTACCCACGCAACATGCCCACCCAAACTGCCCATGCAACATGCCCACCCAAACTGCCCACGCAACATGCCCACCCAAACTGCCCACGCAACATGCCCACCCAAACTGCCCACGCAACATGCCCACCCAAACTGCCCACGCAACATGCCCACCCAAACTGCCCACGCAACATGCCCGCCCAAACTGCCCACGCAACATGCCCACCCAAATTGCCCACGCAACATGCCCACGCAATATGCCCACCCAAACTGCCCACGCAACATGCTCACTCAAACTACCCACGCAACATGCCCACCCAAACTGCCCACGCAACATGCCCACCCAAATTACCCACGCAACATGCCCACCCAAACTACCCACGCAACATGCCCACTCAAACTACCCACGCAACATGCCCACTCAAACTGCCCACGCAACATGCCCACCCAAACTGCCCACGCAACATGCCCACCCAAACTGCCCATGCAACATGCCCACCCAAACTGCCCACGCAACATGCCCACCCAAACTGCCCACGCAACATGCCCACCCAAACTGCCCACGCAACATGCCCACCCAAACTGCCCACGCAACATGCCCACCCAAACTGCCCACGCAACATGCCCACCCAAATTGCCCACGCAACATGCCCACGCAATATGCCCACCCAAACTGCCCACGCAACATGCTCACTCAAACTACCCACGCAACATGCCCACCCAAACTGCCCACGCAACATGCCCACCCAAATTACCCACGCAACATGCCCACCCAAACTACCCACGCAACATGCCCACTCAAACTACCCACGCAACATGCCCACTCAAACTGCCCACGCAACATGCCTACCCAAACTGCCCACGCAACATGCCCACCCAAACTGCCCACGCAATATGCCCACCCAAACTGCTCACGCAACATGCCCACTCAAACTGCCCACGCAACATGCCCACCCAAACTGCCCAAGCAACATGCCCACACAAACTACCCACGCAACATGCTCACCCAAACTGCCCACGCAACATGCCCACCCAAACTGCTCACGCAACATGCCCACCCAAACTGCACATCCAAACAGCCCACGCAACATGCCCACCCAAACTGCCCACGCAACATGCCCACCCAAACTGCCTACCCAAACAGCCCACGCAACATGCCCACCCAAACTGCCCACCCAAACAGCCCACGCAACATGCCCACCCAAACTGCCCACTCAAACTGCCACGCAACATGCCCACCCAAATTGCCCACGCAACATGCCCACGCAATATGCCCACCCAAACTGCCCATGCAACATGCCAACCCAAACTGCCCACGCAACATGCCCACCCATACTGCCCACGCAACATGCCCACCCAAATTGCCCACGCAACATGCCCACCCAAATTACCCACGCAACATGCCCACCCAAACTACCCACGCAACATGCCCACTCAAACTACCCACGCAACATGCCCACCCAAACTACCCACGCAACATACCCACCCAAATTGCCCACGCAACATGCCCACCCAAACTACCCACGCAAAATGCCCACGCAACATGCCCACCCAAACTACCCACGCTACATGCCCACCCAAACTACTCACGCAACATGGCTACCCAAACTGCCCACGCAACATGCCCACCCAAACTACCCACGCAACATGACCACCCAAACAACCCACCGAAACTACCCACGCAACATGCCCACCCAAACTACCCACGCAACATGCCCACCCAAACTACCCACACAACATGCCCACCCAAACTACCCACGCAATCTGCCCTAAAGAGCCCCACACACTCTTTTATTTGTGTACGGTTTAGGTTTAGAACATACGGGTAAAGCCGTGCGAATAAAACACGCTGGACTGCCAACCCAAATACTACCAGTTTCTTTTTGTCAGTTTTGTAAAATCTATTTACAAAATAAAATATAAATAAACATATCTTGAATTAATGCACTGATCGGCAAAGAAAACAAACCTTGACATTCTCTCTGTACACTGTACACTTTGTCCTGCCAGTCTTTCTTGTCGTTGATTCTTTTCCTACATTTCTCGTCCATTTCGTCGTTTAATAACCTCGAACATTTTCAACAATCTATTTACAAAACAAATTATAAAATAAGAATAAACATATCTTACATTCATAGCGTACCTTACGTCGTTTAATTCTCACATTCTTTTCTTCAATTTTAAAACGATTATTTTCTGCAGTTCAAATTTGTCATTAACATATCAAATGTGACAGAAGACAGTATTTATCTTTTTAATTTTATACATGTATTTTTCCATCGGTTGTGTTACTCTTCTAGTCTTTATCAACGTTTTCGTAGTTTTTAGTGTCTTCTGACATTTCGTAAAATCTATTTACAAAATGAAATCTAAATTAACAATAAATATCGCTTAAATTCATTACGTATACCTACCTCGTTTAATTCATATTCTTTTCTTCAATTTTACACAATATATTTATTTATATTCAGCATTGAAATGGTCGAAGCGTAGGACTAGCGTTTTCCCTAGAGCTCAGCCGGTAGTGGTTTATGATGCACACGCAACATGCCCACTCAAACTGCCCACCCAAATTGCCCACGCAACATGCCCACCCAAACTGCCCACGCAATATGCCCACCCAAACAGCCCCTGCAACATGCCCACCCAAACTGCCCACACAACATGCCCACCCAAACTGACCACGCAACATGTCCACGCAACATGCCTACGCAACATGCCCACTCAAACTGCCCACGCAATTTGCCCACGCAACATGCCCACCCAAACTGCCGACGCAACATTCCCACGCAACATGCCCACTCAAACTGCCAACGCAACATGCCCACCCAAACTGCCCACGCAACATGCCCACCCAAACTGCCCACGCAACATGCCCACGCAACATGTTCACTCAAACTGCCCACGCAATATGCCCACTCAAACTGCCCACGCAATATGCCCACGCAACATGCCCACCCAAACTGCCCACGCAACATGCCCACTCAAAATGCCCACCAAACTGCCCACGCTACATGCCCACGCAACATGCCCACCCAAACTGCCCACGCAACATGCCCACGCAACATGCTCACTCAAAATGCCCACCCAAACTTCCGACCCAAACTTCCCACGCAACATGCTCACTCAAACTGACCACGCAACATGCTCACCCAAACTGCCCACCCAAACTGCCCACGCAACATGCCCACTCAAACAAATAAATAAATTAATAAATAAATAAATAAAAAATAAATAAATAAATAAATAAAATTACACATACACACGCACAAGCACACGCACACACACGCAGGCGCGCGCGCTCGCACACACACACATCATCGTAAAAATGTTATAATCGGAGTCTGGGGACCTTAAAACGTGCTTATTCACTAAAATCTGGATATGTGATTTTTAACATAATTTCAATACATCTCTTAGCGACAGGCAAAAATTAATAATTCTGAGTTATCCATTATTATCTGTGAAAATAAAACGTTTGTACGTGTATAAATAAATATTAAAATACATATGTTTCATCTGTTAGAGAGTAACAGTAGCGTGCGGTCAAGGAATCGGTTTTTAATTACTCTTTTAAATATTTTTTACGTACACCACAAATTCAAAGTCAATCAAACGCCTTATTTACATTTGTCAGATTTAAATTTATACGTCATTAGTTCAAAACACAGTATTTTAGCGATCCCCACATTTATGACGTCATGTACGAAATAGTTTTAAAAACGCTACCACTACGAAACTGGTTCAACGCCAAAAACCGTTGTTGGGGACATATAATTAAAGATATGGTTGAAAAATGGGTGATTTGGTTGGCCTGCTATTTTGGTAATATATGTCAGATTTCGAAAGTCGCTGGCTAAGTTCACTGTTTTCTTGTTTGTTTATTAATTGAAAACTGACAGATTTCAATCTATAGTAGATTTCAGAGTTACAAAATCAGAGTCCAGATGCTTTTTATACCAAAATATAGTACTTTTTGAACAAACGGCTAAGCGGTAAACAAATTATATATAATTTTTATTTCATTAATATTTATTCCGTTTACAAATTTGTCCCCTTTATCCAATCAATTAAAAATTTGTCTCAAATATAATTCAATCATTCCTCTGTGTATTCGTCTAAACAAATTTGGAATATCTTTTCCCGTTTTTGAATTCTGAATTTTTAACCACCCCTGTCAAAGTAACAGTTGATATATTTGTTAATCAATATAGATATTTGATTTTCAATGTTAGTCCTGTTTTTAAAAATTCATAATTTCAAAATAAGGAAAGTAAAACTAAAAAATAAATGTGAAGCTACCAAATTTTGAATATATACATAATTCAACGCATATTTTAAACCCCGGCGTGAAGTGTTTTTAATGCGATATTTAACCACTTTTATACCGGAAATATACAAATCAACCCTCTAAAATACATTTTGTAAGAATAAACACTATACTTGCAACAGAAATAGTGAGATTAAAACATTACATTCACCGTAAATTTAATATATTTTTGTCGGCCATCGGCTTATCATCTTCGGTCTTTTTTTTCACATTTTGCGGTGTGGAAAATACACACTTGTGTACGGACTTCACATTAGTCTAGTTAGGAATATTTGTTTTTTACCTAGTTACTTATGACATATTTGGCAATACTGTTCAAGTACATATGAAACGTCAAAATTTATAATTTTTAATTAAAATGTTTTAGACCTTTTTTACCTGTGCGGATATAATTGCCCATTCTCAAAATTTATAATTATGAATTAAACTTCTTTCAAATTGGCTCCATTTCATAAATATTTCTATTTAAAGGTTCAAAATGACATGACAAACATGGCGTTCTTCGTCTTAAATTTTTCAAGGAGAACTGTGATCATTACAGTGACCTATTGTTTCTGTCCCAATTTTCAATTTTTAATAATGTTTTACACAAAAACTATGCATCCTACAGAAATTCGATCCATTAGATGGGAGCTGAAGCCAATCATTTCCTACAACTTGGTACAAATTTTACGAAAATCGGTCGCTCTGTAAACCCAAGTCAGCACATTAATAAGGTCACGCATATTTCCAAATTAATAACAAGTACACAATTGCGGAACAAGTATTTATTATTATTTAATAAGTAGAGCGGACCTAGATTTCTTTGCTGACTTAGCTTTACGTTTGATATATATACGACGACGGTATGGTAGGTTGGCAGTGAAGTCTTACCTTAGTGAAGGTATACCCTACCATACAGTCGTCCACTCGTGTAAGTTATAAACATCATCTTAAATTAAATCCTTTTATATTTTTACAACCAAAGTCTATTCATTCTACCCGAACCTCCTTATTCACCCTCTTCTCCCCAAAGTGTACAACAGTCGTCAGCACGAGAGAACCGCCACGGCAGAACCAACTGTAAGTACACTACATCATTTTTATTGCAAACAATTTAGTTTGGATACAATTCGTATCTCCAGTTTGGCAAGAACCCTTTATAATTATTATTTGTTAATTCGCCTCATAAAGGCGGGTTACAAATTGGTGGCAGCGGTTTTGGGAAATTTTGCCAGACCAGGGTGACTAGTATATCTGGATCACCCGCGGAATACGAGTTGTTTCAAAATATTTTGTTCACATATATTAAAAAACCATGCCAGGAGACAGCACTCCGGGTGGTAATGCTGCGGCTAGTTCTAATAAATTAACAGTTAAAACAGAATCAGAAATGTTAGCATTAAGAAGTACTATAATAACTCAATTACCAGAATTTTATGGGGAAAATGTAGAAGATTATTTTAGAAAAGTACTGGTAGCAACGAGTGTTAGAAAATTCAGTGATAGAGATATAGTAGACCTTATTCGTACAAAATTAAATGGGGATGCTTTAAAATTTTATTGTGCAAATATAGAGTTACATCTTTCAACGATAACATTTGCAGAATTTAGAGAAAAATTTATAAAAAGATTCGCGAAACGTAGAAATGCAGACCAAATAAACAGAGAGTTCAGAAAATGCACCCAAAATGTAGGGGAATCAGTACAAAAATTTGCAGAACGATTAAGAAATTTCAAATTAGAATTAATAAAATCACAAGATGGAAATGAAGAATATGTAGATAAACAAATGTTATCGTGCTTTAAAGATGAACTAAGACCTGATATTAAAAAAGTTCTCATGCCATTTATGAAATTTAAAACTGATCTAACATTTGAAGAAGCTGTGGAACTGGCAGAGCAAGAAGAATTAGAACTAGTCTCAAATAAAAGGGGTTGTCTAGAAGTAGGGGCAGTAAATAAAGTATCACATACACCGCAGCAGGGTATAAAATGTTATAATTGCGGAAAGATAGGTCATATGCGACGGGATTGCAGGAGGGGATATTCCTGTGCACGCTGTGGAAAACTAGGGCACTATGCAAAAGACTGTAGGGCAAATTTTAATCAAAATAGGAGCTATAATTCTAGCAGGTACAAAGGACCATCGAGAGGCAGTCAAGGAAACAGCAGAGGCACGTACAAGCCACAAGGAGAACGCCGAACTCAGAATTTAAACGGAAATCACCTCTCGCGCGCGACCCAGCACGGGAGGTCTCAGTAAAAACTTTCAAAATTAATCATATACGCTCAGTTTTAGAATTATATACAGATGATCCAAATTTTATTTTAGTTCAAATCGAAGGCACACCTGTAAAATTATTAATAGACTCAGGGTCAAGAGTTTCAATTCTTAAGAAAAAATTTGTAAAAGGGCATAGAATACAAAGAGGGGACATTGGGCGTTTAAAAGCAATAACAGGTGCAACAGTGTCGTATTACGGCACAAGTAAAATTAAATTCGATTGCCAAAATTCTAGTTTCCGACAAAAAATGGTAGTTTGCTCAGATGATTTAGATTTAGATGCCGATGGCCTGTTAGGTAGAGACTTCATTCGTAAATTTGACGTGCTCGTGTCGAGAGAGGAAGTAAAATTTCAAAACGTTAGTTTAAAACTTCTGAGCAACACTGACCTAGAAAAAATGGCCGCGGCAGCACCAGTCGATGTCATTGGATGTGATGTTGCAACCCAAGCGGATGACGTCAGCGATAAGGCGGAGCAGCGAGCAAGAGTGTCTGATAACCAAAACAATACTCAGGCACGTACTCAGCGGGCAGCCATCACAAGTCGAGATAGGGACGCGGGAATTCAAAGTATGGAAAATGGCTTCCTTCATCAAGAAAAATCGGTCTCACAAACCAGTGGATTGGTTAAATTGAAGAGCGCCGTGAAGATTCCTCCAAATTCTGAATTCGTGTGTATTGCAGTCCAGGATCTGATCAATCCAGGGCAAGATATTGTGGTGGAACCCGTAGAGCTGAGGACCCATGGGGTTATGGCTGCAAGAGTCATAACAAAAGCTGAAAAAGAGGTACCGGTGAAGTTGATGAACTTCACAAATCAAGAGCTTTCATTAGGAAAGAACATGTTAATTGGCACATCGGCCATACTTGAGAAGAGGAGCGCTGGGGATATACAGGCTTCAGAAGTACAGCATTCATCGACCACGTTAAAAGAACAAGTCGGGACAGCTGTCAGCAGAGAGGAGAAGAATTCTCACGCGAAGGGCGCTGAGAAGATACAAGCTCAAGATAAGCAGCATTCGTCGATCATGGTAAAAGGACCTGTCGAGACAGCTGTAATCGAAGAAATGAAGAATTATCGAGCTCAGAACACTAAAGGGCAGCAACCAACAACAAAGCCAAGAAGAGGGCAACAAGTCAAGGTAGCTGGAAACACAAAGAATAAACGAGGACAAGCCAAGTCCACGGAGAAGAGTCAACAGGCCACGCCAGCTGTATCCAAAGAGCAGCATGCAGTGTGCGCTGTGGAAGTTCAAGGAAAAGGAAGAATTGAGGAACAATTCAACTTGGACTATTTAGCGGAAGAGGTAAAAAGTAAATTACTAAATTTACTGAGAAAGTATGAAGACATCTTTCAATGGGAGGATAGTAAACTAGGGTGCACACACAGAGTAAAACATAGAATTATTACGGAAGATGTGCCTCCTATAGCCAAAGCACCGTACCGAGTTCCCTACAGCCAACAGGAACCGTTGGCTAAAGAATTAAAGAAAATGCGCGAAGCAGGCGTAATAGAACACTCCGATTCGCCATGGTCAGCTCCAGTGGTCATCGTGCCGAAGAAATCCGAAAATGGAGAGGCCAAGATAAGGGTGTGTATCGACTTCAGAGGGTTAAACAAAGTGACCAAGAAAGATTATTTTCCTGTGGCTAACATGCAAGAAACCCTGGATCAGTTAGGGAATGCAAATCTATTCACTACCCTAGATTTAGCATCCGGCTACTGGCAAGTAGAATTAGACAAAAAAGATAGAGAAAAGACAGCATTCACAACAAATGGAGAGCATTATCAGTTCACAAAGATGGCATTCGGACTCGTAAACGCACCTAGCACATTTCAACGACTCATGAACAGCGTGTTATCTGGGTTAAGAGGAGAACAATGTCTAGTATACCTGGATGACGTCATCGTATTCAATGGGAATGGACCAGACGAACATCTAGAACGACTTACAGAGGTTTTCAAGAGATTGAGACAGGCTAACTTAAAATTGCAACCTAGTAAATGCAATTTCCTGAAGCCTGAAACCAAGTATTTAGGCCATATAATAAATGGAGAGGGTGTTAAACCGGATCCAGACAAAATTTCAGTCATACAAAACTATCCAAGGCCAAAATCAGTCAAGGAGATCAGAGCTTTTTGCGGACTAGTAGGCTTCTACCGAAGATTTATACAAGATTTCGCAAAATCGTCGAAACCTCTCACTAAATTGACACAAAAGGACGAGTCGTTCAACTAGACAGAAGACTGTGAACAGGCATTTAACACATTGAAGAATGCCCTCTGTTTCAACGCGGTTCTAGCCCATCCAGATCGCACAAAGGAGTTTATCTTATCAACCGATGCCAGCGGCAAGGCTATAAGTGCCATATTAAGTCAGAAATTCGATGGATACGAGAGACCAATAGCTTTTGCAAGCCGTCAATTAAACAAGGCAGAAGCAAATTACTCTACAACAGAGCAGGAATGTCTTGCAATAATTTGGGGTGTAAAATACTACCGATGCTACCTGTATGGAAGAAAATTTACAATAATAACTGACCATCAACCACTAAAATGGCTATTTTCGATCAGAAATCCACAATCACGTTTGGCAAGATGGGCGCTTACTCTCCAAGAATACGAGTACAAAATTGAACATAGAGCGGGAAAAAAGCACGTAAACGCAGACGTACTCTCCAGAATACCAATAAATGCAGTAGAGGTTGAAGAAATGTATGAACCAATATGGGATAGACACATGGTAGCGAATAAACAACGTCAAGATGCAACAGTACAGCAGCTCACAAGTAAAGAAGGGTATTTCACGGATAACGAAGGGTTAATCTTCAAGGAAAAAACGAATAATGAGCGTCATCACCAACTTGTAGTACCGACATCAATGAAATTCAAGGTAATGCACGATTACCACAACCTACCATATGCGGGACATCAGGGTTTTGAGAAGACATACAGCCGAATCAAGGAAAAATTTTTTTGGAAGGCGATGGCCAAGGACATTGAAGAGTATTGCAAGAAATGTCACTCATGCAATCAGAGGAAAACATCGCCGCATCACAAGCCTGTGCCACTTCAAAAATTCAATGAAGTTAGTAGTCCAATGGAAAGGGTTTCAATGGATATTGTCGGTCCATTAACAACAACTATGAAGGGCAACAAGTACATCTTAACATTCCAGGACCACTTCACAAAATATCCCGAAGCATTCGCTATTCCAGACCAAAAGGCATCAACAATTTCGAGGATATTGTCCCAAGAAATCATTTCAAGACACGGGGCTCCGAGACAATTGCTGACCGACCAAGGCGCAAATTTTACTTCTGAAATATTTAGAGAAGTTTGTAAAATATTTGGCGTCGAAAAATTACAAACAACTGCATACCGTCCACAAACGAATGGGATGATAGAGCGAAGTCATCGCGTCTTCAAAGACATTCTGTCTCATTTTGTGAATCGAGATCAAACCGACTGGGATGAATGGTTACCATTCGTGCTACTAGCATACAGAAGTAGCATGCATAATAGTACAAACGAGACACCATTCTACCTAATGCACGGTCGTGATATTGAATTACCCTATGACGACATAACGAGACCCCATGATCTACGGTATGACTATGCAGACAACTATGCGTCAGAATTAAAGCAAAGGTTGCAAATTGCTTTCAATACAGTAAAGCAAAACATCAACAAAGCAACAGAGAAAACACATAGACAATTCAACAAAAACACCAAGTCGGCAGTATACAAAATCGGTGACGCGGTGTACTTGCACAATTCAGCCATACACACAGGTACGTCACGTAAGCTACACAAGCCATGGACAGGACCGTACTTCATAATGAAAAAAATGGGACCCGTGACATATAAAATTAAACAACAAAATTCCAACAAAGTTGTAACGGTACATGTTAACCGTTTAAAACCATTTATGGACGAGAGCCTTTTGAATGAAGAATATGAAAGCGAAGAACCAAGTACGTCAAATAACGGAGAAGAGATTAGCACAGACGAGCATAAAAATGGAAATACTGTGGACCCAGAAATGATACAAAAAATAACGCAAGACAGCCTTTTGATTGATGAATTAGTACGGGAAGAACAAGCAAACACTACCCCTTCGTCAGTACGCAATTACCATACCCGTAGTAAAGGCCCAGCACCCCAACATCCATGGGTTCTTTCCCCAAGAAGAAAATAAGCAGCAGTTCACCGAAAAGATAATAATGGCAGAGGCTGGAAAATTGGAACTTCGTGGAGGAAGCCGCGTACAACTCCCTGATAGCTACAGAGGGTTTACGTGTGCTGGACCCCCTCCCTATCCAAAATTATAAAATGATAAAGAAGCAGAAGAGAGATTACTATCTGGCTGAGCGGCAGCGCTGGACCAAGCTGCAGTAGGCCCAGTCTACAGCCGCTCCCTCACAAAAACTCTCTTTGTTTTAAATGAAGAGCATAGCCTCACATGCCATCATGGGTTTTGTCTACGGAGGACTGACACATGCTTCAACGAACTCCCAGTTTACGCAGAAAAGAAAGAACTCTACTTAACACCCATCACACATATACTTCAAGACAAAGGTACGCAGATAGATTGTAGCAATATCGCCCCATCGGTATTTCTAGTGGAAGGGAAATGGATTGGCTTCGGACCACACCCCATTCATGGAGTAGAACCAGAGATCCTCACCATTCAACAGGAACCAGAGTTTAACTTCAAGCCCTTGTTCGACATGGGTAATGCGGGTATCTACACCGACAAAGAGGTGAAAACAGCACAAGATGCTCTACTCTTCGGGATTGAGAAGCAAGCCATTTCTAACATAATCACGAGAAGGGTAATAGGCAGAAACACAGACAGTCAAGGACTTTCTACACTGGACCTATTCACAAAGGGTGATATAAAGACACTAGCTACATCTACCTTGAAGCAAATGTGGGGTTGGTTTTCCAGCCTAGGGATGTTCATGTCAGGATTCATTGGTATCTATACGATCATAAAAATTTTCAAATATATTCTAGATTCACTATTGAATGGGTATAATTTATATAAGTCTGTAGGTTGTTCAATTAGAGTAGCAGCTTGTTTATGGGATGCGTTGACACAACTAGTCATCAACAATCACCATAGACAGACACGACAACCATACCATGAACAAGAAATGCAGGCAATCATCATAGATAACAATGAATCACGGAGAGCACCTAGTGCACCGCCAGAGGAACCTCCCTCTTACAATGTACACCAACTAGGAGAAGTCACAGGGACCTGCCAGAATACCAAGAGTGGGAAACCAACATATCGAATGTAGGAAGTAGATGGCATCCAAAGGAAATTCTCCCACCCAGCAACGTGGCCCCATAGACTAAGGACCCTAGTTAAGAAAAATTGTGCCCCTAAGGAAGCTAATTTTTAAAGAGGGGAGGTATGTAAACCCAAGTCAGCACATTAATAAGGTCACGCATATTTCCAAATTAATAACAAGTACACAATTGCGGAACAAGTATTTATTATTATTTAATAAGTAGAGCGGACCTAGATTTCTTTGCTGACTTAGCTTTACGTTTGATATATATACGACGACGGTATGGTAGGTCGGCAGTGAAGTCTTACCTTAGTGAAGGTATACCCTACCATACAGTCGTCCACTCGTGTAAGTTATAAACATCATCTTAAATTAAATCCTTTTATATTTTTACAACCAAAGTCTATTCATTCTACCCGAACCTCCTTATTCACCCTCTTCTCCCCAAAGTGTACAACAGTCGTCAGCACGAGAGAACCGCCACGGCAGAACCAACTGTAAGTACACTACATCATTTTTATTGCAAACAATTTAGTTTGGATACAATTTGTATCTCCAGTTTGGCAAGAACCCTTTATAATTATTATTTGTTAATTCGCCTCATAAAGGCGGGTTACAGCTCCGTTTAACCTGTAGATTTGTCTAAAATTTGGAGATCGGCTTCTTGATTAAAGAATATATAGATAGTGAATATAACCTTTTAGTATTAAGGACTAGCGTAACCTCGGCTTCGCCGAGTTTTCCCTAGGGCTCCGCCGATAGTGGTTTATGATGCCCAAGCAACATGCCCACTCAAACTGCCCACGCAATATGCCCACCCAAACAGCCCACGCAACATGCCCACCCAAACTGCCCACGCAACATGTCCACCCAAACTGGCCACGCAACATGCCCACGCAACATGCCCACCCAAACTGCCCACGCAACATGCCCACCCAAACTGCCCACGCAACATGCCCACCCAAACTACCCACGCAACATGCCCACCCAACCTGCCCACGCAACATGCCCACCCAAACTGCCCACGCAACATGCCCACCCAAACTGCCCACGCAACATGCCCGCGCAACATGCCCACCCAAATTATCCACGCAACATGCCCACCCAAACTACCCACGCAACATGCCCACCCAAACTGCCCACGCAACATGCCCACCCAAACTACCCACGCAACTTGCCCACCCAAACTACCCACGCAACATGCCCACCCAAAATGCACACGCAACATGCCCACCCAAACTACTTACGCAACATGCCCACGCAACATGCCCACCCAAACTACCCACGCAACATGCTCACCCAAACTGCCCACGCAACATGCCCACCCAAACTACCCACGCAACATGCCAACCCAAAGTACCCACGCAACATGCCCACCCGAACTACCCACGCAACATGCCCACCCAAACTACCCACGCAACATGCTTACCCAAACTGCCCACGCAACATGCTTACCCAAACTGCCCACGCAACATGCCCACCCAAACTGCCCACGCAACATGCTTACCCAAACTGTTCACCCAAACTACCCACGCAACATGCCCACCCAAACTACCCACGCAACAAGCCCACCAAAACTGCCAACGGAACATACCCACGCAACTTGCCCATCCAAACTACCCACGCAACATGCCCACCCAAACTGCCCACGCAACATGCTTACACAAACTACCCACGCAACGTGTCCACCGAAACTGCCCACGCAACATGTCCAACCAAACCACCCACGCAACCCAAACTGCTAACTTAAACTGCCCATGCAATCTGCCCTAAAGAGCCCCATACACTCCGTTATTTGTGTACGGTTTAGGTTTAGAACATACGGGTAAAGCCGTGCGAATAAAACACGCTGGACTGCCAACCCAAATACTACCAGTTTCTTTTTGTCAGTTTTGTAAAATCTATTTGCAAAATAAAATCTAAATAAACATATCTTAAATTAATACACTGACCGGCACAGAAAACAATTCTTGACATTCTATCTGTACACTGTACACTTTGTCTTTATCTTTCTTGTCGTTGATGCTGTTCCTACATTTCTCGTCCATTTCGTCGTTTAATAACCTCGAACATTTTCAACAATCTATTTACAAAATAAATTATAAAATAAGAATAAACATATCTTACATTCATAGCGTACCTTAAGTCGTTTAATTATGACATTTCTTCAATTTTAAACAGATTATTTTCTGTAGTTCAAATTTGTTTATACATGTATTCTTCGTTCGGTTGTGAAACTCTTCTAGTCTTTATCAACGTTTTCGTAGTTTTTAGTAACTTCTGACATTTCGTAAAATCTATTTACAAAATAAAATCTAAATTAACAATAAATATTGCTTAAATTCATTACGTATACCAACCTCGTTTAATTCATATTCTTTTCTTCAATTTTACACAATATATTTATTTATATTTAACATTGAAATGGTCGACAACCTATACGACATTCATAATTTGTCATTATTGACATTGATATCATGGCAAATTTTACACATGACAGCATTGTTATCTTCTAAATTTTTACATGTATTCTACGATCCACTGTTTCCTTTTACGTTTAATAATTTTTTACCAGAAAATTATGCATCCTACAGAAATTCTTCCCATTAGAAGAGCCCTGAATCCAATCATTTCCTACAAATTGGTACAAATTTCATGAAAATCGGTTGCACCGTTTAAGCTGTAGCCTTGTCTAAAGTTGGGCGATCGTCGTGATTAAAGAAAATATATATAGATAGTGAATCTAACCTTTTAGTATTAGGACTAGCGTAACCTCGGCTTCGCCAAGTTTTTCCTAGGGCTCCGCCGATAGTGGTTTATGACATGCCCACCCTAACTGCCCACGCAACTTGCCCACCCAAACTGCCCACGCAACATGCCCACTCAAACTGCCCACGCAACATGCCCACCCAAACTGCCCACGCAACATGCCCACCCAAACTGCTCACGCAACATGCCCACCCAAACTGCCCACGCAACATGCCCACCCAAACAGCCCACGCAACATGCCCACCCAAACTGCCCACGCAACATGCCCACCCAAACTGCCCACGCAACATGCTCACCCAACCTGCCCACGCAACATGCCCACCCAAACTGCCCACGCAACTTGCCCACCCAACATGCCTACCCAAACTGCTCACGTAACATGCCCACTCAAACTGCCCACGCAATATGCCCACGCAACATGCCCACCCAAACTGCCCACGCAACATGCCCACCCAAACTGCCCACGCAACATGCCCACCCAAACAGCCCTCGCAACATGCCCACGCAACATGCCCACTCAAACTGCCCACGCAACATGCCTACGCAACATGCCCACCCAACATGCCCACCCAAACTGCCAACGCAACATGCCCGCTCAAACTGCCCACGCAATATGCCCACGCAACATGCCCACCCAAACTGCCCACGCAACATGCCCACTCAAACTGCCCACCCAAACTTCCCACGCAACATGCCCACCCAAACTACCAACGCAAAATGCCCACCCACACTATCCTTGACTTTTCTAACTCATGCTGTATGATGTAATGTAATGTAATTTAAAAGATTTTTTATTACGATACAATAATTGGCACACCCGCAATGGCCTTGATGATATATTTATTTATTTATTTATTTGTTTATTTATTTATAAATAAATACATAAATAAATAAATAAATAAATAAATAAATAAATAAATAAATAAATAAATAAATAAATAAATAAATAAATAAATACATAAATAAATAAATAAATAAATAAATAAATAAATAAATAAATAAATAATTAAATAAATAAATAAATAAATAAATAAATAAATAAATAAATAAATAAATAAATAAATAAATAAATAAATAAATAAATAAATAAATAAATAAATAAATAAATAAATAAATAAATAAATAAATAAATAAATAAATAAATAAATAAATAAATAAATAAATAAATAAATAAATAAATAAATAAATAAATAAATAAATAAATAAATAAATAAATAAACAAATAAATAAATAAATAAATAAATAAATATAATTGCGCGCACACACACGCACACGTACACACACACACGCGCATGCGCGCGCGCCCACACACACACAAACACACACACACACACACACACAAATACACACACACACACATATCATCGTAAAAATGTTATAATCGGATTCTAGGGACCTTAAAACGTGCCTATTCACTAAAATCTGGATATGCGATTTTTAACATGGTTTCAATACATCTCTTAGCGAGAGACAAATATTTAAAATTCTGGGTTATACATTATTATCTGTGAAAATAAAACGTTCGTACGTGTATAAATAAATATTAAAATACATATATTTTATCTGTTAGAAAATAACAGTACAGTGCGGTCAAGGAATCGGTTTTCAATCACTGTTTTAAATAGTTTTTATGTACACCACAAATTCAAAGTCACTCAAACGCCTTATTTACATTTGTCAGATTTAAATTTATATGTCATTAGTTCAAAACACAGTATTTTAGGGATCCCCACATTTATGACGTCATGCACGAAATAGTTTTGAAAACGCTACGAAACTGGTTCAACGCAAAAAAACGCCTAAGATGTTGTTGGGGACAGATAGTTAAAGATATGGTTGAAAAATGGGTGATTTGGTTGCCCAACTATTTTTGTAATATATGTCAGATTTCGAAAGTCGCTCGCTAAGTTCACTCTTTTCTTGTTTGTTTATTAATTGATAGATTTCAATCTATAGTAGATTTCAGAGTTACAAAATCAGAGTCCAGATGCTTTTTATACCAAAATATAGTACTTTTTGAACAAACGGCTAAGCGGTAACAAATTATTTATTATTTCATTAATATTTATTCCGTTTACAAATTTGTACCCTTAATCCATTAAAAATTTGTCTCAAATATAATTCAATCATTCCCCTGTGTATTCGTCTAAACAGATTTGGAATATCTTTCCCCGTTTTTGAATTCTGAATTTTAAACCACCCCTGTCAAAGTAACAGTTGATATTTTTGTTAAACAATACAGATATTTGATTTTCAATGTTAGTCCTGATTTAAAAATTCATAATTTCAAAATGGGGAACGTAAAACTAAAAAATCAAGGTGAAGCTACCAAATTTTGAATATATACATCATTCAACCCATATTTTTATACCCCGGCGTGAGGTCTTTTTAATCTGATATTTAACCACTTTTATACCGGAAATATACAAATCAACCCTCTAAAATTAATTTTTGTAAGAATAAACACTATACTTGCAACAGAAATCGTGAGATTAAAACATTACGTTCACCGCAAATTTAATATATTTTTGTCGGCCATCGGCATATCATCTTCGGTCTTTTTTCTCACATTTTGCAGTGTGGACAATACACACTTCTGTACGGACTTCACATTAGTCTAGTTAGGGATATTTGTTTTTTACCTAGTTACTTATGACATATTTGGCAATACTGTTCAAGTACATATGAAACGTCAAAATTTATAATTTTTAATTAAAATGTTTTAGGCCTTTTTTACCTGTGCGGATATAATTGCCCATTCTCAAAATTTATGATTATGAATTAAACTTCTTTCAAATTGTCTCCATTTCATAAATATTTCTATTTAAAGGTTCAAAGTGACATGACAAACATGGCGTTCTTCGTCTTAAATGTTTCAAGAACTGTGATCATTACCGTGACCTATTGTTTCTGTCCCAATTTTCAATCTTTAAAAATGTTTTACACAAAAACTATGCATCCTACAGAAATTCGATCCATTAGAAGGGAGCTGAAGCCAATCATTTCCTACAACTTGGTACAAATTTCAAGAAAATCGATCGCTCCGTTTAACCTGTAGCCTTGTCTAAAGTTTGGCGATCGGCTTTTTGATTAAAGAATATATAGATAGTGAGTCTAACCTTTTAGTATTTAAGACTAGCGAACACTCGGCTACGCCGAGCTTCCCCAAGGGCTCCGCCGATAGTGTTTTAGAATAGTTTATATGTAAATCTAACCCGCCTAGGCACACTTTAAATCGAAAGTGCTAACGCTAACTGTCTTTCAAATTGTTTGAATTCTGTCCTGACCACCAAAGCTGCCCACGCAACATGCCCATCCAAACTGCCCACGCAACATGTCCATCCAAACTGCCCACGCAACATGTCCACCCAAACTGCCCACGCAACATACCCACCCAAATTGTCCACGCAACATGCCCACCCAAACTGTTTCTTCTTTTTTTTACTTCCTTGTACAAATAATGAAAGGAAGTATTGTAAACGCGACAAATTTCGGTTTTCAGATTTCAACGGAAATATCCATTTTGACCATCCCTGAATCCATCTTAACTAATTTCGTTGTGACGTCTGTACGTACGTACGTATCTCGCATGACTCGAAAACGGTAAACCGTAGAAAGTTGAAATTTTGTAGTTAAGACTGCTATAACACCTAGTTGTGCACCTCTCTTTTTCGTCATTACATAGTTTCCAGAAGTGGAACTTCACTTGAAGCCTATAATAGAGTTTAATGAAAAACTATTATAAAATATAATCCAATACTTTTCAAATTTGGTATATAAGACTTTTATATCATAGTAGCTTTTGGTTAAAATAGACTAACTGGAAGTGATATATTACCTGAAGTTATTAACAGTTTTTCTTGAATAAAATGGTTTTAGTTTGATTTTAGAAATAAATCCTTCAAATAATAGTTTTAAATTCTGCGTCTGGCACATCCAATATTATTAAATTTCTGGTTTTTGTAATAAAGCTTGCTATGGATTAGGACAAAAAAGTATAAAAAAATAATGTTATGTTAAATTACGGCAATTTTATAATTGGGTCTATATGAGTATTTCATGTAGGTCTTGCGTACAAGAAAGTCGTGTGCTGTCCACATCAGATTTTCTTTTGTAATTTAATAGACCATGAGCTGTATTTTGGACAGATTATTTTTGTGAATATGCTGTGGTTAATATTGTAATGTTGTTGGGGACAGAGGATCAAAGATATGGTTGAAACATGGGTGATTTAGTTGGCTTGCCATTTTGGTAATATATATGCACCCTTTATCCAATCCATTAAAAATTTGTCTCAAATATACTTCAATCTTTGCCCTGTGTATTCGTCTAAACAGATTTGGAATATCTTAATTCAACCCATTTTTTCAAACCGGACATGAGGTGTTTTTAATCCTATATTTAACCACTTTTATACCGGAAATATACAAACCAACCCTCTAAAATTCATTATTATATCAGAAATCGTGAGATTGAATCTATTTTAGTCTCACATTTTTAGCCGAAACTAATCAAGAGTACATGCATTTTTGGGGGCTCATAACTCCAGAACTATTTAAAATATCTTCAAATTAACACAGAAATGGTGATGTATGGGGTTGAAATATAAATGAGCTCCTATATTATTGTTCTAATCAACACATGTTTTGTATAAATGCTGTGTTTTGAGTATTTTGTTATGAAGCATTGTTGTAATTAACAAATTTTACATGATAAATATGTAAAGTACATAGTCTTTAAAACACAACATTTTAATTGTTGTTAACTTCATGAATTATTTAAATTTTATATACCTATTCAGTGATCACTTACCTTTGTTATGGATTATTTGTATTTAGTGCAACTTTGATTGTTCCTGGTACTTTGTCTTTCCGTCTTTCATCACTATATTTGAAAGATGTGAGCATGTGTTTTATGGTTATTTAAACGTTACATCTGTCACTGATTGGCGGGTCAGTTTTATTAAAAATATATTTGTGAGTCATTTTTGTGTGAACTATTTTCATTCTCGTGAATATAACTGGTCCTTATGAGTACAGTTTTTATTGTGGCTTCTTATCTCAATTTGTTATTGGATTTTTTGAGGTTTGTTTGTTATTTGGTTCTTCCAGCGATTGCTCCAGTCATTAAATATTTTGTTTGATTATGGCTGTGGCATAATTTGCTTGTATTGGTATTAATTCGTCATTATTACCGTTCTTCGTGGCTATTTTTCAGCTATATCTGCCTGCTCATTTCCTGTTATGCCAATATGTGAAGTGAAGGGACCCTAATGAATATTATGCGGATGATTTTGGTGGACAATTGGGACAGAATATCTTGTATGTTTTTGATTAAGGGATGTTTGGGGTAGACTGTTTTGATGGATTGGAACGTTCTGAGGGAATCGAAGCATATGGTGTATGATATCTTATGGTTTGAAGTTCTTAATACGTTCACGAGACAGATATATATTCCAAATATTTCTGTTGTAAATATACTGGTTTCGGTAGGTAAACGGAACTTTGTCCTGAGTTACGAATGCTGTACCTACTTTGTTATTTATTTTTGAGGCGTCTGTATATACAAATTAGTTGTCGCTATGGTCTTTTTAGATTGTTCTAAAGTATTTTTTGATTATTAAATGATTTGTTTCTTCTTTTTTTGTATTTATGGGGTATCGTGGCCGCGTGCCTGAGTGTCAGGTCGCGAATCTGGGAAACCGGGTTCGATCCCAACCGACGCCAAATATTTCCAATTTTAAATGGCACGCCAGCAATGAGTGCCCGTGAGGTGACACCTGGTAAGCGCCCGCACGGTACAAATATTTCATCATTACCGATATCTGTGTATAAAACAGATTGGCACACCCAGCAATGGGTAATAAGCCGTGACGATATATTTATTTATTTAATTTTGTATTGGCAGATCTAAATTTATGTAGGGTATATCAAGAGACCATGAGTGGTATTTTGGACAGATTATTTTTGTGAATATGCTGTGGTTAGTAGAGTTGAGCATTTGAAGGATATGGTTTTGGTAAACTGAATGGTTTTCTATCAATGCTGTGATGGGGACAGAGGATCAAAGATATGGTTGAAACATGGATGATTTGGTTGGCTTGCTATTTTGGTAATATGTGTCAGATTTCGATTGTCGCTCACTAAGTTCACTGTTTTTTCTTGTTTGTTTATTAATGGAAATCTGATAGATTTCAAAGTTACATAATCAGACCTTAAATAATTTTAATACCAAAACATAATAGTTTTGGAACAGATAGTGTAAATTTGGCTAAGCGGTAAAAGAATGGACCTTTTTAATATAACGGCTATCTCTTTCTATCGCTGCAAATAGAAAGAAAATGGCGCGAACAACTGCCAGTTAGGCTGTCAAACGGAACGTCAAAAAATATTTCAATCATTAAAATATCTGTATTTTCAGTGAAAATTTGCATCGTTAGGCATTTTAACTTCAATAAAAGCTTTTGTAATTTATTTCGATAAATTTTTTAAAGTTTCTGAGATATTCTCATATTTTACGTCTAAATTTTTTAGAAACAAAAGCTATAGATCTCAGTTCTTCTTACTATGCGCAGCGCCCCATTGCGCATATCTTCTATCTCTTTAAATTGAAAAGGTCCATTATATATAATTTTTATTTTATTAATATTTATTCCGTTTACAAATATGCACCCTTTATCCAACCCATTAAAAATTTGTCTCAAATATACTTCAATCTTTCCTCTGTATAATCGTCTAAACGGATTTGGAATATCTTTCCCCGTTTTTTAATTATGAATTTTTTATCCATCCCTATCAAAGTAACAGTTGATATTTTTGTAAGTCAATAGAGATATTTGATTTTCAATAATAGCCATGTTTTTAGAAATTCATAATTTCAAAATGGGGAAAGTAAAAGTAAAAAATAAAGTTGTAGCTACCAAATTTTGAATATATTCATAACTCAACCCATTTTTTACCCGGACATGAGGTGTTTTTCATCCGATATTTAACCACTTTTATACCGGAAATATACAAATCAACCCTCCAAAATTCATTTTTGCAAGCCTAAGTACTCTATTTGCAACAGAAATCATGAGATTGAATCTATTTTAATTTCACATTTTTAGCCGAGGCTAATCAAGAGTACATGCATTTTTGGGGGCTCATAAATCCTGAATTGTTTTAAATATCTTCAAATTAACACAAAAATGGTGATGTATGGGATGAAATATGAATGAACTTCTTAAATTATTGCTGTAGTCAACAAATGTTCTGTATAAATGATGTGTTGTGATTATATTGTTAGAAAACATTGTTGTAATCAATACGTTTAACATGATAAATATGTAAAGTACATTATGTTCAAACCACAACTTTTTAAAGGAAACATTTTAATTGTTGCTAACCTCAAGAATTATTTAAATATTATATTGCTATTCAGTAAGTTAATCAGTGATCACTTACCTTTGTTATATAGGTAATCTTTGCAAAGTCTAATACATTGTCCCGCGTTTTTCGTGTCTAGACTTAGGTCACCTGGTACCTGGTTGTTTTAAAATATTTTATTGAACTCACTCATGGTTAAATTTACAACTATATTAACTTAAAAACTAAAATTTACATACATTGTTTACTATATTTTAATTACTTTTATTATTTACAGCAGATAATATAATAATAAAGAAATAGTCATAAAATTTGTGTTTTATTGTAAATTATCTCGGACACGGTTAAAATATTTCATTTCTGATTTAAAAAATTTATTCCAGGCAAAGTATTTATCTCCTATACTTATTTTTATTAATAACTACAGAGTGGTGCACGAAATATTTAAATATTACTTTCACCGCAAATTTGAAATTTTTTGTCGGCTACCGGCATGTCGTCTTCGGTAATTTTTTTCACATTTTGCGGAGTGGAAAATACAAACTTGTGTACGGACTTCACATTAGTCTAGTTAGGAATATTTGTTTTTTACCTAGTTACTTATGACATATTTGGCAACACTGTTCAAGTACATATGAAACGTCAAAATTTATAATTTTTAATTAAAATGTTTTAGGTTTTTTTTACCTGTGCGGATATAATTGCCCATTCTCAAAATTTATAATTATGAATTAAACTTCTTTCAAATTGTCTCTATTTCATAAATATTTCCATTTAAAGGTTCAAAATGAAATGACAAACTTGGCGTTCTTCGTCTTAAATTTTTCAAGGAGAACTGTCATCATTACAGTGACCTATTGTTTCTGTCCCAATTTTCAATCTTTAAAAATGTTTTACACAAAAACTATGCATCCTACACAAATTCGATCCATTAGAAGGGAGCTGAAGCCAATCATTTCCTGCAACTTGGTACAAATTTTACGAAAATCGGTCGCTCCGTTTAACCTGTAGCCTTGTCTAAAGTTTGGCTATCGGCTTTTTGATTAAAGAATATATAGAGAGTGAATCTAACCTTTTAGTATATAAGACTAGCGTAACCTCGGCTTCGCCGAGTTTTCCCTAGGGCTCCGCCGATAGTGGTTTATAATGCCCACGCAACATGCCCACCCAAACTGCCCACGCAACATGCCCACTCAAACTGCCCACGCAACATGCCCACCCAAACTGCCCACGCAACATGCCCACCCAAACTGCCCACGCAACATGCCCACCCAAACTGCCCACGCAACATGCCCACGCAAAATGCACACCCAAACTGCCCACTCACACTCTCCTTGACTTTTGTGGCTCACGCTGTATGATTATGTAATTTAAAAGATTTTTATTAGTACGATACAATAATTGGCACCCCCCCCTCCCCGCAATGGCCTTGAGGATATATTTATTTATTCATAAATGAATAAATAAATAATTAAATAAATAAATAAAAAATAAATAAGTAAATAATTAAATAAATACATACATAAGTAAATAAATACATAAATACATAATAAATTAATAAATTAATAAATTAATAAATTAATAAATTAATAAATTAATAAATTAATAAATTAATAAATTAATAAATTAATAAATTAATAAATTAATAAATTAATAAATTAATAAATTAATAAATTAATAAATTAATAAATTAATAAATTAATAAATTAATAAATTAATAAATTAATAAATTAATAAATTAATAAATTAATAAATTAATAAATTAATAAATTAATAAATTAATAAATTAATAAATTAATAAATTAATAAATTAATAAATTAATAAATTAATAAATTAATAAATTAATAAATTAATAAATTAATAAATTAATAAATTAATAAATTAATTAATTAATTAATTAATAAATTAATAAATTAATAAATTAATAAATTAATAAATTAATAAATTAATAAATTAATAAATTAATAAATTAATAAATTAATAAATTAATAAATTAATAAATTAATAAATTAATAAATTAATAAATTAATAAATTAATAAATTAATAAATTAATAAATTAATAAATTAATAAATTAATAAATTAATAAATTAATAAATTAATAAATTAATAAATTAATAAATTAATAAATTAATAAATTAATAAATTAATAAATTAATAAATTAATAAATTAATAAATTAATAAATTAATAAATTAATAAATTAATAAATTAATAAATTAATAAATTAATAAATTAATAAATTAATAAATTAATAAATTAATAAATTAATAAATTAATAAATTAATAAATTAATAAATTAATAAATTAATAAATTAACAAATTAATAAATTAATAAATTAATAAATTAATAAATTAATAAATTAATAAATTAATAAATTAATAAATTAATAAATTAATAAATTAATAAATTAATAAATTAATAAATTATTAAATTATTAAATTAATAAATTATTAAATTAATAAATTAATAAATTAATAAATTAATAAATTAATAAATTAATAAATTAATAAATTAATAAATTAATAAATTAATAAATTAATAAATTAATAAATTAATAAATTAATAAATTAATAAATTAATAAATTAATAAATTAATAAATTAATAAATTAATAAATTAATAAATTAATAAATTAATAAATTAATAAATTAATAAATTAATAAATTAATAAATTAATAAATTAATAAATTAATAAATTAATAAATTAATAAATTAATAAATTAATAAATTAATAAATTAATAAATTAATAAATTAATAAATTAATAAATTAATAAATTAATAAATTAATAAATTAATAAATTAATAAATTAATAAATTAATAAATTAATAAATTAATAAATTAATAAATTAATAAATTAATAAATTAATAAATTAATAAATTAATAAATTAATAAATTAATAAATTAATAAATTAATAAATTAATAAATTAATAAATTAATAAATTAATAAATTAATAAATTAATAAATTAATAAATTAATAAATTAATAAATTAATAAATTAATAAATTAATAAATTAATAAATTAATAAATTAATAAATTAATAAATTAATAAATTAATAAATTAATAAATTAATAAATTAATAAATTAATAAATTAATAAATTAATAAATTAATAAATTAATAAATTAATAAATTAATAAATTAATAAATTAATAAATTAATAAATTAATAAATTAATAAATTAATAAATTAATAAATTAATGAATTAATAAATTAATAAATTAATAAATTAATAAATTAATAAATTAATAAATTAATAAATTAATAAATTAATAAATTAATAAATTAATAAATTAATAAATTAATAAATTAATAAATTAATAAATTAATAAATTAATAAATTAATAAATTAATAAATTAATAAATTAATAAATTAATAAATTAATAAATTAATAAATTAATAAATTAATAAATTAATAAATTAATAAATTAATAAATTAATAAATTAATAAATTAATAAATTAATAAATTATTAAATTAATAAATTAATAAATTAATAAATTAATAAATTAATAAATTAATAAATTAATAAATTAATAAATTAATAAATTAATAATTTAATAAATTAATAAATTAATAAATTAATAAATTAATAAATTAATAAATTAATAAATTAATAAATTAATAAATTAATAAATTAATAAATTAATAAATTAATAAATTAATAAATTAATAAATTAATAAATTAATAAATTAATAAATTAATAAATTAATAAATTAATAAATTAATAAATTAATAAATTAATAAATTAATAAATTAATAAATTAATAAATTAATAAATTAATAAATTAATAAATTAATAAATTAATAAATTAATAAATTAATAATATTATAGATGTTTGGCAACACTTGAGTACGGACTTCACATTAGTCTAGTTAGGAATATTTGTTTTTTACCTAGTTACTTATGACATATTTGGCAACACTGTTCAAGTACATACGAAACGTCAAAATTTACATAATTTTTAATTAAAATGTTTTAGGCCTTTTTTACCTGTGCGGATATAATTGCCCATTCTCAAAATTTATAATTATGAATTAAATTTCTTTCAAATTGTCTCCATTTCATAAATATGTCCATTTAAAGGTTCAAATTGACATGTCAAACATGGCGTTCTTCGTCTTAAAATTTTCAAGGAGAACTGTGATCGTTACTGTGACCTATTGTTTCTGTCCCAATTTTCAATCTTTAATAATGTTTTACATAAAAATTATGCATCCTACAGAAATTTGATCCATTAGAAGGGAGCTGAAGCCAATCATTTCCTACAACTTGGTACAAATTTTACGAGAATCTGTCGCTCCGTTTAACCTGTAGTCTTGTCTAAAGTTTGGCGATCGGCTTTTTGATTAAAATATATATAGAGAGTGAATCTAATCGTTTAGTATTAGGACTACCGAAAACGGCTACGCCGAGCTTCCCCTAGGGCTCCGCCGATAGTGTTTTAGAATAGTCTATACGTAGACCTAACCCGTCTAGGCACACTTTAAACCCAAAGTACTAACGCTAACTGTCTTTCAAATTGTTTGAATTCTGTCCTGACCACCAAAACTGCCCACTCAAACAGTCTATGCAACATGCCCACCCAAATTGCTCATGCAACATGCCCACCCAAACTGCCTACTCAAACTGTCTACGCAACCGGCCCACTTTAACTGCCCACGCAGCATGCCCACCCAATCTGCCAACACAAAATTCCCACCCAACCTGCTCACGCAACATGCCCACCCAAACTGCCCACTCATATTGTCCATGCAACATGTCCACCCAAACTGGCCACGCAACATGCCCACCCACTTACTTAATACAGTTTACCATATCTAAATTTTAGGCAGGTACCAGCGATTTTGTCTTCATAATCTTCTATAGAAAACAATTTTTGACTGGTCTCTTTTTTGCAAGCTTTTTTTGCTTCTTATAACTATGGTTTTATTTATTTACATTTTCTTTAAATTCAATATCCTGAAATTTTCTTTTTCTACTTTCCTTTTCTTTTTCTTTTTATTCGTCATTTTTTTCGCAAATTCCTTTTATATTCTTTTTTACGTATATTCTTTTGCGTTGTTGACTTTTTTTAATTTTCATAATGATGTACAAATATTTTTGACAGTGGCATACAAATATTATCTGAGATTTATTACATCAAATTATTTTATATGCATTTTTTATCTCTAAATCTGTATAAGGTATAATAATGAATTTATATTTATCGAATAAAGAATTTAACGTTCTTTAATATAAGTGTATTCATATAAATTTTCGATAAATAATATTTAGATGATTTTTTTCTTGTAACTACTACTTCCGGTTGTCCAATTGTTACCAAAACTTAGTCAACTCTTCCCATTATTGTTAGTTTAAGGAATCCGTATTTAAAAATATCTTAAGTGTTATAGTATTTGAGAAATCGTGGATCCAACATACACACACACACACACACACACACACACACACACACACACACACACACACACACACACACACACACACACACACACACACACACGTAAAAATCTTATAATCGGATTCTAGGGACCTTAAAACGGACTTATTCACTAAAATCTGGATGAGGGATTTTTAGCATGAATTCAATACCTCTCTTAGCAACACGTAAAAATTAATAATGCTGGGTTGTCCATTATTATCTGTGAAAATAAAACGTTTGTACGTGTATAAATAAATATTAAAATACATATATTTTATCTGTTAAGGTGGCTTTAGACGATCAAACAAATTGAACTTTTTATTTGTCAAATGTTTACTACATAATTTTTGATCAAATGGTTTCATTTTACACGTTCAAATTATATGAACATTTTTTACTTACAAGTAGGCATACCATAGTAAGAGAATGAAAATGTAGATTGGTAGCACTGATATTTTTAAATACATATACATAATTTTTTGTTTATTTAGGCTTGAAATTTGACATTTTATTTGTGCATTTGTCGTGCAAAGATGGAACTTGTCAAAAAGACTTTATGCTAACATTATAAAATACAGCGCATGCAATCTACGATAATATAATCCCCAGAAGTAACCAGTGGCGGATTTAGAAAATTATAATTGGAGGGGCACTAAATTCGGAAAAAGATATTTTTAATATATAGGAAGAACCCCCCCCCCACGCGTTAACTTTTGTCTTGTATTGTAATAAATTGCTCATATAAAAGTTTTATTATTTTAAATATGCTATTTGATGGCAGATGTAAATATTTTTTATAAAGTCAGAACTTTTATTTTAAAATAGCAACCTTTAATTATTTTACTAAAATATAAACTCGCATTTTTTGTCTTTTTAATGATCTATTTGGAGTCCAGTACCATAATAAAAATAATAAAATGTACACTTTATACTTAAAGTATTATTCAATAAATAGCGATTAAGATAAAAAAACAATTTTTTAATTATTACTGTTCGAGATGTTTGAGGTTTGTTGTCAGTGTCACTGTAACGTCACATTAGTGGTACCTTTCTCTCGCTGCCTACTATCGAACTTGTGCGAGACAAAGATAAAGCAATAGGCGTGACGTCACGTTGACTTTAAAAATCAGATTCAGTTAAACCAATACTACAAATTGCTTCAAAATTAAAAGAACTTTCGTTTAAAATAATAATAAAAAATCAGAATGCAGGCCCACAAACAAGTAACTGAGTTTGAGAAATATGAGACATAATGTTTATTCAAATATTCTAAGTAGCCATATGAAAATAAATAAAATGCAACAATGTTATACAAAACAAGTTAAAACATCAAATTAAATACCTAATAAGAATAACTTAAGCCAAAAAATGGCGGTTTATATTTTAGTGAAATAATTATTGTTTGCAATTTAAAAAATTAAAGTTATAGTCGTATCTTTTATACATGACTTTATAAAAAATATCTACATCTGTCATCAAATAGTATAATTAAATAATAAAACTTTTATATGAACCATTTGTTCTATTACTTATTAAAAAAATGAGGCGGGGCACTTCCAAAATAATAAACAATTTGAAAAATAAATAGAAATTCTGTATTTTTATTATTATGTTTATTCTTTTATTTATCTATGTTAATATAATACGTAAATGATAATATGTAACAACTAAATTTTTTAAAATAACAGGGGGGGCACATGCCCGAGTGCCCCCCCTCTATATCCGCCACTGGAAGTAACTAAAATTTGAAGTAAATGACCTTGATATTTAGAACATGCTCTAAGTTGGATTTTTTTTATCAAATTGTTTGAACATCGAAGTTAAAATTTCTTTGAACGTGTAAAGTTTCGGAATCGTATTGAACAATACGAAGTTGAAAAAATTTATGTAAATATATGATCGTCTAAAGCCACCTTTAGAAAATAACAGTAGAGTGCGGTCAAGGAATCGGTTTTCAATCAGTTTTGAATAGTTATAATGTACATCACAAATTCAAACTCACCCAAACGTCTAATTTACATTTGTTAGATTTAAATTTATACGTCATTAGTTCAAAACACAGTATTTTAGCGATCCCCACATTTATGACGTCATGTACGAAATAGTTTTGAAAACGTTCCGAAACTGGTTCAACGCCAAAAAACGCCTAAGATGTTGTTGGGGACAGAGGATCAAAGATATGGTTGAAACATGGGTGATTTGGTTGGCTTGCTATTTTGGTAACATTTGTCAGATTTTGAAGGTCGCTCGCTAAGTTCACTGTTTTCTTGTTTGTTTATTAATTGAAAACTGATAGATTTCAATCTGCAGTAGATTTCAAAGTTACAAAATCAGAGTCCAGATGATTTTTATACCAAAATATAGTACTTTTTGAACAAACGGCCAAGCGGTAAACAAATTATATATAATTTTTATTTCATTATTATTTATGCCGTTAACAAATTTGCACCCTTTATTCAATCCATTAAAAATTTGTCTCAAATATAATTCAATCATTCTCCTGTGTATTCGTCTAAACAGATTTGGGATATCTTTTCCCGTTTTTGAATTATGAATTTTTAACTACCCCTGTCAAAGTAACAGTTGATATATTTGTTAGTCAATACAGATATTTGATTTTCAATGTTAGCCCTGTTTTTAAAAATTCATAATTTCAAAATGGGGAAAGTAAAACTAAAAAATAAAGGTGAAGCTACCAAATTTTGAGTATATACATAATTCAACCCATATTTTTAAACCCCGGCGTGAGGTGTTTTAATCCGATATTTAAACACTTTTATACCGGAAATAAACAAATCAACTCTAAAATTCATTTTTTCAGAATAAATACTCTATTTGCTACAGAAAACGTGAGATTGAATCATTTATAATCTCATATTTTTAGCCGAAACTAATCAAGAGTACATGCATTTTGGGGGCCCATAACTCCTGAACTATTTGAAATATCTTCAAATTAACACAAAAATGGTGATGTATGAGGTTGAAATATGAATGAGCTCCTATATTATTGTTTAAATCAACACATGGTTTGTATAAATGCTGTGTTTTGTTTATAATTTTATAAAGCATTGTTGTAATGAAGACTTTTTACATGATAAATATGTAAAGTACATTGTTTTTGAACTACAACATTTTAAAGGAAACATTTTAATTGTTGTTAACCCCATGAATTATTTAAATATTGTATTGCTATTCAATAAGTTATTCAGTGATCACTTATCTTTGTTATATATAAATATATACATTGTAAGTAAGTCTAATACATTGTCCCGCGTTTTTCGTGTCCAGACTTAAGTTACCTGACACCTAGCTGATTAAAAATAGTATAATGAAGTCACTTATGGTTAAATTTACAGATATTTTGACTTAAAAACTAAATTCTACATATATTGTTTACTCCATTTTATTATTTACAGCAGATAATATAATAATAAAGAAATAGTCATAAAATTTGTGTTTTATTGTAAATTACCTCGGACACGGTTAAAATATATCATTTACGACTTTAAAAATGTATTCCAGGTACAGTATTTATGTTCTATACTAATTTTTATTAACAACTATAGTTTGTTGCAGGAAATATTAAAACATTACATTCACCGCAAATTTAAAATAATTTTGTCGGCCACCGCCTTATCATCTTCGGTCATTTTTTTCACATTTTGCGGCGTGGAAAATACACATTTGTGTACGTACTTCACATTAGTCTAGTTAGGAATATTTGTTTTTTACCTAGTTACTTATGACATATTTGGTAACACTGTCCAAGTACATATGAACCGTCAAAATTTATAATTTTTAATTTAAATGTTTTAGGCCATTTTTACCTGTGCGGATATAGTTGCCCATTCTCAAAATTTATGATTATGAATTAAACTTCTTTCAAATTGTCCTCATTTCATAAATATTTCCTTTTGAAGGTTCAAATTGACATGTCAAATGTGTCATTACATAGCGTTCTTCGTCTTAAATTTTTCAAGGATGACTAAGATCTATTGTTTCAATTTATTGTTTTAATTCCAATTTTCAAATGTTTTTATACAAAAACTATCCACATAAAAAATATGAAACCTATCTAGGAAATTAAGTTGAGTAAGTCTCTACAAGTTGAAGAAATTTTCATTAAAATCGATCAAGCCGTTTATGCTGTAGAGGTGATTAAAATTTGGCGATCGTCGTGATGAAAGAAAATATATATAGAAAGATCCTCTAACTGTTTAGTATATAGGACTAGCGAAAACTCGGCTACGCCGAGCTTCCCCTAGGGCTCCGCCGATAGTGTTTTATAATAGTCTTTACGTACATCTAGTCTGTCTGCACATATTTTAAACCCAAATTGCAAACGGTAACAGTCTTATCAAAGGTTTAACTCCTCTCCTGGTCACTCAATCTGCCCACGAACTTACCCAAACTACCCCAAACAAATTGCCCTTAAAGGGGGACCTCCCATTTGATACCACACACGACATATTTCCGACAGCTTTTTGCAAAAAAAAAAAACAAAAGAAGATCGAGTTGTCAAATATCTGCATTGCAGCGTTTAAGAAAACTTTTCATTTGATACCATACACGACATATGTCGGACAATATTTTGCAAAAAACAAAAGACGATCAAATTGTCAAATTTTTTAATTTTTTCCATAGCAGCTCGTGAGAAAACTTTTCATTTGTTACCAAACACGACATATATCTTAGAACTTTTTGCAAAAAACAAAAGACGATCGCGTTGCCAAAATTTACCATTTCTGCATGGCAGCTCTTTAAAAAACAAATCATTTGACAACAAACACGACATACATCTGACTACGTTTTGCAAAAAACAAAAGACAATCAAGTAATCAAATTTTTCTCATTTCTGATAATCAGTTCTTGAGAAAACATTTTATGTGATACCAAACACGACATATTTCATACTAGTTATTGCAAAAGAACAAATGAATATCGAGTTGTCAAATATCTGACATTTCTACATAGCAGCTTTTATGAAAACATTTCATTTGATACCAAATTCGACAAATTTCTGACTACTTTTTGCAAAAGATAAAAGACAATCAAGTAATCATATTTTTCTCATTTCTGCATATCAGCTCTTGGGAAAACATATTATTTGATACCAAATACGGCTTATTTCTGACAACTTTTTTGAAAAAAAAGACGATCGAGTTGTCACAATTTTGACAATTTTGCATGGCAGCTCTTGAGAAAACATTTCATTTGATACCGAACACGTCATATTTCTGACAAAATTTGCAAAAGACAAAAGCCAATCAGGTTATAAATTTTTTGACATTTCTGCATGGCAACACCCGAGAATACATTTCATTTCATACGACACACGACATATTCTTGACAACTTAAAGAAAACAACAAAAGACGATTGTGTTGTCATATTTTTCACATTTCTGCATGACAGCTCTTGAGAAAACATTTCATTTGATACCAAACACGATATATTTCTGACTTTATGAAAAAAACAAAAGACGATCGTGTTGTCATATTTTTAACATTTCTGCATGGCAACACCCGAAAATACATTTCATTTCATACCACACACGACATATTTCTGACAACTTAAAGACAAAACAAAACATGATTGCGTTGTCATATTTTTAACATTTCTGCACCACAGCTCTTGAGAAAACATTTCATTTGATACCAAACACTACATATTTCTGAGAAGATTTTGCAATATACAAAAGATGAACGAGTTGTCATATTTTTGACATTTCTGCATGACAGCTGTTGAGCAAACATTTTATTTCGTACCAAACATTACATATTTCTGACAATTTTCTGCAAAAAACAAAAGACGATCGAGTTGTCATATTTTTGACATTTTTGTATGACAGCTTTAGAAAAAAACATTTCATTTGATACACATGTTTCTGACAACTTTATAAAAAAACAAAAGACGGTCGAGTTATTAAATTTTTGTCATTTTTGCATGACACCTCTTGAGAATACATTTCATTTGATACCGAGCACAACACATTTCTGACAACTTTTTGCAATAAACAAAATCTGGTCGAGTTGTCAAATTTTTAACATTTGTGCATAGCAGCTCATGTGACAACATTTTAATAGATACCAAACACGACATATTTCTGACAACTTTGTGCATATAACAAAAGATAATCGAGTTGTCAAATTTTTGACATTTCTGTATAGCAGCTCTTGAGAAAATATTTCATTTGATACCTAACACGACTGACTTTTCCCAAAAAACGAAAGACCGCGTTGTCAAATTTTTGACAAAACACTCTATTTGCAACAGAAGTCGTGAGATTGAATCATTTTTAATCTCACATTTTTAGCCGAAACTAATCAAGAGTACATGCATTTGGGGACCCCATAACTTCTGAACTGTGGTGTTTGGGGTTGAAATATGAATGAGCTCCTATATAATGGACCTTTTCAATTTAAAGAGATAGAAGATATGCGCAATGGGGATCTGCGCATAGTAAGAATAACAGAGATCTATGACGTGTGTTTCGAAAAAATTTAGACGTAAAATGTGAGAATATTTCAGATAACATGAAAAAATCTTATCGAAATAAGTTGCAAAAGCTTTTATTGAAGTTAAAATGTCTAACGATGCAAATTTTCACTGAGAAGACCAGTATTTTAATGACTGCAATATTTTTGACGTTTCGTTTGATAGCCCAACTGGCAGTTGTTCGCGCCATTTTCTTACTATTTGCAGCGATAGAAAGAGAAAGCCGTTGAATGAAAAAGGTCCATTGTTGTCATCAACATATATTTTTGTACAAATGCTGTGTTGTGATTATAATTTTATAATGCATTGTTGTAATAAAGACATTTTACATGGGAACACACATTGTTTCATAATGTACATATATAGCCCTGTACATACCTTGCCTTATACATTTTCCTAACGTACAAATATTGTCGTGTACATTTCCTGCCTTATACAAATTCCTAATGTACATAGACCGTCCTGTACATACCTTGCCTCGTACATTTTCATAACGTACAAATATTGTCCACGAAGTTGGCGCGGGTCCTACTTCGCGCGCTCACAATTTAAAAAGTACATTCCGGAGGTCAGATCTTCATTGAATCGGAATAGGTTGATAATTGAGAGCACTTAATACCGATAGATGACGTAAGTATTAAATTGTGGATGTAACAAAAATTATAAATATGAATAATATAGGTTTTATATACAGGTGTAACAGCTACGCGAGCTACCTAAAATATTTTTTTATTATTAATCATACAATAAAATACTATGAGACAATCTTATACAAGACCAAGGGTGACATCCGACTAGAGGAGAAAATATTTTTTTGAAACCAGTAGCTCTCAAGCTCAAGTAACACAAAGTTATAATTTTTAAAATGATATGGGATATATTTTGGCTGATAATCATTTTATATCCTCACATATGAAAAATATTAAGAAAAATTTAATTGAATTTGATGTTTATAATCATTTTTAGTAGGCTATGCATGAAAAAAATGAGCTTAAATTGAAACGAAACATAAATATTTGTTAAGAAGTTTATAAATAGTGTTGTATTCTATTTGATTTATATCCTCAATAATTCAAATTGACGAATAGCATTTTATGTTTTTCATACATAGCCTACTGAAAAATAACAAAAAAAGTTTGATACAAGATAGATATCGTGGAGGAAAATCGTCAAGCACAGTCACACTGACAGACATCATTGTAAAAATGGTAAAATTGTGTTGTGGGGACCCTAATTCGTGCTTATTCACTGAAAAGCATTACCTCCCTTATAGACCGGGTCTATTTAAATACCCAGAAAAAAGACGATCTGCCCAGCTGTGGGTCATAACCTAAAAATGTTTTAAAAAATATTTTAGAATCTATTTTAAATAATAGAAGTGTAAAAAAACAAAATTGGTTGCTGTCATTATTGTTTTATTTTAGCTAAGACCAAGCGACGTGATTTTTTATGAACGAAAGAAAAGAAGAATTTATCCAAATTTTCGTCCAAAAATGCGACACATGTATGAAATAAAATGCTGTGCGTCATACGTCCGTTAAATAATTTTTACGGTAGGTACTCATTTACCAGATTTATAACGTAAATTACTACAACGTTTTATTTTATACTGTATCACATTTTTCGATATCATTCGAAAGTTCGACTTTTGCTGCTTTCAGAAAAATAAATGATTTCACTAAGTACTGCTATTATGAATCGTTATTTTACATTATATTCTTATAAAGTTAAACGACCCTTTTCACAATACCAATCTACAAAAGGGGGTTCCTAGAACGGGCCAAAGTTTTATGTGCATATTTTAATGGAAGTAAAGGTAAAAATTGTATAAATCAAGCTTTATG
This sequence comes from Harpalus rubripes, assembly GCA_963082715.1. Lineage (NCBI taxonomy): Eukaryota > Metazoa > Arthropoda > Insecta > Coleoptera > Carabidae > Harpalus > Harpalus rubripes. The sequence continues at coordinate 12,030,009 of OY720461.1, forward strand.
CTACAGTGCCATCTGTAATACAAATTGTAATACAAACATATTCTAACCTCTACAGGTATTTGAAGAAAGCATAAACAAATAATACATTTGGTATTTCGTAGGTTTCAACATTATTTATATTTAGCTTCATTGTATATACTGGCATTGTATAATATAAAATAAAGTTATAAAAATAACGGCAAATACAATGTGTTTTATTTATCTTCTACCGGGAGCTAGTTCTACGTGAAATATATGTAAAGCCCGATCCAGACGGCATGACAAATAATTGGCATATTTTGGCGCATGTAATATGAACCAATGTTGGTTATAGATTGGAAATATGAACATTTGCCAATGAGTATCATCCACACGATATGTCTATTGTAATTTTTGAAATTTAGGCGAATATCACTTCCAACATTTGCCAAAATGCAAAGTGACGAGGAAGTCGCTGTTGCAAGTGCTGCAGTTGTTGTAATTTGCTCTGCAGCAAATTTATTATTAAAAAAAAGAAAAAATGTAAAAGAAGATGGTGGATGGTTTCCATTAATAAAAGCAGAAGAAGGTAAGTTGTTTTTTTTTATTTAAAGTAAATAATTTTTTAAGCAAATTTTATGTGCTTATATGTATTTGTAGATACAATGGTACGGATTTACTTATAGATTTAAGGCGTGAACTCTCCGGAAAATTTGAAAATTTCTGCAGGATGTCCGCAGTAGACTTTGAATATTTGATAAACAAAATAGGACATCGAATAGCCAAGAAAGATACAAATATGAGGAAAGCTATACCTGTACAAGAACGGTTAGCTATTACTCTAAGGTTTTTAGCATCTGGCGACAGTTACAAAAGTCTTTCGTACTTATTTAAATTTTCACCACAAGTAATATCCACCATTATAATGGAAGTCTGTCTTATTTTAAATGATGAATTAAAAGACAACGTCAAGGTGAGTACAAAGTTACACATTTATTAAATTTGTTACGTACAGAGAAATAAACAAAATATTCTTAAGGATAAAATACAACTTATCAAAAAAAAACAACTGTTTTACAGTAAAATTAATATATATTGTACTACAAATTTAAAATAGTAGATGTAGTTGACAAATATTGTTCTACATCAGAACCTGGCTCGGTATCCAGTTCTGAATAATGAGGTGTATCTTTCATGTTTTCATTAGAAGTAATTTGTTGCTGTGGCATTGAAGGAGAGAGAAGGGGGCTCATATGATTAGGACTACATGAAATAGAAGTAAATGAAGATTGTGAATACGCTGAAGGAGAGGGAATGGGAGTTGAATGATCAAAACTATGTAAATTTATCAATGATCCACGAGTCTGAGATTGGATAATTTCATTTTGAACATCCATTTCTCTTAACTCCGCTTCAAAAACTAAATTATCTATTTTATGTATAAGAATTTTTCTTGTTCGAGCATTTTTTAAGGACCTGAGTCTTGAAGCTAATAATTGTCCGTAAAGCGTGCATTCATCAGGAGTTTCCTGCTGTCGTGGTGATCTTTGTTTAATTACATCGAGAGCATCACAAGCTCTCTTCATTTGTATATATATTTCCACGCCAGACTCTGCTTTCCTTTTTTTATTTGGAGATCGAAATAACTTCTTTGGTTCTTTACATACCATATTTTCTGTAAATAATATTAAGAAAATTTAATGAGCAATTATACGAGAAGAAAAACCGAAACTTACCAATAGTTTGGGCGATTTGTTTATGTACATTCGTAGATGATTCAGTTACACCATTTAACTCATCTCCTTCACATTCAGTCTCATTTACTAATTCTATATTTGCTTTTCTATTATCAATACTGTTTTCTTCATCTACCTAGAAATTTAATAAATTTATTTTTTAAAACATTATTAACATTTATTGATTATGTTTTTTGAATTCCAGCTTCCAAAGAATCAAAAAGAATGGCAAGAAGTTGCTAATAAGTTCGAGCAGTACTGGCACTTTCCTCATTGTTTCGGCGCACTGGACGGGAAACATGTCTTGATACAGTCTCCTTATAATAGTGGCTCTGAATTTTATAATTATAAAAATACTTTTAGTATTGTACTTATGGCATTAGTCGATGCGTAGTATTGTTTTCTATTTGCTGATGTAGGATGTCAGGGAAGAATGAATGATGGCGGAGTTTTTAAATACTACTTTGTTTAAAAAAATTGATAAAAATGATTTTGCGTTTCCTGATATGAAACCTCTTCCTGGAAGAATTATTCCAGTATCATACGTTTGTGTAGCAGACGATGCTTTTCCTCTTAGTACTACAATTCTGAAGCCGTATCCTGGTATGCATTTGAATGGAAGCATTGGACGCATATTTAATTATCGTCTTTCGAGAGCACGTAGGATAGTAGAAAATGTATTTGGCATAATGGTTTCAGTTTTTCGTGTGCTTCGAACACCAATGTTGCTTCAGCCAGAAAAAGCGTCCGCAATTACAATGACCTGTGTATTGTTACACAATTTTTTAAGACGCAGCGCAGCATCTAAGCAAATTTATACACCACCAGGAACATTTGATAGCGACGAAGAAGGCAAATTAGTTCAAGGGAATTGGCGCGACAATATTTCAATAGGTACAACTATGCAACCATTAAAAAATAGGTAGAAAATCTTCTACTACCGCTAAAGATATACGCGACGAATTCGCAGAATATTTTGTTACGAATGGTAGAATTCACTGGCAGGATGAATATTCTTAAAATTATAATTGATTCAGGACTTAAAATAACTAAACAGACCAGGTCACTTAAATTTGCACTTATTAGAAATTTCGTAAAAGAATAATAATTACGTTTCAAACACATTATTAAACATTATATAAAAGCTCAAACAAAATTAATTTCGTTTTGTGAAACTAAATATTAATGTTAAAAAAGTAGTTACAGTAAAATAAATATTTAATGCCTAGGCAATAAAGTTTTATTTTAGTGACGATTTTATTATCTTTAATGGATTATTTTGACTAAAAGAAATTAATTTTGTTTAGCTTTTTATATAATGTTTAATTATGAGTTTAATAACTATTTCATAAAGAAACAATTTTATTTAAAATTTAAAGTTAAGCTTGTGTAAATATATACTAAAGTAAAAGATATCTTAATTTGAATTGAACTTAAATACCTATATACATACATGATTGTTATTATCGGTTTTGTAACCAGGATTAATATGAAGTAAAAAATATTATCATAGTGAAAACAAAACTTCTATAAGTATATACGTATTAACCGCTTTATTTAATATTTTGATGATTTGGTTCATATTTTTTCATTGTAAAACATATACAAAATATATGTACTAACCTCTGTATTTAAAGTTTTGTTTATTTTTCCCGTACTTCTTAAAAATCTGTCCATGGCATCGTATGCAAACCAAGTTGGTTTGTATATATCGCTAGTACCTGCTCCTGATTTTTTAGATTCCTTCACTTTTTTCTTTAATGATCATTAAAGATTCTTTTTTTTCTTTAAATGATCTATAGTGAAATTTCCCGCTAATTGTTCCCTTATTTTATTCCAGGCATCATTAATTTTATTTCTGTTTTTGTGATTTAGACTTTTGGATCCCATAAAAGTTGATATTTTTCATACAGTGCAATGAAATCAAAGATTAAATCATTAGACCATTCACTTTGACCCTCAGACATGATGACTTGTTGCTTGTTGCACCACTGAATGAATGCAAATGCAATGAAAATAATACTTTAGAAGACAAGTTCGTTCCAGTCGTCTGGATAGAGTTGCCAATGTATTAGCCAACGTTGGTTATTCCTTTGATGTGTGTACAGTTTACCGCCTCTGAAGCGAACGTCGACCAATGCCAACATTTGTGATGGTTGGTCATTGGTTACCCGTACACACGACATGGCCAACTATACAAATGTAAACATTGGTTCACATTTGCCATGTCGTCTGGATCGGGCTTAACATGGTTTTCCAAACCAATGACCATTGGTGCTCACTTTAAATACCCTGTAGAACAATTTGCTGTTTTTCCCGATTCCCGGAAAAAAACAATCTTACCCTTATGGTTGGATCATGACCCAAAAAATATATTTAAAAAAATATTTTGCATTTTATGTGTCTTAGGGTAAAAATTGTTAGTTGACTAAAACCCAGATGGAACAGCATGGGCAATTTTTGATAGGTAAAATTCACAGCAATAAAAGACTTTAGCGCCCCACGCACACGCAATGATTGAAAATGGCTGGCATTTTAATATCTGTTCCCATTTACATACACATAATGTCATTTTATGTAGGTCCAACACAAAGCATACCTAGATTCTAAAATATTTTTTAAAACAGTTTCGGGTCATGACCCACAACTGGATACATCGTCTTTTTTCCAGGGAAGTTAGCAAATTGTTCGCCAGGGTATTTAAAGTGAGTACCAAGGATGAGTAAATGGAATACCATGATACATTTTCACGTAGCACTAGTCCTCGGTCTATAAGGGAGGAAATGCTTTTCAATGAACAAGCACGAATTAGGGTCCACACAACACGATTTTACTATTTTTACAATGATGTCTGTCAGTGTGTGATGATTTTTTCCTCTACGATATCTCTCATATCAAACTTAAAGAGCATTTTTTTTCTGAATTCAACAATGTAATTGTTTTATGTCCTATAGATTTGATTTTTATGTTATTTTTCAGTAGGCTATGTATGAATGAAAAACAAAAACTGGTATTTCTCAAATTGAATTATTAAGGATGGAAATCAAATAGAATAGAACACTATTTGTAAACTTATTAACAAATATTTGTTTCGTTTCAATTTAAGCTCATTTTTTTTCTTATACATAGCCTACTGAAAATGACTATATATAAACATCAAATTCAATTAAATTTTGAATTCAATTTTTCTTATATAGGCAAAGATATAAAATGATTACACGGTTGAATTCAGAAGAATATATTTTATTGAATGAGCCGTAAAATATATACCATTCAATTTTAAAAATTATAACTCTGTGAGAACCACTGGTTTCAAAAAAAAAATTCTCCTCTAGTATGTTTAATAATATAGAAATTATTTGAGGTAGCTCGTGTAGCTGTTACACTTATATATAAACCTATATTATTTATATTTTTAATTTTTGTAACATCCACAATTTATTACTTACGTCATCTATTAGTGCTTCCTAGAATTATCAACATATTCCCAAACAATAAATATTTTTCTTTACTATTTGAACTCCGGAATGTACTTTTTAAATTGTGAGCGCGCGAAGTAGGATCCGCGCCAACTTCGTGGACAATATTTGTACGTTATGAAAATGTACGAGGCAAGATATGTACAGGGCGATCTATGTACATTAGGAATTTTTATAAGGCAAGAAATGTACACGGCAATATTTGTACGTTAGGAAAATGTATAAGGCAAGTTATGTACAGGGCGATCTATGTACATTATGAATTTGTATACCTACCCTTATACATATTTAAAGTACATTGTTTTTGAACCACAACATTTTAAAAGAAACATTTTAATTGTTGTTAACCTCATGAATTATTTAAATATTGTATTGCTATTCACTAAGTTATTCAGTGATACCTACCTTTGTTATCTAATCTTTGCAAGTAAGTCTAATAATCTAATACATTGTCCCGCGTTTTTCGTGTCCAGACTTAAGTTACCTGGCAGCTGGCTGATTTAAAATAGTTTGTTGAACTCACTCATGATTAAATTTACAGATGTTTAACTTAAAAACTAAATTCTACATACATTGTTTACTATATTTTACTAACTTTCATTATTTACAGCAGAGAATATAATAATAATAGAAAGTCATAAAATTTATGTTTTATTGTAAATTACCTCGGACACGGTTAAAATATCTCATTTCCGACTTCAAAAATGTATTCCAGATATAATATTTATCTCCTACACTAGTTTTTAATAACAACAATAGTGCGGTGCACAGAATATTTAAACATTACTTTCACCGCAAATTTGAAATTTTTTGTCGACCACCGACCTTTCATCTTCGGTCGTTTTTTTTCCACATTATGCGGGATGGAAAATTTACTAAATTATTGTTTAATATCTCTAAAATATGTAGATATCTAATAATTATACGTTATTGTTTAAAATTTACAATTAAAATTAATTGACTAATGTCACATTGATGCAATTAGAAATATTTGTTTTTTACTTAGTTACTTCTGGCAAATTTGGCAACAATTTCTCTTCTAGTTTAATTTAAAATTTACTACTTTTTTATTGGCAGTATGAAAATTAATGAACTAACATCACATTGATGTAGTTAGGAATATTTGTTTTTTAATTAGTTACTTATGGTATCTTTGGCAACACTTGTGAATGGACTTCACATTAATCTAGTTAGGAATATTTGTTTTTTACTTAGTTATTTATGGCATATTTGACAACACTTTGCAAGTTCATATCATAGATCTTTTAGTGTTATACATACTAGATGTAAGCAAGCATATGTTTTTACGTGCAAGCGAAGGGAACGCTTAGGATTAAGCAAGAAAGAAATATACAACATCGTAAGAGGAACGAAGATAAAGCTAATAAGACCGGAACTACTGCGCATATAGCTTGCGCATGGCCGGAGCGGGGAGACTTGAGGAGCTCGTCTCAACCGCGTCCAGGCAACAGCCATTTTGCTTTGCGTCTTTGAAGCAAGTAGTTCGTGAGTTTGTTTGTGGTTGAGTAATTCAAAATGCGGTGTTTATTTTGCACCATATAAGTAAAAATGTTATTTGCAAAACTGGAATTCGGCAGAAATGCAAAAAAAACTGTTCAATTTAGGAATGAATAAAATATTTTATAACATTGTGCATATTGAATTCCCAATATCCTTACCACAATATCATTAGGTATATGCACTCTTCACGCCAGCAATGAGTGCCTGGTAAACGCCCGCACGGTACAAATATGTCATCATTCATTACTGATATCTGCGTACAAAGCAGATTGGCACACCCAGTGATGATATATTTATTTATATGCCAAATGAACGAATATGTATTTTGCTAGTTTTGAGTAAAATGCGTTTTAATATTTAGACGGTTATAATAATTCTGTTCAGGCACGGTTACATAAAATTAATTTGGCCACATTCGTGCATCACAGCGAATTTATTTGTTATAGTTTTATTATAAAATAACGCGAATGTGGTAGATACATTCATGTTTTTGGTAGTACATTTTAGAACTACATACATTTGTGATTAAGATTTTATAAATTTCAAGGTTCAACTTATACATTCGTGCATTTGGCAGATAAAAAAAATACAAACCAAGCAACATATTCGTGTATAAAACTTAAAAATTGCATATTCGTTCCTTTGGCATATAACTGACGATATCTATTAATTCAAAGGTGATTCAAATTGGAAATCATTCAAACGTCGGTAATTCCAGCTAGACCTGCGCAGCGGCGATGCGCAGTAGTTCTGGTCTTATTATCTCTATCTCTCTCAATCCTAAGCGTTCCCCAGTGCTTACATCTAGTATGTATAACACTAAAAGATCTATGGTTCATATGAACCGTCAAAATTTATAGTTTTTAATTATAATGTTATAGGCCTTTTTACTTTTGAGAAATAATTTCCTATGCTCATCATTTATGATTAGGAATATTTATTTTTTAATTAGTTACATTTAAAATTTACTGTAATTTTAAGGGCAGTACGGAATTAACGGGTTAACTTCACATTAATGCAGTAAGGAATACTTGTTTTTTACTTAGTTACTTATGGCAAATTTGACAACAATTTCTCACAGTTTTATTTAAAATTTACAATTTTTTATTGACAGTATAAAAATTAATTGACTAATGTCACATTTATTCATATAGAAATATTTGTTTTTTACTTAGTTACTTCTGGAAAAATTTGTCCTCTAGTTTCATTTAAAATTTACTACTTGTAATTAGCAGTATGAAAATTAATGAACAAACATCACATTGATGTAGTTAGGAATATTTGTTTTTTAATTAGTTACTTATGGTATCTTTAGAAACACTTGTGAACGGACTTCACATTAGTCTAGTTAGGAATATTTGTTTTTTATCTAGTTACTTATAGCATATTTGGCAAAACTTTGCAAGTTCATATGTACCGTCAAAATTTATAGTTTATAATTATGTTATAGGCCCTTTTTGATAGATTTCAATCTACAGTAGATTTCAAAGTTACAAAATCAGACCCCAGATGATTTTTATACCAAAACATAGTACTTTTTGAACAAACGGCTAAGCGGTAAAAAATAATATATCATTTTTATTTCATTAATATTTATTCCGTTTACAAATTTGCATCCTTTATTCAATCCATTAAAAATTTGTCTCAAATATACGTCAATCATTCTCCTGTGTATTCGTTTAAACAGATTTGGAATATCTTTCCCCGTTTTTGGTTTATGAATATTTTTAACCGCTCTTTTGAAAATAACGGTTGATATTTTTGTTGGTCAATACAGATATTTGATTTTCAATGATAGCCCTGTTTTTGAAAATTCATAATTTCAAAATGGGGAAAGTAATATTAAAAAATAAAGGTCCAGCTATCAAATTTTGTATATATATATATATATATATATATATATATATATATATATATATATATATATATATATATATATAATTCAACTCATATTTTTAAACCCGGCCGTGAGGTGTTTATAATCCGATATTTAACCACTTTTATACCGGAATTATATAAATCAATCCTCTAAAATTCATTTTTGTAAGAATAAACACTGTATTTGCAACAGAAATCATGAGATTGAATTATTTTTAATCTCACACTTTTAGCCCAAACTAATCAAGAGTACATGCATTTTTAGGGGCTCATAACTCCTGAACTGTTAGAAATATCCTCAAATTAACACAAAAATGGTGATATATAAGCTACTATATTATTGCTGTAAGCAACATATATTTTGTATAAATGATGAGTTGTGATCAGTGTTGCCAACTCGTGGGAAATTTCCCATTTCATGGGGAAAATTATTGTAAAAATTTAAAAAAGGGGGAAAGGGGAAAATATTAATATCTTAATAATTTAAGGGGAAAATGTCAAATTAAGAACACTCTGCTAAACGTGAAAACGCAAACGGCGTAGGTTAAGAGATAAAACAGGGAACAACAGACATGACGCATAATCATAAATGAGTGAAACGATATAATACACAATGCCAGGTGGTCCTGATCATTTGACTTATGTATTTGTGTCTTGGTCTTGCAGTTGCTTGCTTGCTTCACGTGTGACGAATACACTATTATTCACGAAAGATGACTATTCAAGGTCATTTGTTCGAAGAAAGAATACACATCACTTTATAGCAGTAGTGTAGCAACATTTTGTATTAGAAAGAGAAAGATTATTTGACCTATGTCTATTTAATTTATGTGGTGTGACAGATATACGTAAATAGTGGCATTACTTTCTAACACACTATAAATAATAATGACATATGTCGTAGACTTAGAGATACCTAATTATCTACTGCACTGCCCTCTGTGCTAATATTTACCCAGTGGCGTTGACGTTTAAATCAAATTATTATTCCTTGGTTTATAAGTTAAGTCTATGTTTTTGTATTTTGTAAAAACATAAGTGAAGAACATAAATCTTTCAGAAAGGCCTTATTTAGAAAGAAAAATAATTTTCAAATGAATTACTCTTATTTTTTCAGTAACAATGTTTCCATAAATATTTCATGTTGCACGCCTATGCAAACTAAATGCAATGAAGTTATCTGCAAGCAATATTATATCAGACGGCTCACAGATGACCTTTAATAGTCATCTTTCGTGAATAATAGTTTACCTTACCTAACTCCCTCTCATAAATATAAATTTTAAAAAATTTCTACTTAATTATGTCTAGTAGCGATAGTGAGAATGAAAATGGACCACCAAAAATTAAAAAAAAATTACATCCAGCAAGAATCTTGGTTGAGTGATCCGGTTTTGGATTTGATAGGAAGTAACTACCTATAGCTTATAAGAGTTGATTATTTATTATAGATGCTTGTTATGAAGCACTTTTTTATTAAGAAAAAAATAAAATAAACCGTTTTATTATTCTATTTTACAGTTGCAATGAATTTCAAATTTTGTGGGGAAAAAGGGGAAATTTACTTTACTCTGTGGGGAAATTGACTTTAAAAGGTTGGCAACACTGGTTGTGATTATATTGTTATAAAGCATTGTTGTAATCAAGATATTTTACATGATAAATATGTAAAGTACATTGTTTTTGAACCACAACATTTTAAAGGAAACATTTTAATTGTTGTTAACCCCATGAATTATTTAAATATTGTATTGCTATTCAATAAGTTATTCAGTGATGACTTATCTTTGTTATATATACATTATAAATAAGTTTAATACATTGTCCCGCGTTTTTCGTGTCCAGACTTAAGTTACCTGACACCTGGCTGATTAAAAATAGTATAATGAAATCACTCATGGTTAAATTTACAGATATTTTAACTTAAAAACTAAATTCTACATATATTGTTTACTCTATTTTATTATTTACAGCAGATAATATAATAATAAAGAAATAGTCATAAAATTTGTGTTTTATTGTAAATTACCTCGGACACGGTTGAAATATATCATTTACGACTTTATAAATGTATTCCAGGTACAGTATTTATGTTCTATACTAATTTTTATTAACAATTATAGTTTGTTGCACGAAATATTAAAACATTACATTCACCGCAAATTTAAAATATTTTTGTCGGCCACCGCCTTATCATCTTCGGTAATTTTTTTCACATTTTGCGGCGTGGAAAATACACATTTGTGTACGGACTTCACATTAGTCTAGTTAGGAATATTTGTTTTTTACCTAGTTACTTATGACATGTTTGGTAACACTGTCCAAGTACATATGAACCGTCAAAATTTATAATTTTTAATTTAAATGTTTTAGGCCTTTTTTACCTGTGCGGATATAGTTGCCCATTCTCAAAATTTATGATTATGAATTAAACTTCTTTCAAATTGTCCTCATTTCATAAATATTTCCATTTAAAGGTTCAAATTGACATGTCAAATGTGTCATTACATAGCGTTCTTCGTCTTAAATTTTTCAAGGATGACTAAGGTTTTGTTTCAAATTATTGTTTTAATTCCAATTTTCAAAAGTTTAAATTTTTTTATACAAAAACTATGCACATAAAAAATATGAAACCTATATAGGAAATTAAGTTGAGTAAGTCTACAAGTTGAAGAAATTTTCATTAAAATCGACCAAGCCGTTTAGGCTGTAGAGGTGATTAAAATTTGGCGATTGTCTTGATGAAAGAAAAAATATATATATATATATATATATATATATATATATATATATATATATATATATATATATATATATATATATAGAAAGATCCTCTAACTGTTTAGTATATAGGATAACAAATTAATAAATGTATATTTCAATATAGCGCCCTCCGTAGAGGGGTATGAAAAAATTTCATGAACATTTTGTTACCTATTATATGCTTGTAATCTTCCAGATTCCCTATATAAAACAGCGTGCCGACTTGAACATATCATAAACAAATAGTATACACTATAAGAAATTATTAAATGTATATTTCAATATAGCGCCCCCCGAAGAGGGGTATGAAAAAAATTCATGAACATTTTGTTACCTATTATATACTTGTAATCTTACAGATTCCCTATATAAAACCGCGTGCCAACTTGAAATTATTATAAACAAATAGTATATACTATAACAAATTAATAAATATATATTTCAATATAGCGCCCCCCGTAGAGGGGTATGAAAAAAATTCATGAACATTTTGTTACCTATCATATACTTGTAATCGTACAGATTCCCTATATAAGTCCGCGTGCCGACTTGAAATTATTATAAACAAATAGTATACACTATAACAAATTATTAAATATATATATCAATATAGCGCCCCCCGTAGAGGAGTATGAAAAAAATTCATGAACTTTTGTTACCTATATCATAGACTTGTAATCTTACAGTTTCCCTATATAAGTCCGCGTGTCACCTTGAAATTATTATAAACAAATAGTATACACTATAACAAATTATTACATATATATTTCAATATAGCGCCCCCCGTAGAGGGGTATGAAAAAAATTCATGAACATTTTGTTACCTATCATATACTTGTAATCGTACAGATTCCCCATATAAGTCCGCGTGCCGACTTGAAATTATTATAAACAAATAGTATACACTATAACAAATTATTAAATATATATGTCAATATAGCGCCCCCCGTAGAAGGGTATGAGAAAAATTCATGATCAATTTGTTACCTATCATATACGTTTATTCTTAGATATTCCATACAAAGACCGCGTGCCGCCTTGAAATTACTATAAACAATTAGCATGCATTATAATGTATTATTTAATATATATTTCATTCTAGCGCCCCTCGTAGAAGGGTATAAAAAAGATTCATGTACATAGTGTTACCTATAAATTCAAATTATTACAAAAGGCTAAACGTTGGATCACAGATACAAGCGCGGTTTAAATAGTTATTTAAAATAAATAAATTTTGAATACATACTATTATAAATTTTATAAACATGACTGATAGCTTAATAATATGAGAATTAAATAGGTAATTTGACAAAATAAATCTTACAATTGTAAAACAATTTTTTTTATCTTAATTTCTTTTAATTTATAATACGTACCTATCCTTACATATTTTCTAAATTTAAATACAAATTTCACAATAGGTACAAATAATAAATTTTACAAAAATTAAAAATATGTAATATTTGTATAGAGAGAACAATATAATTCTTAATTAAAATAAATATCAAAATATGTATCTGTAAAGGTTAAATGAAAAAAGTAACCTTATTTGTATGTTTGTAATTATTTATTTAATAATACTTTATAAATACATATTTAAAAATATAACATATCAGTGTAAAGAAATAGTATAGTGGCTGAATAAATACATAAGATGAACAATAGAGGGTCATCATGGTTCCATCTGTGCAACATTACATTATCAATTGCATATATTATACAGAATGCTCATTTTATTTGTTTTAAAGTCGTTACAAAATAAATAATTTTATGCTTTAAATTTCAATGTAAAATGTATTGTATAAAGTTTTACTCTTGTAATATGTAAATCATACTTTATGCTACAGTGGCATCTACGATACAAGTTCTAACACAAAAATAAATTCTAACCTCTACAAATATTTGTATAGCGGTGAGGGCGCTATTTTCAAATATATAGTAAATAATTTGTTATAATACATTCTATTTATTTATAATAAATTAAAGAAGTCAGGTGGCCTTATATAGAATATATCTGAAATTATACATATAAGACGGACGACACACTCTTTATAGGTAAAAAATTGTTCATGAATTTTTTCATACCCCTCTACGGGGGGCGCTAAATTGAAATATACATTTAATAATTTGTTATAGTGTATACTATTTGTTTATAATTATTTCAAGTCGGCACGCGGTTTTATATCGAGAATCTGTAAGATTACAAGTATATAATAGGTAACAAAATGTTCATGAATTTTTTCCATACCCCTCTACGGGGGGCGCTATATTGAAATATACATTTAATAATTTGTTATAGTGTATACTATTTGTTTATAATAATTTCAAGTCGGCACGCGGATTTATATAGGGAATATGTAAGATTAAAAGTATATAATAGGTAACAAAATGTTTATGAATTTTTTTCATACCCCTCTACGGGGGGCGCTATATTGAAATATACATTTAATAATTTGTTGTAGTGCGTACTATTTGTTTATAATAATTTCAAGGCGGCACGCGGACTTATATAGGGAATATCCAAGATTATTAGTATATGATATATGTAGCAAAATGTTCATGAATTTTTTCATGCACCTCTACGTGGGGCGCTATATTGAAAATATATTTAATAATTTGTTATAATACCTACTATTTATTTATAATAATTTCAAAGCGGCACGCAGACTTATAAAGGAGAAATCTGAAAAAATATATTCACATAGGATATAACGCAAACTTTATTAATTATTTATAAATGCCCTACGGATGGTGCTATTACAAAATATATATGAGTATATTTGTTATAATACATACTATTTATTTATAATAATTTCGAAGCGGCAGTCTTAAGATATATAGGGAATAAATACATTTGTTTATTATCTGCTACCATAACCTGTAAATTTTTTTGGGATTAGTATCATCAAAATGAATAAATTCATCACTTACTTGCGTCCGGGAATTTTTATATGCATTATCTTTAATAATACTTTAATTTAATGTATATTTTATTGTCATTTATTCGTTAATACCTTTAATAATTATCATCGATATATCTGTTAGGTCATGGTAATGCACTGTGTGAGGCTTGTTCACAACAGGTTGCGTTAGAGAAGTGGCCGCTAGAATTGGCCGCTAGAATCACTCTGGTTAATATGTTGTTTCGGTGCACCTGAAATTATTGTGTCTGTTCAAGGAACAAATATTCTAACCAATTTATTTCAATTCAATTAGATTTATTTGCTTAAAGTAAAACATTTTACAAATATAAGATATGTGTTGGTTGGTAGTTGTTGATACGTAGTTACATTATAATGTTTGACATATGTACATAATAATATAGAAAATGGTTGTATATATCTAAGCATAGTTATTATACTAAAGTTTAAACATTGTTCTATACAAAACAAAGATCTATAATATATTAATTTGTAATTGTACCATAGGTGCAATGAAGGAAATATGAACATATGTAATTAAGGAAAAAAAAGGAAAAAAAAACATAACAGATCAAGAACCTTTTTAGATACAAGAAGTACGATTGTAGAGTTTACCCATAATATGAGATTTCCATGTGAAAAATAATATTAAATTTATGTATAAAAATAATAAGATAATAATAATTCAAGGAGGGTTCATTTACTCATTTAAAATGAAGCTTCGTAACCGAAAAGCATTTACCACGTAATAAAATATGTTTTTTACTTTAATCGGAGGTAAGTTGTCGAACATTTCGTAGAAATTATTTTCGTTAACATTTATTAAATAATTTGCCAGGTACACCTGTCTTATCGGATGGTATATAGGGCATCTAGCAAAGAAATGATACAAATTCTCATCTTCTGAAAAGTTACATATGGTGCAAGTGGATTTTGCATCTAGTTTATATTAAAAAAATTTTACAATGATTGTTGGGCTATTTTTATAGGAGAGTCGAAGTTGTGTCATTACGCGCTTGAAGGTAAAGGGAATGGCCAAATTAAAATTAAAATGTACTGCTCTATCTGTTGTAGGTTTAATATATAGATTATTTTGTGTTGGTGAATTTTTGTAGTTTCTTAAATATTTATGGCTTGATTTCTTTAATAATAGACATTCGTGAGTGAACCAGGGATTATGCGATCTTGTTTTTAGTTTAGTGTTATTAACTTTAGTGACGTGTAACATTTTTGCCTTACAGGCGGCTTCTTTGATTGCTGTTAATAAGTTATTTTGTAAATCTGAGGGGTTTGAGCTGTTAGAAGTAAGAGGACTTGATCATTTCTTTGCTATACAATTGACTGTTAGATTCTTGAAAACTTAATTTGAGATCGTAATTTAATTTATTATTGAAATCGTTAATAATTTTAGTTGTGTCTTTGGTGAGAACCGAAAAAACACTTTATACAGTGAGCAGAGGTTTCAAGAGTTGGAAAAAATTCTAATTTACATATGAATTCCAATGCATTTATATTGCCTCATATTAAATCTATTACACTCTTACCAGTGTGTCCTAGGAAGGTGTACCTGTTAGGTATGTCTCCGAACGTGCGGCCATTTAGAACAAATAACCCGTATTCTTCGAAAGTGTTGGACAACATACGACCTCTACTATCAGTTATGTCCGAGGAAGATATTCTTTCTTCATGAACATGAGGATATGAAATAGTTTCTTCATCTATCTGATTTAACTGGCCGATTTTAGAATTGAATTATTTGAAGTCAGAGTATTTACCTAAAATTACATTCATAATATCAGCGAATAGTTCCAAACATACATTAAATTGTAAATTAGGTTTAAGATACACCGTTCCTATTACATATCTATCATAATGAGTATGTAGTTCTAATAATAACCATAGGTTATTAGCTTCAATTATTTTCCAACTTTTAAAGTACTTATTTTATATATATATATATATATATATATATATATATATATATATATATATATATATATATATATATATATATATATATATATATATATATATATATATAATATATAAAGTTTGCATGGCCGGTCCTACAAGTTATTATTTTTATCATTATCAAAGTGTTAGGTTTATACCGTGTGAATATCAAACTGGCACATTTACAAATAAGGGGGACAGAGAACATATAGTAGGAGTATGTGTTGCAGCTACACTTGACCAACATAAGTACCATTTCTGATATGTCATCCTCTGATTTGTTTATAATTAATATTATTTTTATCATTCTTAATGTGCTAGGTTTATACCGTGTGAATATCAAAGTGGCTTATTTACAAATAAGGGGGACAGAGCACATTTAGTAGGAGTATGTGTTGCAGCTACACTTGAGCAACATAAGTACCGTTTCTGATATGTCTCAAGAGATCATGGAACAAGCCAGCCCACCTCCCGCAGCATCTTCCTGACTACTAGATGGGAATACAGGAATACACTTCCCCAGCTTCAGCTCCAGACAACCAGTCACCCAGTTAAGTAAAAATCCCATTTACAATAATAAAAGCGACGATCACCCACAATTTAACGCCTAAAAATTATATTTTGGAACTTAAGTGAACAATCATATTTTTCAAATAAAAGCCACAAAAGAAAAAAGTAGGGGCAGGGCAAGTGGGGACTTAATGGTTTTATGTAAAAATAAGTACTTTAAAAGTTGGAAAATAATTGAAGCTAATAACCTATGGTTATTATTAGAACTACATACTCATTATGATAGATATGTAATAGGAACGGTGTATCTTAAACCTAATTTACAATTTAATGTATGTTTGGAACTATTCGCTGATATTATGAATGTAATTTTAGGTAAATACTCTGACTTCAAATAATTCAATTCTAAAATCGGCCAGTTAAATCAGATAGATGAAGAAACTATTTCATATCCTCATGTTCATGAAGAAAGAATATCTTCCTCGGACATAACTGATAGTAGAGGTCGTATGTTGTCCAACACTTTCGAAGAATACGGGTTATTTGTTCTAAATGGCCGCACGTTCGGAGACATACCTAACAGGTACACCTTCCTAGGACACACTGGTAAGAGTGTAATAGATTTAATATGAGGCAATATAAATGCATTGGAATTCATATGTAAATTAGAATTTTTTCCAACTCTTGAAACCTCTGCTCACTGTATAAAGTGTTTTTTCGGTTCTCACCAAAGACACAACTAAAATTATTAACGATTTCAATAATAAATTAAATTACGATCTCAAATTAAGTTTTCAAGAATCTAACAGTCAATTGTATAGCAAAGAAATGATCAAGTCCTCTTACTTCTAACAGCTCAAACCCCTCAGATTTACAAAATAACTTATTAACAGCAATCAAAGAAGCCGCCTGTAAGGCAAAAATGTTACACGTCACTAAAGTTAATAACACTAAACTAAAAACAAGATCGCATAATCCCTGGTTCACTCACGAATGTCTATTATTAAAGAAATCAAGCCATAAATATTTAAGAAACTACAAAAATTCACCAACACAAAATAATCTATATATTAAACCTACAACAGATAGAGCAGTACATTTTAATTTTAATTTGGCCATTCCCTTTACCTTCAAGCGCGTAATGACACAACTTCGACTCTCCTATAAAAATAGCCCAACAATCATTGTAAAATTTTTTTAATATAAACTAGATGCAAAATCCACTTGCACCATATGTAACTTTTCAGAAGATGAGAATTTGTATCATTTCTTTGCTAGATGCCCTATATACCATCCGATAAGACAGGTGTACCTGGCAAATTATTTAATAAATGTTAACGAAAATAATTTCTACGAAATGTTCGACAACTTACCTCCGATTAAAGTAAAAAACATATTTTATTACGTGGTAAATGCTTTTCGGTTACGAAGCTTCATTATAAATGAGTAAATGAACCCTCCTTGAATTATTATTATCTTATTATTTTTATACATAAATTTAATATTATTTTTCACATGGAAATCTCATATTATGGGTAAACTCTACAATCGTACTTCTTGTATCTAAAAAGGTTCTTGATCTGTTATGTTTTTTTTTCCTTTTTTTTCCTTAATTACATATGTTCATATTTCCTTCATTGCACCTACGGTACAATTACAAATTAATATATTATAGATCTTTGTTTTGTATAGAACAATGTTTAAACTTTAGTATAATAACTATGCTTAGATATATACAACCATTTTCTATATTATTATGTACATATGTCAAACATTATAATGTAACTACGTATCAACAACTACCAACCAACACATATCTTATATTTGTAAAATGTTTTACTTTAAGCAAATAAATCTAATTGAATTGAAATAAATTGGTTAGAATATTTGTTCCTTGAACAGACACAATAATTTCAGGTGCACCGAAACAACATATTAACCAGAGTGATTCTAGCGGCCAATTCTAGCGGCCACTTCTCTAACGCAACCTGTTGTGAACAAGCCTCACACATTGCATTACCATGACCTAACAGATATATCGATGATAATTATTAAAGGTATTAACGAATAAATGACAATAAAATATACATTAAATTAAAGTATTATTAAAGATAATGCATATAAAAATTCCCGGACGCAAGTAAGTGATGAATTTATTCATTTTGATGATACTAATCCCAAAAAAATTTACAGGTTATGGTAGCAGATAATAAACAAATGTATTTATTCCCTATATGTAATTGAGCCACTTTGATATTCACACGGTATAAACCTAGCACATTAAGAATGATAAAAATAATATTAATTATAAACAAATCAGAGGATGACATATCAGAAATGGTACTTATGTTGGTCAAGTGTAGCTGCAACACATACTCCTACTATATGTTCTCTGTCCCCCTTATTTGTAAATGTGCCAGTTTGATATTCACACGGTATAAACCTAGCACTTTGATAATGATAAAAATAATAACTTGTAGGACCGGCCATGCAAACTTTATATATTATATATTATATATATATATATATATATATATATATATATATATATATATATATATATATATATATATATACATATATAATTTATATTATTATTATTAATTTATATCAGTATCAAGGTGCTAGGTTTATACCGTGTGATTGTCAAAGTGGCTCAATTACAAATAAGGGGGGCAGATTACTTTTAGTAGGAGTATGTGTAGCAGCTACACTTGACCAACATAAGTACCGTTTCTGATATATCATCCCCTGATTTTTTTTATATAATTTATATAATTTTTGTGTTAACGAAAATGTTAGAGTTGCGTAATCGTAAATAGAGGGAGGGGAGTCGAATTTTCTTATATAGTGTATTTGTAGGCTTGACTTAATTACCTACTACTTCATTGAATCCCTGCCTCATAGGTATACTCATCTAAGTATGTTGTGTATACTAGGCCATCAAATTTGCCTTAAGGTGTACAGATTGCATATATATGATCGAACCGTTTTCGTTGCTAGAAAAACGTTGCTAACTTCATAGCGGTTATTAATGAAAGAGCAAAACCATTTACACATTCCAGGGTCAACTTTACCAGAAAAGTTTAATAGTCACCACAGGTATTTTCGATTTTCTTTTGTTTTTGAGATATAGGCAAAAACTCTTTTCGCTCATGAATAAAATGATGTAATTAAATTTTTTTAAAACTTATAATAATTCTCGAGATATAACACAAACTTATGATTTTTAAAATGGGAACCCATGTTGAAAATAGTCTCGTTCTTTTGTTCATTTTATATGCTTTTCAATGATATATAACAATTCAACCTTATTTTGTTTGAAACATTAATAAAAGACGAATTATTAATTTGTTGAGGTGAAAATATTGATGCAAATTTTTAAGACGCAAATGAAAAAAAAATTACAGATCATCATTTGTTTATTTTGATTCTACTTATATTATTCTTAACCATTTATTTTCGGGTTAGTTAAATTATTATTTATCGACGTTACAGTTAGATTTGACAATCCGAAAAAAATGGTAAATATGCTTTTGAAGTAAATAAATTGAAAAAATGAGTATAGCTGAAACGAATACTATTAGAAATATGTAAATGATGATCTGTAATAGATTTTTTATTTGTTTCTTAATAATTTTTAATTTTTTCATCTCAAGAAATTAATAATTAGTCTCTTATTCAAGTTTAAAAAAAAGAATGTAGACTTTTTATATATCGTTGAAAAGCTTATAAATAAGAAAAAAACGACACTACTTTCAACATAGTTTCCCATTTAAAAAAAATCATGTTTGTGTTATATCTCGAGAATTATTAAGATTTCAAAAAATTTAATTACGCCATTTTATTTAATCTAAAAAACAGTAAAATTTTGTTAAACAAATTTTTCTCTAAGTATCATAATAAAAAATCTGATGTGGCCAGCACATAACCTCTCGCCAGATATTTTACCTGGTTGTACGCATAAAACGAAAAATATTTTTAAATACAAATACATAATATTCACGTCTCACTACAAAATAATTCTCACATATATTTGAAAAATCTATTTTAATATAAATTATGTACAATACATACATTTTCTTTATTTTCGATATCCTGACATTTTCTTTTTCTACTTCCTTTTCTTTATATTAGTCATTTTTTCGCAAATTCCTTTTATATTCTTTTTTACGTATATTCTTTTGCGTTGTTGACTTTTTTTATTTTCATAATCTTCATAATGATGTACAAATATTTTTGACATTGGCATACAAATATTTTTGACAGTGACATTTGTGTGTCAATTACAAACATTTGAATTTCTTGCCTTGAAGTAGTTTGATCTGAGAATTTTTACATCAAATTATTTTACGTGTATTTCTTTATCTCTAAATCTATAGAGGATATAATAATGAATTTATATTTATTGAATAAAGAATTTAGCGTTCTTTAATATAAGTATTTACATAAATTTTCGATAAATAATATTTAGATAGGATTTTTTTTTTTGGTAACTACTACTTCCGGTTGTCCAATTGTTACCAAAACTTAATCAACTCTTCCCATTATTGTTAGATTGAGGAATTCGTAGTTAAAAATGTCTTAAGTCTTATAGTATTTGAGATATCGTGGATCCAACATCCACACACACACACGCAGGCACGCACGCACACAGACACACACACACACACACACACATACGGACATCATCGTAAAAATGTTATAATCGTATTCTAGGGACCTTAAAACGTGCTTATTCACTGAAATCTGGATATGCGAATTTTAGCATGAATTCAATACCTCTCTTAGCGAGAGGTAAAAAGATATGATATATTTTGAAAATGAGCGAAAAACGAGTTTTGCCTGTAGCTCAGAAACAAAAGAAGATCGAAAAGTCCTTTGATGCAAACGGTTTTGATCTATCGTTAATATTACCCGAGATCCCTTAAAAAACATCGAAAATGAGACATCCTATACTGTGGCTTTGAAAATGACTTCGAGTTCCTGGTGCTTGCAGATGACTTCTTGACTATGGAATTAAATTTATTGTTTTATAAAACCGGGGATAAATATATTTTTGGAAAAATAAATGCTTAAATAAAAATAAAAGTTTTGGATTCAGTCCAGGGTCTTGGCAATCACTTTTTCACACAGGAAAGAAATAAAAATTTATAGAGAATTTGTACAAAAATAGTATATTTACATGTACATATAAAATATCGTACCAACATAAACATATTTTGAGCACTAAAATCTTTCATGTCAATAGATACTTTCTAATATTAATTTTGGGGTATATACTACGAGCCCATACTCATAATATTTCGGCCCGGTTACATATTCTACAAATTATAAAATCTACACAAGACTGGTGATAATACTTCGAGCGGTTTTTTAAGGGTCATCTTCTTGTCCACATTTAGCTTCTACCGAGACCCTTTATTTTTGGCACAATGAAATACACTTCGAAAAAAACAGTAAAAACCTACCTTGCAAAACATATGGGACAATACTCACAGAAAAATGTGCAGGGCTTGGTGATACAATGGCTAATAGAATTAAAGCTGGTATTGGCAACTGACTTTAAGCAATATATCTGTTGCCATTTTCGGAACTATCGTTCATTGTGTAAGTTAATGTGATGTGACATTAATTTAGTAGTATAAACATTAATTTTATGCATTATATTTATATTACTCACTTTCAGAAATGCAGTACTTCTTAATAATACACATTTAAGTACAAAAGAAATTATTAAATGTCAATTTATCTCAACTTCGTGAGTTTAAATAAATTTCGATTTGGCGCTGCGAGCTTAAAGTTAGTTGCCAATTACTGATAGAGGCGATCTAACCAGTTACCCAATATTAAAGGGCGGAATACTTGAATAAGATATTCAGTTTTTGTAAGTTTAAAATCTACATATATTTTAAACTAGTGGAAAGAAAGGTTTAATAATTTGTTTGTTGAAAATGTTAACCGGCCGAACTAATATGAGTTTGGGTCCGTATTTGGCAAATAATGAAATGGCACGCCACTGCCTAGAATATTTGTGGCTCTATGTAATCACTTCGTGCATCTACTGATGACGATAAAGTCCCCGTCGATATTACGAGGATTAGTAGGGTCATGAACGTTCATATGTTTTTTGAGAGTATGACTGTATAAACGATTTTTCACAAACATAACATTTTTATGGACTATCCCCGCTGTGAATTCTCATATGTACACTTAAAGTGCTACTACTACTACTAAAAAGTTTTTGACATGTACATTCATAGTCTTTTATTCCAGAATGAGTTCTAATATGTTTGGCTAGTGTACTATATTTTTCTTTATTTATGTATTCATTACTAATTAATTTGACAAGGGAAAACACATTTAATAATAATAAATAAGTATACGACTAATGCAGACAATACAGATACCCTTAGAATTAACTGTTTGAGAAGCATAACCAACTAGGAGAATTAATATCTCGTTTATTAATTCGAATTTTAACTTCGCGTTTTTACCCATATTCTTAGATTTTTGCATATTATCAGAAAAAAGGCGGTAAAATACCCCATTACAGCATCAGAAAAGGAATAAATAAAAATGATTAATTAAAATATATCAAAAAATGTATATAATGTCGCCTATTTTCATATTACGTGTATGACCTGGGTCAATAAGTTCGGGCAGAATTTATTTGTAATAAAATGTTATTAATTTATCTTCCATGAATGTTTGCCAAAAATTGTCATCCCTATTAATATATTCAGTTCTCAGTTCCTTTTGTTCTGACGTCCAGATTCCGAGAATATATACATTTGAATTAGTTATTCTTAATTGCCCTTGTATTTGGTACCACCAATTATGGTTGTTATTTATTATTAATTTGCCATTTTTGTCCGTCTTAAAAAACTTTATTTCGTTTTATTAATTCATCAAATGACATTTTTTTAAAATTATTTGAACATTTTATCTTCATTATTGTTTTATTGGTTATCAAATCATCAGGGTTTGCTCCTAAAAATGCATATTCACGATCTATGAACATGCCACATTGTTTAATTGCGACATTTAATTGTTTCCCTAACTGCTCTCGAGCTATTGACTCATGTATTCTGCCATAATTTAATGCTGGCACAGTTGTTAAATCTGCTGCGTTTAATAATCATTAATACTAATATATATATATATATATATATATATATATATGTTAGGAATAATATTAGTAAAGGTGAGGATTATAACAAATCAAACAACTGTTCCCTTTTAAATTATTATATTGAACCGTTTCTCTGAAGGTTTACAACTCAACTGACTACTAATTCTTCCTTTATTGGCGGCCAGCCGTGATCTATGATGTAACGATGTAGTTACGTTGGCATTTGCCTGGGCTATAGTAATTAATGTACAGTTATTAGCAATTATAACAGTCATATCCTAACACGGCCATCCTGCAAACTGTGCGCCCTCGCACAGCCATCTGTAACAGAGTTGTAAAAAATAAAACAAACAAAATATTATTTAAAGTGCAACCACCTAATCGGCCACACTCTCAAAACAAGCAATTCAATTCAACTCGGTGCTGCCAAGGCTCACAACAACAAATCAAATAAACTCGGCGCCACCAAAGCCCATAACAACAAATTCAATATGCTCGGCGTTATTAAAGCCCACAACAACAAATCAAATAAACTCGGCGCCACCAAAGCCCATAACAACAAATTCAATATGCTCGGCGTTATTAAAGCCCACAACAACAAATCAAATAAACTCGGCGCTACCAAAGCCCATAACAACAAATCATATAAACTCGACGCTGCCAACAAATCAAATAAACACGGCGCTGCCAGGGCTCACAACAATAAATCATATAAACTCGGCGCTACAGGGCTCACAACAATAAATCAAATAATCTCGGCGCTGCCAGGGCTCACAACAATAAATCATAAACTCGGCGCTACATGGCTCACAACAATAAATCATAAACTCGGCGCTACAGGGCTCACAACAATAAATCAAATAAACTCGGCGCTGCCAGGGCTCACAACAATAAATCATTTAAACTCGGCGCTACAGGGCTCACAACAATTAATCAAATAATCTCGGCGCTGCCAGGGCTCACAACAATAAATCATAAACTCGGCGCTACAGGGCTCACAACAATAAATCAAATAAACTCGGCGCTGCCAGGACTCACAACAATAAATCATTTAAACTCGGCGTACAATTATTTCATTTCAATTCGGCGTAAAACAAATTTTTCAATTCAACTCAACGGTGCGAAAGCTTAAAACAAATACTCCTATTTAAATCAACGATGCGAAGACTTGAATAAATATTTCAATTAAACTACTTGTTCAGACCAGGGGCCTACTTCAATTCAGTACCATATTGGCACATAAATTTAATATCCTGCACCAACTGAATCCAGCATAACATTAACCAAACTTGTAATCTTTATTCCTGTTTTTTTTTCACTGAGTTCATGCAATTCACCAGACTGCTTATTCTTCAATTCAAAAACATGTGGCATCCAATCTGCAGTTACGCATAAAGCGCTATAGGCTGGTTTAACTTTCATTTTCCTAACTCTTGTAAAATCTGCTCCTGTGGGGCTTATGTGGTTGGAGTTCCACCGGTTTCCCTCACCAAAATTTTGCTTGCATCCAGTAAATCAAGTGAGTGGATTAAACCATAATCTGAAAGGAGTCGACGGCCCTCAGTGGCCACGGGATGCGACTCACACTCGTATATTGTGCTACTTGTCACCAAGAAATAGACTAGCCTTCAGACTACAAGTGATTATAAAACATGTTTCACAGTCACATCCTAAAAAAAATTATTATATTTGTAAAAATCTAAACCGCTCGTTCATCCTGACTTTAATTTCAGTTTTGATTAGATTCAAGTAAATTTTCTTAGGCCGTTATACTCGCCAATATCCACGATTAACGGTAACGGTTGTGTATTGAAACACGAGGCAATAATATTTTTAAGTGTAAACTAATATCATTATTAATCATTATTATCTGCTAAGGAGTGTAAAATGTGCTTGATAAAACAATGGACTCACTCTGCCATAGTCTCTTTAAATTTTATGTACCATTGGGCCAATCCTCCCAATCGTTAACTTTTCGAATACTGGCTTGTACCAATTCATTCTTACAGGTCCTCCATTATTAAAATTTTCTCGCTTTACAAATTACAATTTTTATCAATATTGTTTTGTCACAAATTGTTTTTGTGTTCTCAGTAAAACATTCAATTGTGTTGATCATTCTCTTTTATTATCTAAGCTGGAACAACTCGGTATTCGTGGGGTTTCTCTCTCCTAGATTGGCAGCTTTCTAAATAATAAAACGCCAATACGTTGCTCTTAAGCATAGTGATCAATTCTCTAAGAATGAAACTATAAAGTCTCAAGTATTACATTACCGAGGGTCTACCGTAAGGTACTATCCGAGCGTCCATTTTATTCATAATTTATATTAATTATTTAATTACTGCTTAAACGAACGACTATCTTCTGATTCTATATGCAGGTGATAATAGTTTAATTGTATCGGGTAAAGATACTAATGATATAACTCATAAGTGTAATACGGACGTTAACTGTTATTGTGTACTTCTGGGGCTCCTCGCAAGCTTTTTATCTGTCAAAATGTCGCACAACCCTAAAAAAACGAACATTTTAACGGTAATATACACTTCCATTTTGGAATCCTGCATCCATGTTTACAAAAACAAAGGCTCCCCCAGCCCAGTTCCTGACAAACATATCTACAACACAAGACACAAAGACAAGCTCCATGTCCCGAATACCAAGCCAAATGTAACCAAAAACAGTCCAGAAAAAAAAATAGGCTTAATTATCTACAATAAATCTCCCGATAAATTAAAGTTGCCAAAAACATTAACTTTTTCAAAAAAGAGCCAATATCTTTTCTTTTACTATAAAGTCCTCACAGTATTGGCGAATATGTGAACTTTCAACTCATACAATGATGTCCATTTTCCCCGCTTATGCCTTGTATGCACCCATATAATATTCTTGACTTATTCCATACACATTGTAGTCGTATCAACGGAAACAAATTGTTCATCATTACTACCACTATTATGTTCGTATTTTCCAAGTGTAAATTCCGCCTTTGCGTCCTGTGTTTCCTTTTCATAATTGTTACAACAAATCCAGCCAATCTTTACATAATGATATATATATGTTAGGATACGACTGTTATAATTGCTAATAACTGTACATTAATTACTGTAGCCCAGGCAAATGCCAACGTAACTACATCGTTACATCATAGATCACGGCTGGCCGCCAATAAAGGAAGAATTAGTAGTCAGTTGAGTTGTAAACCTTCAGAGAAACGGTTCAATATAATAATTTAAAAGGGAACAGTTGTTTGATTTGTTATAATCCTTACCTTTACTAATATTATTCCTAACATCAGAAGTGGGATCACTCGCGTTGCACATAAGTTTGGTGATTTTTTTTATGTTTTATTGTGAAGTGTTGCGCGAAGTGTATTGTCAACTAGATCAAAGTGGGAGAGTCACCAAGTATATCGTAGACCACAATAGCCGGATTGATTAAAGTAGTGGCAGGCATTGAAGTGGAGCTAGCAGTTTCAAAATCGTAGACTGGCGATGCAACTAATTGGTTTGGTTATTTTAAATTCGTTGGTAATGAGTTTAAGGTAAACGTTCTTCAAATGCTAGTAAGAGATGGACAATTTTTATTGCGCGATGGAAGATGCAGTCATCTTCTTTTTAAGGCAGCTTTGTTCAATTTTTTTTTCTCATATTTTTCATGGTAGATACAAGTTTTTTTATGTGAGGGTATCCTGGAAGGAAAGAAACTCGTTTTTCTTGATATTATTGAGCCGGACGTACGTAATATAGCAAAAGATTGAGATTCTCATTTGTTTAGTATTTTAACAGCGAGAAAAGAACTAGTACAAATTTCTTAAAACAGAGTTACTCAAATAATCGTTTTCATATTTTCTAGTGACCTTGCAGGTTTTTCATGCGTATATGAGGAAGAGAACAGTTTGAACATTTTTGATAAAAATCCTAAATTCAGTGTGTTTTGATTTGTTGAGTTTTAGATATTTTCATTATACGAAATGCTTGTTTTTTATATTTTTTTTATTATACTAATTACAGTTATTTTAGCCCCTTCGTCTGTGGTTATGATGCTACCTAAATAGTAAAATTCCTTAACGCATTCTAATGGTTCATTATGTAAAGATTGGCTGGATTTGTTGTAACAATTATGAAAAGGAAACACAGGACGCAAAGGCGGAATTTACACTTGGAAAATACGAACATAATAGTGGTAGTAATGATGAACAATTTGTTTCCGTTGATACGACTACAATGTGTATGGAATAAGTCAAGAATATTATATGGGTGCATACAAGGCATAAGCGGGGAAAATGGACATCATTGTATGAGTTGAAAGTTCACATATTCGCCAATACTGTGAGGACTTTATAGTAAAAGAAAAGATATTGGCTCTTTTTTGAAAAAGTTAATGTTTTTGGCAACTTTAATTTATCGGGAGATTTATTGTAGATAATTAAGCCTATTTTTTTTCTGGACTGTTTTTGGTTACATTTGGCTTGGTATTCGGGACATGGAGCTTGTCTTTGTGTCTTGTGTTGTAGATATGTTTGTCGGGAACTGGGCTGGGGGAGCCTTTGTTTTTGTAAACATGGATGCAGGATTCCAAAATGGAAGTGTATATTACCGTTAAAATGTTCGTTTTTTTAGGGTTGTGCGACATTTTGACAGATAAAAAGCTTGCGAGGAGCCCCAGAAGTACACAATAACAGTTAACGTCCGTATTACACTTATGAGTTATATCATTAGTATCTTTACCCGATACAATTAAACTATTATCACCTGCATATAGAATCAGAAGATAGTCGTTCGTTTAAGCAGTAATTAAATAATTAATATAAATTATGAATAAAATGGACGCTCGGATAGTACCTTACGGTAGACCCTCGGTAATGTAATACTTGAGACTTTATAGTTTCATTCTTAGAGAATTGATCACTATGCTTAAGAGCAACGTATTGGCGTTTTATTATTTAGAAAGCTGCCAATCTAGGAGAGAGAAACCCCACGAATACCGAGTTGTTCCAGCTTAGATAATAAAAGAGAATGATCAACACAATTGAATGTTTTACTGAGAACACAAAAACAATTTGTGACAAAACAATATTGATAAAAATTGTAATTTGTAAAGCGAGAAAATTTTAATAATGGAGGACCTGTAAGAATGAATTGGTACAAGCCAGTATTCGAAAAGTTAACGATTGGGAGGATTGGCCCAATGGTACATAAAATTTAAAGAGACTATGGCAGAGTGAGTCCATTGTTTTATCAAGCACATTTTACACTCCTTAGCAGATAATAATGATTAATAATGATATTAGTTTACACTTAAAAATATTATTGCCTCGTGTTTCAATACACAACCGTTACTGTTAATCGTGGATATTGGCGAGTATAACGGCCTAAGAAAATTTACTTGAATCTAATCAAAACTGAAATTAAAGTCAGGATGAACGAGCGGTTTAGATTTTTACAAATATAATAATTTTTTTTTAGGATGTGACTGTGAAACATGTTTTATAATCACTTGTAGTCTGAAGGCTAGTCTATTTCTTGGTGACAAGTAGCACAATATACGAGTGTGAGTCGCATCCCGTGGCCACTGAGGGCCGTCGACTCCTTTCAGATTATGGTTTAATCCACTCACTTGATTTACTGGATGCAAGCAAAATTTTGGTGAGGGAAACCGGTGGAACTCCAACCACATAAGCCCCACAGGAGCAGATTTTACAAGAGTTAGGAAAATGAAAGTTAAACCAGCCTATACAGTAATTAATGTACAGTTATTAGCAATTATAACAGTCGTATCCTAACATATATATATATATATATATATATATATATATATATATATATATATATATATATATGTATATATTGTGACAAAGCTGTGCTTCGCACAAAGTATTTAATGTTGTTTTACATCAGGGTTTCATTTTCATTCATTTTCCTAAGTTACATTTTGGAATGTTATCGGTTCAGAGACACTTAGAAGTAGTACTGGTTGAGGTAGTACTATGGAAATTTGTGTGTAGCAGAGTATTGTTATCGTTTTGCAGGGAGTACTGTAAAGTATTGAGAAACTACCTTTGCAACCCTTGTTTTGTTTAATAGCAGTAAACCGCAATTTCAATTGATTATAGAGCTTGTACTAGTAAGCCGTTTAGTAAGAAAACTTTTATTCGGAGTTAGGAGGACAAGGGCTTGCGAATCATGTTATTGTAAACCTGGTCTCTTAGGTAGCAACCCTTGTTCTAAATATTACATTGTATTACCATTGTCACATGCTTTTCAGACCACTTGGTGCAAGTTTAATTTGGTTTCTTAAGATTTGGCTATAAAAGCCGCGGCCGATTTGCAAGTAGAGAGAGTAGCGATCCTCCGCGAGACGCAGAGAGCTCTAATCGTAACCCTCAGCAAAAAGCCGAGAGAGTGAACTAGGCCGTGAAAACTGCTGGAAAGTGCAGGTAAAGTAAATAGCGTTTTTCTGGAAAGTTCAAAAACGGGATTTTTTTAGACAGAACCGAAGTTCTGGGTAGAGTAGTTTGGTGGTAAACCACGCGACCCAATATTTGGGTGTAAAGCGTCACGTTCCCTGTGTCACCCACCGAGAGAACCTCGACTCGTGGAGTGGAGAGACCATCGATAACCCACAGTGGAGATTCCTAAACCAGGGACCGCGACGCCGCCACGTTTGCCGCGAGATTTCTGTCGCGACCCAAAATTGGGTGTTCAGAACGTTCGTTGAGTTAGGGCTAATCCTCGGAGAGAACCTCGACTCGTTAGAGTGGAGAGATCACCATACCTCGGAGAACAGACTAAAACAACGACCGTCGGCTCCGGCGAGCATCGAGATCGGGGAAGACGCCCAGTAGAGTTAATAATGTCTCGGCCTACTGGAGATCGTACCAGTGACGTCATCATCTGGTTTTTCGTCTACAACTCGGGAACCGTTCAGGGTACTGAAGTACCGATTTCGATATTCAATTTGGACACATGTCCCGAGTCACCGACGCTGATCCGCGTCACGACGCCGGGCGTCGGTTTGGAGTTAGACCCAGGTGGGGCTAAGTTAGACCGAAAGGAACTATCGTATCGAGGGAACGCCGTCATTAGTCAAACCATTAAGCTTGCACCGGCCATAATTCAGGAACTGTCTAGTCATTTTTTTGTGAGCCAAAGCGACTGTAGGAAATTGGCTGTGAGAATAAAAGACTACATCTTCATCGAGCCTTGCGTTTTATTTATAACCCTGGACATAACCCGACTGTGATTATCCGAGATTGGCGCTCGAGGCAAACTTGCGCCAAATACCTTGTGACCGATTTTCATGAAATTTATAACGTATTGTAGAAAATGATTGACTTCGGGGCCCTTCTAATGGGGCGAATTTCTATAGGATGCATAGTTTTCTGGTAAAAATTATTAAACGTAAATTGAAACAATCGATCGAAGGGTTCATGTAAAAATTTAGACGATAAACACTGTCATGTGTAACATTTGGCATATCATTGGCAACGATGACAAATTATAAATGTCGACCTTTTCAATGTTAAATATAAATAAATATGAAGTAAAATTGAACAAAAAAATATGAGTTAAACGAGGTCGGTATACATAATGAATTTAAGCAATATTTATTGATAATTTATAGTTTACTTTGTAAATAGATTTTACGAAATGTTAGAAGTTAATAAAAACTACGAAAACGTTGATAAAGACAGGAAGAATATCACAATCGATCAAAGGATACATGTATGAAATTAAAAAGATCAATACTGTCTTCTGTTACATTTGATATGTTAATGACAATTTATGACCTACAGAAAATAATCGGTTGTCCTTGTAAATAGTGTTGCCGCGAGACAAGATTTGTCGAGATTTTACATTATTTCGATCTCGACATTTTTTTATTATTATTATTTAAACCAATCTTGATCTTGAGCAACAATACTAAAATCCATCTCGATCTTGAGGTAGAGATCTCGACGATCTCGACTTTTCGGCTATTGTCGTGCAAATTCGTTAAGATTCGTTCGCTGGGACGTATTGCATTTGCACATTGGACATGTGAATGCGTAACATGTTTAGACCTGTGACTTCTCTGTGTGTAATATATTTCATGCGATTTCAGGTGTAACCGTGTAACTTCCATTCTGATTTAATAAGCGTGTTAAGTCAAGTCATCTTTGATCTGCCCTCATACCGCATAAAATCTGCACACATCCTACAATACTAATTAATGTATAATCAAACACGAAAGTTGTATTTTTAATTCTGATTTCACAATTTTTTGTCTCTTATTTGTTTTTAATACGTATGTCCCATAATGAATAAACTCAGTAAAAAGTGTATAGTAAATATAAATACATATGTCTATACGAATAAAACACAATACGAGTACATACTATATTTATAAAAATACATCGTTATTTTCTTAAAAGTTTAGGAAGATAAAAATAATAAATTTTTTCCTATACACTTCGAAAGCGATGACGTCAAAATCGAGCGGGAATTACAATACCTGAAATATTGTTGAAATATGTATTCGGTTTGTAAGTGTAGCCGTGGTGAAAAAATCGGATTATCGGGCAATTTAAATAAATATCATCTGGATGCAAACTTAAGTTTGGTTATGTGTATTTTTCACCACGGCCACACTTACTAATCGGATACGTATTTCAAGAATATTTCAGGTTTTGTAATTCCCGCTCGATTTTGACGTCATCGCTTTCGAAGTGTATAGGACACAAAAATGTGTCTTGGCATTTATTATCTGGGGATGGTAACAGCTGACACTGTTGAGTTGAGAGATCAGCAGAGGTCATGTTAAGGTTGCTTTGTAGAAAATACAACTTATTTAAAGTTTCAAAAATTGGTAATAGATGTCTCAATCTCAATGAAAATTGTATACACGTATTTATAATAAAACTGCCTAGTATTAAGTACAGTACTGATGAAATGAAATAAATGATCGAAAGTTGTGTATGAATAATTAATAAGTTTTTCAAGATCAATATCTCGCCTAATCTCGTCAAGAATTGACGTATGTAATCTCGTCTCGATCGATGATTTGACCTTGAAATTTATTTGGATCTTGATCTCGAAAATTTACTCAAGACGAGACGAGATCAAGAAAAATCTCGTCTCGGCGGCAACACTACTTGTAAATGTTAAATATAAATAAATGTCTAAAATTGAAGAAAAGAATGTAAGAATTGAACGAAGTAAGGTATGCTATGAATTTAAGATATTATGTTTATTTTATTCTATAATTTATTTTGTAAATAGATTGCAGAAAATGTTCGAGGTTTTTTTCTATCCAATGCAGTATCACCAGTAAACAAACTTGTCTTCTGTCCATGATTGCTACTTCAAAAATGGATGGTATATGTGGGGCTGGCGGTCCAGCGTACTTTATCCGCAGGGCTTTACCCGTACGTTCTAAACCTAAACCGTACACAAATTACGGAGTGTGTGTGGCCCTTTAGGGCAGATTGCATGTGCAGTTTGGGTGAGCATGTTACGTGGGGAGTTTGGGTGGGCATGTTACGTGGGCAGTTTGGGTGGGGATGTTGCATGGGTAGTTTGGATGGGCACGATGCGTGGGCAGTTTGGATGAGCACGTTGCGTGGGCAGTTTGGGTGGGCATGTTGCGTGGGCAGTTTAGGTGGGCATGTGGCGTGGGCAGTTTGGCTGGGCAAGTTGCGTGGGCAGTTTGAGTAGGCAAGTTGCGTGGGCAGTTTGGGTGGGTATGTTGCGTGGGTAGTTTGGACTGGCACGTTGCGTGGGCAGTTTTAATGGGCATGTTGCGTGGGTAGTTTGGATAGGCAAGTTGCATGGGCAGTTTGGGTGGCATTGTTGCGTGGGCAGTTTGGGTGGGCGTGTGGCGTGGGCAGTTTGGGTGGGTATGTTGCGTGGGTAGTTTGGACGGGCACGTTGAGTGGGCATGTTGCGTGGGCAGTTTGGGTGGGCAGTTTGGATGGGCATCTTGCGTATACATGTTGGGCGAGCATGTTGCGTGGGCAGTTTGGGTGGGCATGTTGCGTGGGTAGTTTGGATGGGCATGTGGCGTGGGTAGTATGGGTGGCATATTGCGTGGGCATGTTGCGTAGGTAGTTTGGACGGGCACGTTGCGTGGGCATGTTGCGTGGGCAGTTTGGGTGGGCATGTTGCGCGGGCGGTTTGGGTGGGCATGTTGCGTGGGTATTTTGGATGGGCACGTTGCGTGGGCAGTTTAGTTGGGCATGTTGCGTGGACAGTTTGGATGGGCAAGTTGCATGGGCATTTAGGTGGGCATGTTGCGTGGAGTTTGGGTGAGCATGTTGCTTGAGCAGTTTGGGTGGGCATGATGCGTGGGTAGTTTGAGTGAGCATATTGCGTGGGCAGTTTGAGGGGGCATGTTGCATGGGCAGTTTGGGTGGCCATCTGGCGTGGACAGTTTGGGTGGGCATATTGCGTGGGCAGTTTGAGTGGACATGTTGCGTGGGCAGTTTGGGTGGCAATGTGGCGTGGACAGTTTGGGTGGGCATGCTGCGTGGGCAGTTTGGGTGGGCATGTTGCATTAGCAGTTTGGGTGGCCATGTGGCGTGGGCAGTTTGGGTGGGCATGTTGCGTGGGCAGTTTGGGTGGGCATGTTGCATTAGCAGTTTGGGTGGGCATGTTGCATGGGCATCATAGAACACTATCGGCGGAGCCCTAGGGAATACTCAGCGAAGCCGAAGTTACGCTAGTCCTTAATACTAAAAGGGTAGATTCACTCTCTCTATATATATATATTTTCTTTAATCACGGCGATCACCCAACTTTAGACAAGGCTACAGCTTAGACGGTGCGACCGATTTTCGTGAAATTTGTATCATGTTGTAGGAAATTAATTCCTTCAGGGCCTTTCTAATGAGTGCAATTTCTGTAGGGTGCATAGTTTTTGTGTAAAAAATGATGAAACGTAAAATGAAAGAATCGATCGAAGAGTACATATAAAAACTTAGACGATAAACACTGTCATGTGTAACATTTGGCATATCAATGTCAACGATGACACATTATGAATGTCGTATGGGTTCTTGACCCTTTCATTGCTAAATATAAATAAATATAATGTGTAAAATTGATGAAAAGAATACGAATTAAACGAAATAGATATAAGTAATGAGCTTAAGCAATATTTATTGTTAATGTATACTTTATTTTGTAAATAGATTTTAAGAAATGTCAGAAGTTACTAAAAACTACGAAAACGTTGATAAAGACAGGAAGAATATCACAATCGATCGAAGTGTACATGTATAAAATTAAAAAGATAAATACTGTCTTCTGTCACATTATATTTGATATGTTAATGACAAATTATGAAGTACAGAAAATAATCGGTTGTCCTTTTAAATGTTAAATATAAATAAATAATGTCTAAAATTGAAGAAAAGAATGCATGAATTAAACGAAGTAAGGCACGCTATGAATTCAAGATATGTTTATTCTTACTTTATAATTTATTTTGTAATAACCTGGAAAAGAAAAAACGTTAACAGTTTGTAGTGTTAGTATCACATTGCCTACAGTACCTGCAGAAGAAACGTGAAGTAAACAACTTGAAGACGACGAGCTGAAGGAAATTATAAACACTCTTGAAGTTATGGATAATCTTGTAGATTTTGTCAAGTGGTCAAACCGTGGGTATATAATGAACAATGGCGTATTCTACAAATACTCACCTGAAAGAATCAAGGTAGAACCACAGTTAGTCGTCCCGAAAGCTCAAATACTAGAACTGTTATATGAGTATCATGACTCGCCTTTGGCGGGACATTGTAGAGTCGAGAAAACTTTTCAAAGGATCGCAACAAGATCCCATTGGTCTGGTATGCGCAAAGGTACACAAGAACATGTTCAGAAATCCATTGATTGCTAACGATTCAAGGGAACCAACCTTAAGTCTGCTGGATTGTTGCAAACCCATGTAGTCTCAAAATTGAAGATGTGACTACCAAGTGGATCGAGCTTTTCACACTTGAAGCTGCAACTGCCGAAAACTGCGACAAATGTCTAATCGATGAAGTAATCCTTAAATACGGGACGCCTCGTCGTATAATAAGTGACAATGGTTCGCAGTTCGTCGGGGAAGTGATGCAGCACGTTTCCCATTGTTTAGGATTCAAACAAGTATTAACGCCTTCGTACCATCCGGAAGCCAACCCGGTAGAAAGGCGCAACCGCGACTTAAAGACATGACCATACATGTTGGAAGGAGAGTCTTCCTTCTATACGATCCGCAATGAATACGGTTAGAAGTGAAGACACAGACCACACCGCCGCATAACTGACATGTGGACAGGAAATAAGAACACCAGAAGATGTACACCGAGATCTGTGCGCTATTATTAATGGGGATAATTTTATACCTCAAATCACACCCCACCTTCATAGATTGAGTGAAACACTTGAAGTAGCAAGAGAAACGCAAGAAAAACGCCAAGACGAATCGAAAGCACAAAAAGATCATCATCGTCATGATACTCCGCCGTATAACACCGGAGATCAAGTACTAGTGACAACGCATGCGTTGAGTAAAGCAGCAAACTCATACACATCCAAGTTTGTTTCTAAAAGGGATGGTCTCTATCTCGTCATGAAGCAGATGTCGCCGATCACCTATCAAGTATCCAAGGTAGATGAGCCCAGCAGCCCAATAGGGAAGTACCATGTATTAGCCCTTACGCCCTACATACCAGGAGAGGAGACCACCCCTGGCCACCCAATCCGTTGAAGAGGACGACGCTGAAAACAGTCCAAGAAGCTGATAGAACCATCAACTGCTGCCAGTTCGCGCCCCAGACGTCGAAGACGCCCACCAAAATATTCATCTTGTGCATAGCCCGAGGACGAAAGCTAGACACAAAGGGGGAGGATGTAACGTGCCGCCACTGCCTGTCTGCCC
The DNA here is from genome assembly GCA_963082715.1 of Harpalus rubripes. NCBI lineage: Eukaryota > Metazoa > Arthropoda > Insecta > Coleoptera > Carabidae > Harpalus > Harpalus rubripes. The sequence continues at coordinate 12,066,775 of OY720461.1, forward strand.
AGACCCAGAGCCGAGTAGAAAGGGCATAGTGCATTGTGGAGGGTGTTAGGTGAAGAAGAGTCAGTCGGGTGCTGTGCATGTGAGTAAGGAAGTGTACGCACATAACTTTAAGTTTTGATCTCTTAATTCATTATAATTATATTTAGTTTTGTGATTTTCGGCCTAATTAAATAAAGTACTGTAGTTTTCTAGAGTTACAATATAGGAACATTTTTTGTATTGATTCTATTTGCTTAACATACTGATTATAACGCGCATCCCAAATAAAGGTTAAATATTTTAATTGTGATCATACAAGAGCATTATATAACAATATTGATGATGTACAACTAGTAAATCGGGAAGCTGTTCTTGGTATAAAACTAAGCAACTTGTACGCCGTTGATACGATCACAGTGATATGGTCATTGAATAAAAGTTTTGTATCGAATAACGATCTTTTGTTTTGTTTTTGCGTTCCATTGAAATACCATTGAAATACCATTGAAATAGTATGTTCACAAATTCAACCGCGGTTATCGTGGTAATTTTACACGGTAACTGAAAGGTTACGGTTTTCGCGGTAAGTAGTCGAACGCATTGATAATTCACGGTTATTAATAGCTGTCAAAATCATACATCGCAGGATATTTGTTTTTGGTACCATGGAAGGGTGGTTGTTTTTAGACCAATTTATATTAAGTGACGATAGTAGTTCCGTTGAAAATGAAAGAGGTAATTTACATATATTTGTATAGGTACATATCACTAATAATTAAATTCATACTTTTAATGCTTTTCAATACAAGAACATGCATACAAAATTATTTGGAAGAAGTGGTTGATCGATTCTCCGATTTTGAATTTAAAGAAAACTTCCGAGTTACGTATAATTTCATTTTAGAAAAATTTTAAAATTGGATATCAGCTGTTGTTGTACAAGTAGGCAGAAATGCTATTCCAGTGAGGAAGCAGTTTTTATTCGCATTGTGCTATTTTGCAACTCCTGATTCTTACAAGTATTAAAATGACTTGAATTTTTAAAAGTTATAACAATGTCTTATTTATTTTTATCATTATGCAAATAATTTACTTTATTAGATCCATTTATCAACGATTCAATGTTGCAAAATCTATCGGATTATCGATCTTCCGAAGAGTAAGCAACGCCTTAGTCGAATTAGCACCAACTGTAATTCGCTGGCCAACTGGTGAATATTAAGAGAAAGTTAAAAAAGATTTCAAAACAAAGGTTTTAAAAATCAAAGTGATCAAAAATAACTGATTCAGTTGGCAATAAAAAACTACTTGAAATTGTCAAGACTGATACATAAATTTATTTCCTGTCGTTTACACTGTTGATAGTGATATTTGAAAATTTTAAATTTGACTTCATTTACAATTTTTTATTAGAATGGTTATTGTTTCCCTTACCACATCCTTTTATTTCTTACATAAGCCACAGGGCAATAATCTAAACTGTGGCAACCATTCGGAATTCTATTAGCTGTCAGGTCCATGTTCTGATATAACCTATTTGTATTTATTCCAAAAATGACACGTTAAATAGTATTTCCGCTTTTACCTGGTGTTGTGTAAACTAGGGTTGCCAGCCGTCCTCGTTTGTTGAGGATTGTCCTCGTTGTAACACTATGTCCTCTTGTCCTCGTGTTGAGGCGTAATATCCTCGCAGTGCGCCTAATAAAAACTAAAATTAACGGTAATCGGACAAAAATTCCTAAAATACGCAATTTACAAATGTTTGCAATTTATATGGATTTCGATAGGTGCTGCTGCTGCTGCTGTGCTGCATGGATTGTGTTTTGTATGCAGCGCGCTTGTCCGCTTGCTTGCGATCAAGTTCAGCTTCAGCAGCTAACCGCTAGGTTTGGATTAGCACAGTTAGCGGTTGTGCGTTGAAAGTTGTAACGTTGTGTAGCAAGTGCTGTATAATTTGGGAGGTGTTTCTCATCTTCTCGTAAATTGTGGTAAAATCTGGATAGGTATTTTATTGGAAATGTTATTAAAAAATAATACTTTTTATAGCAATGTCCACGCCGCCAAAGAAATGCAAACGCATTACAAAGTTTAACGATGATTGGTTGTCATCGAAAAGTTGGGTTAGAAAGGTTTCTGATATAAAATTTGCACATTATGTAAAACGGAAATCTTGGTGTCTAATAAGGGTGTACGATCGCTTAGGCTTAATGATCACGAATCAACGGCTAGTCATCAGAAAAATGTCAATTCTGTTGGGTGTAGTACAGCAATTACAATTTTTTTTAATAAAAGGGATACTTTAGAAGAATATACAACTGCTGCAGAAGTTGCCCACATCTATCATTGCATTAAACATAATCATTCGTACAATGCATTGGACTGCTGTTTCAAATTAACAAAACTGACGCACTATGATTCAAAATTAAGCAAAAAAATTCACTGTGGTAGAACAAAGGCGGAAGCTATTGTAGTACAAGCTTTAGCTCTAAAATAACTAGAAAAAGTTTTACATGTGATCATTTAAACCGAAATTTTTTTCCCTTGGTTTTACAGTATTATACCATTGAAAATGGCATAAAGAGTAAACTGGTAGATTTTTTTGAGCAACCAGGTGAAATTGCTGAAGGTATGTTTCGAGCAATAAAAGAATCAATGAGTAAATTAGATTTGCCATTGAATAAACAATGTAGTTTCAGTGCAGATAACACAAATTCCAATTTTAGCAGCAGAACTTCTGTATATGTTAAACTTAAAAATGAAAACACCAATATTTTAAAAGCGAATTGCTACGCTCATGCTTTGCATAATTGTTTAAAACATGCATTGGATAATCTTTCACTTGATATAAATAATATAATTCTAAAAATTTATAATTTTTTTGCAAAATCAGCAAAACGAAAATCTAAAGTCGTTTTATGTTTTTTGTGATATGGAATTTAGAGAACTAATAAAGCATTGTCCTACGAGATGGTTGTCAATTCTACCAGCCGTAGACAGAATTCTGCTATCGTGGTTGCCATTAAAAGAATATTTTGAACATATATCGGAAAAAAATGAGCTGCCAAAATTATATATTGAAGTATTTGGTATAAAACATTATAAGATTAATGAAACAATAAAAAAACTGGAATCAAATATCACAACTATTTTGGAACTTTTAAAATTTTTGTCATAGTTCATAAAACAACAAACAGCGAAAAAATCAACAGTTTTATGGAAGTAAACTACGCAAGAAATTTCTATCTTTAGATTCTAAATTAAAAGATTGTATTGTCCATGAATTCGATGAATTTATTAATGTTGCTTTGAATTATATTAAAAAAAGAATTGAAGATAAAATTACCCTAAGTTTTTTAGAACAAATACATGCATTTAGTCTAGAATGTACAAGTATGTTCCCCAGCTTTAATCTGTTTATTGAAACAATCGAATCATTAAATTTAAATGACAATAACAGTTTAGAAATTAATTGTGATGCATTATTTGACGAAGTTACATATGCAAGTGAAATATACAAAACATTATATAACTTTCCTGATTTTAGTAAGCTCTCTTGTGCAGAGAAATGGTCTAGTATATTAAAATCAAGAGAATTCCCAAATTTGTATAAATTTATCTCTTTTTTTCTAAGCATTCCAAGTAGATTAGCATTTTCAGAACGCGTATTTAGCGTAATGAATATTAAATGGAGGGATGAGAGAAATAGAGCTCTTCCAGAGCTGATTAGAGCAGAATTGTTAGTATATTTTAATAGTAATCTAAGTTGTTCTGAATATTTCAAGGCAATAAAAAGTGAGAAATGTTTATTAATTTGTGCAAAGAGTAATCAAAAATATAAATTTGTAAAAAAATAAACAATAAATTTTTGTTATACATAACCTATTTAAGCTTTATGTTTTATTTTATGTTAATAATTCATAAATGAATGTTCCTTATTGTTACCAAAAATGTATACCAAAAATTAGTAAGAGATGCTAATTATTTAAATAAATTTTGGTACATCAATTTACATGCGATTTCTTATTATGCGATCTGTAACTATTGATTTTAATTTTTTAAGAATTTGTAAAATTTGCTTCTTTATAAAGAACTCTATATTATCTTACTTTGCAATAAAACACGTTTGACCTTGAAAAATTTCAAAAAATCGCTTGCGGCGCATTTTTTCTCAGAAATATAAAAATAAATAAATATATCATCACGGCATATTACCCATTGCTGGGTGTACCAATCTGCTTTCTACGCAGATATCGGTAATGATGATGACATATTTGTACCGTGCGGGCGTTTACCAAGCGTCACCCCACGGGCACTCATTGCTGGCGTGGAGAGTGCAACACAGGGGTTAATTTTGTGCTATTTAAAATTGAAAATATTTGGCGTCGGTCGGAATCGAACCCGGTTCCCCAGATTCGCGACCAGACACTCAGGCACGCGGCCACGAGACCCCATAAAAAAATAAATAAATATTGCATTGGTTATTATTGTCCTCGCGAAGCATTGTCAAAAGCTAGCAACCCTAGTGGAAACTGTGGAATAAAAAGATCCCCAGAATCGTATTGCCAACTGAATCAGTTATTTTTATCATTCTGTACAATTGGTTGCATAGATGGCTCATATATATATATATATATATATATATATATATATATATATATATATATATATATATATATATATATATATATATATATATATATATATATATATATCTATTCGTATGCCAAAAGAGGAAGGAAGAGCATATATTTGTAGAAACATTGTTATGCTGGTAAAAGTGGTAGTATACACGACTCGAATGTCCTAAAGAGAAGTGAAATATGGAATTATATAATTGAAAGAAATCAAGAGTTTTTTCCAAATGATACTCACCTTTTGGGTGACAAAGTATCCTATTTCACTATAATTAATGACGCCATTCAAAAATAATGGTAATTTAACGCCCAATGAAATAAATTTTAATATGCGATTAGGTTCTATGAGAAGAATAGAAAGAGCGTTGAGGTACATGGTTTGGTCCCTAATTACGAAAGTCCATTCAGAAAACAAGCAATGTTGAAAAGGAACAGATTAGCTACTAATATGTAAAATATTTATGATTGGTTGTAACTATCCGTTTTAATTTTTTGTCTCTATAACGAAAAATTTATATATGCGCAAATATATAATAAACAAGAAGTAATATGGTGACACAGAATAAATACACTTATTGTAAAATCACAGTTAATTAAATAAAACTTATAAAGAAATAAATTTACAGATATGTGAGCCCGCCAGTTATTTACGTACTTCATAGCAGTTATAGGGTGGGAGTCTGTAACTATTAGTCCTTATTCTTGAGCGTTCGTAATTTCTTTCGTATCATTATTCGCGTTAGTTTTCATATAGTGATAGTAGTCTGGGTTTAAAAAATAATATTGTATATGTCAGTGTCAATTTTATTGTCACATTTATTCAGGTCACTTACAAGTTAAAAGTTTATTTTTATCAAATATTTATTAACTATTAATATATCTTTTTTTAAACTTTTAAATAATGTGAATAGATTGGCAACGACGTATACAATATTGTTTTTCAAACACAGAATACTAGCACAGGCAACTACTATCACTACTAACATGAAATGAGAATGAAACTATCGGCCGATTTGATGATTAAAATACCTTGGACGGGCCTGTCCCCCTGGCGTCATACACTCGTAATTGCTGCAAAGCTATGAGAGTGAAACTAGCGGCCGATTCCCAGCGGCCGACTTGATGAGTAAAATACCTTGGACAGCCCTGGCCTCTTGGCGTCATAAACTCGTAATTGCTGCAAAGCGATGAGAGTGAAAGTAGCGGCCGATTTGATGAGTAAAATACTTTGGACAGCCCTGGCCCCCTGGCGTCATAAACTCGTAATTGCTGAAAAGTTATGAGAGTGAAACTAGCGGCCGATTTGATGAGTAAAATACCTTGGACAGCCCTGGCCTCCTGGCGTCATAAACTCGTAATTGCTGCAAAGCTATGAGAGTGAAACTAGCGGCCGATTTGATGAGTAAAATACCTTGGACAGCCCTGGCCCCCTGGTGTCATAAACTCATAATTGCTGCAAAGCTATGAGAGTGAAACTAGCGGCCAATTCCCAGCGGCCGATTTGATGAGTAAAATACCTTGGACAGCTCTGGCCCCTCGGCGTCATAAACTCGTAATTGCTGCAAAGCTTTGAGAGTGAAACTAGCGGCCAATTCCCAGCGGCCGATTTGATGAGTAAAATACCTTGGACAGCCTTGGCCCCCTGGCGTCATAAACTCGTAATTGCTGCAAAGCTATGAGAGTGAAACTAGCGGCCAATTCCCAGCGGCCGATTTGATGAGTAAAATACCTTGGACAGCCCTGGCCTCCTGGCGTCATAAACTCGTAATTGCTGCAAAGCTATGAGAGTGAAACTAGCGGCCGATTCCCAGCGGCCGATTTGATGAGTAAAATACCTTGGACAGCCCTGGCCTCCTGGCGTCATAAACTCGTAATTGCTGCAAAGCTATGAGAGTGAAACTAGCGGCCGATTCCCAGCGGCCGATTTGATGAGTAAAATACCTTGGACAGCCCTGGCCTCCTGGCGTCATAAACCCGTAATTGCTGCAAAGCTATGAGAGTGAAACTAGCGGCCGATTTGATGAGTAAAATACCTTGGACAGCCCTGGCCCCCTGGTGTCATAAACTCATAATTGCTGCAAAGCTATGAGAGTGAAACTAGCGGCCAATTCCCAGCGGCCGATTTGATGAGTAAAATACCTTGGACAGCCCTGGCCTCCTGGCGTCATAAACTCGTAATTGCTGCAAAGCTATGAGAGTGAAACTAGCGGCCGATTTGATGAGTAAAATACCTTGGACAGCCCTGGCCCCCTGGTGTCATAAACTCATAATTGCTGCAAAGCTATGAGAGTGAAACTAGCGGCCAATTCCCAGCGGCCGATTTGATGAGTAAAATACCTTGGACAGCTCTGGCCCCTCGGCGTCATAAACTCGTAATTGCTGCAAAGCTTTGAGAGTGAAACTAGCGGCCAATTCCCAGCGGCCGATTTGATGAGTAAAATACCTTGGACAGCCTTGGCCCCCTGGCGTCATAAACTCGTAATTGCTGCAAAGCTATGAGAGTGAAACTAGCGGCCAATTCCCAGCGGCCGATTTGATGAGTAAAATACCTTGGACAGCCCTGGCCTCCTGGCGTCATAAACTCGTAATTGCTGCAAAGCTATGAGAGTGAAACTAGCGGCCGATTCCCAGCGGCCGATTTGATGAGTAAAATACCTTGGACAGCCCTGGCCTCCTGGCGTCATAAACTCGTAATTGCTGCAAAGCTATGAGAGTGAAACTAGCGGCCGATTCCCAGCGGCCGATTTGATGAGTAAAATACCTTGGACAGCCCTGGCCCCCTGGTGTCATAAACTCGTAATTGCTGCAAAGCTATGAGAGTGAAACTAGCGGCCAATTCCCAGCGGCCGATTTGATGAGTAAAATACCTTGGACAGCCTTGGCCCCCTGGCGTCATAAACTCGTAATTGCTGCAAAGCTATGAGAGAGAAACTAGCGGCCGATTCCCAGCGGCCGATTTGATGAGTAAAATACCTTGGACAGCCCTGGCCCCCTGGTGTCATAAACTCGTAATTGCTGCAAAGCTATGAGAGTGAAACTAGCGGCCAATTCCCAGCGGCCGATTTGATGAGTAAAATACCTTGGACAGCCTTGCCCCCCTGGCGTCATAAACTCGTAATTGCTGCAAAGCTATGAGAGTGAAACTAGCGGCCAATTCCCAGCGGCCGATTTGATGAGTAAAATACCTTGGACAGCCTTGGCCCCCTGGCGTCATAAACTCGTAATTGCTGCAAAGCTATGAGAGAGAAACTAGCGGCCGATTCCCAGCGGCCGATTTGATGAGTAAAATACCTTGGACAGCTCTGGCCTCCTGGCGTCATAAACTCGTAATTGCTGCAAAGCTATGAGAGTGAAACTAGCGGCCGATTCCCAGCGGCCGATTTGATGAGTAAAATACCTTGGACAGCTCTGGCCTCTTGGCGTCATAAACTCGTAATTGCTGCAAAGCTTTGAGAGTGAAACTAGCGGCCAATTCCCAGCGGCCGATTTGAGGAGTCATAAACTCGTAATTGCTGCAAAGCTGTGTTTCCTTATAAAATTCAAGTAATATTATCAGGGATAGTCACCAACACGTATCTTAATAAACAACCACATAAAAATTAAGATAATAGAGAGTTGAGGATTACATATAACAAATTATATTATAATACTTTATATTATTTCACACAAAGCAATCAAACATTGGCCAAGTTTAATCACAATTATAGCCGGTAATTTTAACTGTAATAAAACCATATTTACAGGGGTTGTTCAGCACACATTCCTCAATAAATAACTATAAAAAAAAATTAAATATCAGGGGATGAGGGTAACTATTGGCAAATTTAACCGACTCTTATAGTCGGTAATTTTAAGTGTAATAACACCATATTTACAAGGGATGTTCAACACACATTTCTCAATAAAAAACCGCAACGAAATTTAAAAATATCAGGGGATGTGGGTATCTTTTACCACTTTGAATTACTTAATACACGGCTATTATAACATTGGCCAAGTTCACCCAACCTTAATGCCGGTAATATTAACTGTAATAAAACGATATTTACAAGGGATGTTCAACACGCAACCCTCAATAAAAAGCCACAAAACAATCTACAGTAAATTTGAATGTACTTGATCGCTTTAAATTTTTCTAGTATAAACAGTCAAGATTTAGGATTTACTTAAATCCGATTTGAAGGACATCGATATAAACTTACTCAAAAATAAAGCATAATTACAGAAGTTTCTCAGTATTCTACGCTTAAAATAAAACTTAAACATTATATTATACATTCAAGAGGCGAATAAGTTAATTTTAACAACCTAATACTAGAAATATTCACTGTAATAAAACCACAACTCAAGGTTTTTTCAGTATATCATCCTGAATAAATAATTGAGATAATGAGATTATCATGGAATTAGTGTTACTTGGAACAAATTGTATGCATGTGTAGAATAAGATTAATTTAAGTAAATACTCATTAACAATTTTAATAAAACTATATTCTTAAGGGTAATTCAACATAACTGCCTTATTTACTCCTGAAGTTTCTTTGTTGGAATTTCATAACGTCATTACCACATGCGGCCCGACTTCGGTTTGTCTTTTAGCAAGACTGTACTGAATGACGCATGCACAAGATTATAGCCGTCGCATTGCCGAGGACCCCGAAGACACACATTTCTTTCGAGTGGAAAATTAGACTCATTTTTTAAGAAATTTAAAAAAAATCCTGTCAAAAACAATACCTAACGCAAAAAACTGTTTTTTTTATTTTAAAAACTAATACAACGACCCGGGTTTTGCGGGCGCTTGGAACATACATGTATCTTCAGCGACCTAGACCGCGCGCCGTGGCGTCTAGATACTTTTGACGCATGCGTGCACTACGCAGTAGTTTGTTCATTATCTACTTGGCTTGCTTAAGTTGCAGTTTACAGTTCGGGTATCGGTTGGTTGTCTTAAGATTATTCTCGAAGTTGCTGAAAAGCGTTGTATTTTCTTACTTTTAAGATTTTCTGTTTTCAATTTGAAATACGTTCTGTGGCTTTTTTTGCTCTAAAAATTTTTATTCTGGGTTTAGGTTTTTCTTTTCCATTTATTATTCTTTTTCTGTTTTTTGCGGACCAAGTTCCGACTAATCTTTTTTGTAAGGTTTATCATTATTCGTTAACTTTATTATTATTATTATTATTATTATTGTTATTATTATTATTATTATTTAGTTTTTGGATGTCACGTCTTTAGTCTTATAATTTGGTTATATTTGTAGGTTTAATCTATTTGTTAGTATTACATATTATTTTTCTAAATTTTTTTGTCATTAACGCATTTAGTCGTTTAATTTGTTTTTTTAATTATTTGGTATCTCTTGCCTAGGATTAGCTGTTTTCTTGTCGAAGGAGGCTTAGCTTAATTGTGTTATTGTTATTAAGCTATTCCAGAATTTATATAAAAGTTTTCTATTTTTTTATTAAACTTTGTTTTATTGCTCATATTTATTCATTATACATAGATACTATTAAAAATGAAACGCCAAATATCGTTGTTGAATAAATTTCGTCAATGTATAGCAGATAACAACATTTCTTTGACAATGTTTCAGAATGTTTCAATTTATTCTGATTGCGGTATATATGCTCATGTTTGTAAATTAATGAAAATAAAAAATTCTCTAAAAAACAGATTGTTATTATAAAAATATTGTAAAAAAGGAAATTCAAAATAAGTCTAATGATACAATTAAAATGATTAAGAATGTACGTAAAAAATTATCTTGAAAACATAATATACTCTCATCTACGCCAATAAAGGAAGATAAAAGTTTTATTATTAATTTATCTCCTATTGAGACTGTTACTCCCGAAAATTGTAAAATCTCATTGAAACCATATATCAATCAATTAACACCGCAAATACCGAACTTGATGACCGTGAAACGGAATTTATTTTCGGCTCCACCTGAGTTTGATATATCATCAAAACTGCCATCCATTGGCTCTTCTCTTAATGGTAATAATACAAAAAATTCTAAAAATTCGATTCATGACAAAAGTATTTCTTCTTTTAAAGGCAATAACACAAAGTATTGTAATAAAATTATATTAAAAAAAAAAATTATGGACAAAAGAGATTAAAGCGTGGATGGGCAAATGATTTTAATGATTATTTCACAGTAGTATACCCCATTTGCGTTTTGTCTTTTAAGTGGCATAAATGTTACATATCAAATCGGAAAACAGTTAAGTACACATTTGTTGCCTATGCAAACTGCAAACATAGCAGTTGGGCAAAATTTAAATTTTTTACAAAGAACGATTTATTAGCCGATAGTGTTGTTGTATCGGTAATACACGAAGGAAAAATTAGATATTATAAAGAAAGACATGCACGGTTTATATCGGGTAAGAGGAGAAAAGAATTAGGAGAACAGCTTAAAATTTAATAAGATTGTAAACATCTCAAAAATTATCAAATAATTGGGACGGAAAATATTTGAAAGGATGTATTCAAGATTTGGGATATGACCGTTTTTTTGTTCATTTGCAAACGGAACAGCAGCTGAGGTATTTAATTTCTGTAAAAAAATTCAATATTTTTATATTTAGATTCAACAGGCAGTATTGTCGCTCGCTCCCTTGGATTAAAAAGAAAATATATTATTATGCCTTAGTTCTTCACCAGCAACATATGTCTCCTTTACCGATTTCTGAATATATATCTTCTTCGCATAACATTTCCTCAATTCAATTTTTTTTATCTTCTTTTCTGTTCGATTTAAGTTCTATTTTCCGTGCAAAGAAACCTATTATTTCGAAAATTGAAACAGATTTCAGTATGGTCTTGGTGCAATCAGTGTTACTTTCTTTTAATAAATTAGATTTATTAAAATACTTACAATTATGTTGGGTACATATTTCCCTAGGTAATACAATAGATCACCTTACAATAATACATGTATGTTCTACGCATTTTATGCATGCTGCGTCCCAAAAAATTAATTGTTTATCTAAAAATAAACAACTAAGGCGAATGTGCAAATATGTCATCGCAGTTTTAATTCAATCAGACAATATTTTGAATACTACTGAATTTGGAGATGTATACTAATAGTTTTTGATCAGTCATTTAAAACTGTTGATTTTTCTGCAGTATGTCAAATGCAGCACTAATGTGTATCATAAGATTTCCGGTTGTATTTCTATAGTAATTACAAAAACCGAAGCCACTTCGTTACGAAAAAAGTCAACGTTTTATATATATTTTCAACAAAATGAATCTGAAATGTCAACTGGTCACTGTTTGGATTATACTACACTAAAAAATTAATATTATTTTCCAGAATTTATAAAATATTTGTTAAATGATTTTATCCACAACTGTCAAATAATATACCTATAATTCAACCGTTTTTTATCAATTAACGACCTTCGTTACTGTTGCTAATTGAATAATATTGACAGTTCGATAGAATAATATTATTCAATAGTTATGTCAAATTTAAACCTTACCTGTCAAAAAAGTGAAAACAAAATTACTTTTAAGAAATTTTTTCTACATAAAAAGCCAGTTACACTAGTTTTGTCATTTTTCTTACTTTTCTTTAAGATTTTCTGCTAAATTTTAACTCACTTATAATTTTAATACAACTATTACAACAATACTTACCCAGCCATCTAGCGATGGTTGCTGCAACAACGATACCTACATTCACATTTGTCATTTGTCTGTGTTGGTAAACAAACAATTTTTTTGTATTTGTCAGTGCAAAATTCTACTTATCTAAATATTTCAATACAATATGTCTTCTGAAGACGAAATGTGTTGTACACCTCCTGATATTAAAAAGTTGGCGGCAAGTGCAACAGAAAATTTGTTACCCGGCAAATCAAAAGGTAAATACGATGTCGTATATAAGAACTTCTTGGACTGGCAATTGACAAACAAAACAACTTCATTTTCCGAAAGAGTTGTACTTGTATATTTTACGGAATTAGCGAAGAAGTATAAGTCATCTTCATTATGGGCTTATTATTCAATGCTTAAAAGCACATTGAATATTTATCATAATATTCATATTGAAAACTATATGAAGTTACAGGCGTTTTTAAAACGCCAGTCTGAGGGTCATCGTCCGAAGAAAGCTAAAACTTTTACACCAGAGGAAGTAAATAAATTCATAAAAGACGCACCAGATCAAATCTTGCTTCTGACCAAGGTACGTTTTCCTAAAATAATTAAATGTTTTCTAACCTAATTTTTTGTAAAGGTGGCTCTAATCATGGGATTAATGGGAGCCTGCCGCTCTAATGAGCTACATGCCATGAAAATTGAAGATGTACGGGATTACAATGGAGCTCTTATAGTGAATTTACCTTTTACAAAAACAAAAACTTCTAGATCATTTACTATAACGGGTGAATTTTACGAAATATGCAAAAATTATATAAATCTTCGTCCATCTCATGCTCAATGCACTTCCTTTTTTTGAATTATCAAAAGGGCAGGTGTACTATTCAAAAAGTAGGTATATAGGTATATACGACATAACTGGTAATAAATAAATTATCTGCTATGGGCAAACAAATTGCTACGTTTCTGAAACTAAAAGATCCTGAAACCTATACTGGCCATTCATTACAAAGATCTTCTGCAACTATTTGTGTCAGCTCCGGCGGTGACATTACAGCTGTAAAAAAGCTAGGAGGATGGAAGTCTACCACCGTTGCGGAAGGTTATATAGATGATAATATAAATAATAAAATAGACAGAGCAAACAAAATTATTAATGAAATTAACAAAAACGATAAACCCTGCACTATATCAAGCTCGAATACAAATACAACAATAACCGAGACAATAACCAAAAAATACGACATAACTGGTAATTCAGCTCCAAACATAAATTTTAATGACTGTAATAACGTTGTTATTAATTATTACTTTAGCAAGTAAGTTTAGGAATTTATAAGTTTACTGTTTTAATCTAATTTTGCAATAAAAATTTTCTAAAATTTATTTATTTCTGATTTTATAAAAGTAGCTATCAGTGGGATTCTGTAATTCGTCCAATAACAAGCGGTACCGTTATAAGTATAGCAACGTATTTTTTTATAAGATAATTGGCATATTTACGTCATAATGGTCAAATGAAATGTAATTTTCTATGTCACCATACAGTGATATCGGTATCGATTACTATCGGGCGAGTTACAGAATCCTACATTATTGGACAGTTGTGGATAAAGTATAGTATTCTATTCGCATGTAATGGCCATTACTCATTTGAATGATTTACAACACTCGCCTTCCGGCTTGTGATGCAAACTTCATTCTCATGAGTAATAGCATACATTACATGCTCATTGAATAATATACTATTTTACCTTTCTTACCCATTTTATCAGGTATTATTATAAAAAAAATTGGAATCAGAAAAGATTGCAATGCTTATGTAAAACACTGGTTCAAAATTGTAAAAAAAGATGTTTTTGGTGGCAAGTTACGCAGACTAGTACCAAGATTTGTAAATAAAATGGAAAGTCTTTTAAAAGGACGAATAACAGATCATCAACTTTCATAAAGAAATGTAAAAGATATCGTGCAATATACAGTTTGTCAAATAGAAAGAAAAATCATGCCAAACATAACAATGATATATCTACAAATATAAACAATGATAGCCTAAACATAACTTTGTCTGAGGAAGTGTGGGCGAAACCTGGTTCCCCTGTTTTTAAGGATAATAATAATTTTTAAATGTTATATGATTCCGCATCCGTTCAAGCACCATGGGCACATTATAAAGAATATCCAAAGCTTACTGAAAAAAGTTACAACGTATATGGACATGTACTAAATTTAAATATATTAAATTCACTACGTTCAGACCAGTGGTTGTATGATATTATCAATTCTTTTTTTTCTGTAGTCTCTTCCCAAAATAATTTAATGAAATTTCTAATATTTGACACTTTTTTATGACAAAACTCCAATTAGGAAGAAATTTTTCTTTAAGTAAATGGGTACAAATGGTAGACGCTCTAAATCACGATATATGACTTATACCTGTTAATTTGAATAATAACCATTGGGTTTTAATATGTGTCATTCTAAAATTAAAATATATCTGTTACATATTATCCTCAAATATCCTTAATCATATAACACGTTTTATTAATGAACAATTTGTTAATGTTAAAAAGGAAAACATTGTTCCTGGTGAATGCACAGTCTTTAATCTTACAGATATAGCATCCCTAAGAATAAAAATGGAGTTGGCTTGAACTGTGGGGTTCATATTTGTACTTGGGCCTATATTGTTTGTTCAACAAATAGAGTTTTATTTTCCCAAAACGACATGGCAAAAATTCGAATGTGGATAATGGATACTTTAATAAAATCAAATAGTTTAAAAACAAAATCTGTAAAGAGCAATAAATTGTTATATGAAGATGAATCTGTATTACACCACAAATTATCAGTTCCCTGCATAAAGAAAGGTCCTCCAGCACCATATAGTTCTACTTGTGATTTGCCAAATATTTTAACTAAACATTCATAACTTAATGGATCTTTATTCATTTTCTATTCAAGCGACTTCTTTTTTCGTCTTTCTACTGGAAACCTGTCAAACATAAGTTAACTTACGCCATCCAATTTTTAAATGTCCATATTGTTACAACTGTTATTATTCGTCTACAGCAAAAGAGTTCATAATGTGTATATGTTTCCCGGTTATCCTAATCAGGCCAGTCTAAATATATATATATATATATATATATATATATATATATATATATATATATATATATATATATATATATATATATATATGTATATATGTATATATGTATATATTGTAATGTGCAGTGCCCGCCGTCGCCGTCGCTGTCACCGCTGTTATCCCCGTCGCTGTCGCAGGGACGAGCCGGTGTCTGTTTTTAGCGATGACGCAGCAGACGTGTCCGAACATGCTTAATTACGCGGTTGATATAACCTATTGTGTTTGGGTTTTTATCTAGAATAGTGCTCTGGTAAGTTCTGGAATACGGATGCCGGGGTATATAAGCACTGTTACCGAAGGCATTGGACAGTCTAAAATAAATAAGCGTTGCGTGTTAAACAGTTGGTGATATAAACAGATAGTCGAAAGTGGTGAACATAAATAAATATAATTGTATAAATAAATGAGTTATATATTGTTTAAATAAATAATCTTAGTGTTTAAGTGTTTTATAATATTCTTAGTTTTAATTAGTGTTTAATATTTGTTTAATCGTAGTGTTTGTTACATTTATCATCTTTTAATTATATTTTAATATCTATTTATCGTTATAATAAACTTTTATTTTAATTAATAATAATTGTCTGATATTTACACTTCACCCAAATAAATAAAAACGTTACAATTGGTGTCAGGTGTGGGGTTAATAAGCTGTGAAGTGTTAATTAAAAATAAATAAAATGGCGACTAAACAATTAAAATTAAATTAATTAAAAGTAAGTGATCTCAAGACCGAATTGGAAGAAAGAGATTTGGATACAACAGGAAAAAAGTCAATCCTTCAAGAGAGACTGAGAGAAGCATTAATCGATGTTGGTAAAAATCCTGATGATTACTTATTCAAAATTCAGTGTGACATTCGTAAACTTATTGAAGAAAATTCTAGAAAAGCCGAAGAAAGTTCTAGAAAATCGGAAGAAATGGCAGGAAATTCTAGAACACTAAAAGAAGAATTAAAACAGGAAATAACAGAAAATTCTAGAAGTTTAGAAGAAAAATTAATTGAATATTCTAGAAAGGCAGAAGAAAATTCTAGAACATGAAAAGAAGAATTAATGGAACATTCTAGAAGTTTAGAAGAAAAATTAATGGAAAGTTCTAGAAAGGCAGAAGAAAATTCTAGAACACTAGAACTTAAACTAGAAGAAAATTCTAGAGGTTTAGAACAGAAGTTAGAGGAGAATTCTAGAAAAACTGAAGAAGATTTGAAGAATTTAGAAGATAAGTATGACAAGAAGATTGAAGAATTAGGAGAAAAATTCACTGAAATTACATCGTCGTCAGTGTCGAATTCCGATGTAGCGAAGGCAAGTTTACAAGAAGAAAGAAAAGTAGTAAAACTTGAAACTACTACAACAATTTGATGGAAAGTCTTCGTGGCCGAATTATTTAAAACAATTTGAAGCGGTTGCGAAAGCACATAACTGGACGTCCAAAGAGAAGGCTACAGCGTTGACTGTTTCGTTGCGTGGGGAAGCCATCGACATCCTGCAAACGCTGAAGGAAGAAGAACAAGAGAACTACGACCAACTAGTCAAGCGGTTGGACATGCGGTACGGCAATGCGCACCTGGAGCAGGTATACCAGACGCAACTGAGGAATCTTTATCAGAGTTCAAAAGAAAGCCTTCAAGAATATGAAGTCGCCGTAGCTCGTTTGGTTCGTCTCGCACATCCTGCAGCTCCTGACAGCGTTTTGGAGTGCTTGGCCGTACAAGCATTTATCTACGGAGTTCGAGGCAGCGAGAACTGCGATTGGCCCGCCCAAAAACATTAATTGACGCGCTCTCATATGCACTAGAACATGAAGCTGCCAAACAAGCTTCACGTAACCAATCTCGAGTGTGAAATATTGATGCCGAGAGAAAAAAGTTACGGAAGACCTAGAAGAGAAAATGAGACGAATTGCAAATGAAGTGTTTGCCGGAAGAAAGAAACTCCTCTGTTGGTATTGCGGTAAACAGAGACTTTGCAGAAAAATGCAAAGAGAGACAGAATCGGTAAAAGAAGAAAAGGAGTCGGAAAACTAAGTCGGGTTGATGCGAAGGGGCAATCGTCGACCCGTAATCTAGTAGCCCCACAATCCATAAGTTATGTCGCATCCGTTCATCATCAAGCCAGTAGCATCTATGTGAATGGCTCTGTTGATAGAAGGCCACTAAAAATGTTACTGGATACGGGTGCGACGAAGACTATAATTAGACCCGACTTAGTAAAGGACACAGGCAAGACGCGTCTTCAACCAACCAAGTGGAGATTACGCACAGCGACAGAACAAGCTACCACATTAGGAGAAATACATATGACTATCACTATTGGAAAGACATCCTTCAAACATCGTGCGCAGGTAGCTGACGTTGAAGATGAATTAATACTCGGTATGGACGTAATGAAAAAGCACGGTATCAAACTTGACCTGAAGAATTGAGTAATGATGGTCAATGAAGAAGAACTTGTTTTAAACCCACGAGAAGACAAGGCTGTGCGCGTACTAATGGCTGAAGATGTTACCCTTCCAGAACGAAGTGAATCTATTGTGCAAGCACAATTAGATGGTAGTTTCTGTGAGGGGAATATTGTTATGCTTGAGCCCAAGAATGATGATGTGAAGACTGGTACTGGAGTTGTAGGAAAATCATTGATCAAAGCCAGTCAAGTAATACCAGTTCGAATAATGAACGTAAATTTTTATCCAGTTGTTCTTGAGAAGAACAATTGTAGGAGAATGCTTGGCAGTATCCTCGATTATTCGAACTGTTAAGGCCAAAGGAAACATATCTCAGGAAGTTCCGGACACGTTAATAAATGAATTATCAACATCCTTCTAAGAACTGACCGCCGACCAGAGAACCAAAGCGAAGAAATTAATTGGAATATTTCAAGATGTGTTCCAATTTGACAAGAAGACCAACGGGAGAACTAATGTGGTTCACCATAAGATAGACACCGGCGACGCAAGACCCATCCGCCAACCAGCAAGAAGACAACCATTGGCGAAGCGTGAGGGCGGAAAAATTATTGAACACATGAAAAAGGAAGGTGTGATCGAACCTTCAAGCAGTCCGTGGGCTTCACCAGTGGTGTTAGTAAAGAAGAAGGGTGGCTCTACACGATTTTGCGTCGATTACCGTCAACTTAACAACGTCACCAAGAAGGATAGCTACTCGCTACCTCGAACAGACGATACACTAGACACTTTGGCTGGCTCGAAGATTTTCTCCACTCTGGATCTAAAGAGCGGATACTGGCAAGTCGATTTGGATCCAAAATATAAGGAAAAGACAGCCTTCACAATTGGTACCGGACTGTGGCAATTTACTGTAATGCCATTTGGGCTCTGCAATGCCCTTGCAACGTTTGAACGACTCATGGAACCAGTATTGGCTGGACTATCATGGAAAACCTGTTTAGTCTATCTCGACGACATTTTTGTGGTAGGTAAAACATTCGAGGACCACATGAAAAATTTGGAAGAGGTTTTCCAAAGTTTGCGGAAGGCTAACCTGAAGCTCAGCCCCAAGAAGTGCGACCTGTTTCAAAAGGAAGTTCATTACCTTGGACACGTGGTTTCGGATAAGGGTATTGCAGTTGACCCGGAAAAGATAAAAGCTGTGAGAGAATGGCCAGCACCTAGGGATAAACACGAACTTAGAAGAAGAAATAATGGCATTGCACATTAAACCATAGCACCCTACCATCCCCAGTCCAATGGTGCTGCCGAGAATATGGTGAGGGAATTCAAGAATAAAATTAAGACCTTAACAAACTATTTACCGTTAGATCGCGCTATTTATAATTTCTTAATGAGTTACCGGAATACTCCGCACTGTACTAAAAGTTATTCTCCTGCTTATTTACATTTAGAGAGAAGTATTGATACTAGATTAGATCGTATTAAACCTAGTAAAAATAGGGATCGAATTAAAATTTAAAAGGCTCAGCTAAATCAACAACGCTTGAAATGTTTGAGAACATTTCAAGAAGGTCAGTTGGTCATGGCTCGTGATCAATTAAATAATACATGGGTGAAAGGTACTATAACTAAACAACTTAGTAATGTTTTATTTCTAGTAAAAACTGATACAGGATTAACTTGGAAAAGACATATTGATCAGTTACGAGCTTATGAAGGGAAAATCTATTTAGAAAACCATGCCAAAAACGACTACGTTAGAAGATTTGACAGATAATCAACGTTCAATTATAAACCAAGACTATGACTGTAACTTAAGACTAAGCCCAGTACCTCAGTCTAATTTAGAATTGCCTACTGCTCAAACAAATACTGAAATACCAAAAACAAGTACTCCTATTAAATCTCCCCAGATTAAACAGCCCCAAATTAATAATACTCCCGTATCCGACACTTTCACTCAGGGTTTACGTAGATCCAATCGTATACCAAAGCCAGTTGTTAAATTAAATTTGTAATTATAAGAGATATATTTAATTGTAAGACATATGTATCACATATTGTATGTATATCATTCTCAAAATAAGGAGCAGAGAGTGCAATGTATTTTAATAATATAAGATTGGCAACATCGACATGGTTGGTAGAGAATAAAATGATCATTACCGACTACCACTAACGGCTAGATTCAGATGTAAGCTAGTGATAGTTTTTGTACACTTATGTATCGCTCAAAGACAAATTATTATAAGTAGTTGATGAAATAAATATATATCTACAATACGTGTGCTTTTCAGAGAACATTCTCGTTGATTCACATCAGTCGGTGGAGATAGACGTGATATTTCATCGACTTTTGGTTGTGCGATTTCCAAACAAGCTGCTGAAGTAGATGGTAATGGATTAACATCAGTTGATGCAGATAGAGAAGAAACTTCCTCGAATTTTGCATGCTTGGTTTCAATTCTATCCTTCCAAGCACTTCTCCTTTTGCGAACCACGTTTGCCTAAAAAATATGACACATTTTAGTTAGGTTAATAGTATTAATTATCGATTATTTACCTGAGACAGTGGTATAGGATTCGGATTTTCCTTTGTAGGTCCATATTCTCCAACAAAATGTTTACTGCACATATATGTGTGCAATTTTACATCCGACACAGTAAAATGTTTGCGACCACAAGCATTCACCCACACTTTATAATTACTTAAATTCTCCGATGGTTTCGGAAATAATATAAAAAATACACCTTTCATATAATCTTTATGTTTATATGTCGAATCGCTATTATATAAACCGTATGCGCACCTCATTTTATAGAAGAAATAATAAGATTTTATGTGGAACTTGCACAAAGTTTAAATGCGAGTAAGCTGCGTTTGTACTGATATTTTACCCGGTAGCGCCACCATCGATTTTAAAAGTAAAATAATCCATTCATCCCGGCAGCCAAAACAACCGCGTACAGCAGGGAACGGTACCCATGAGGACCGGGACCAACCCGCCTTGGTACTACCCCTAGCTCCAACCCCCGTGACCAGCTGACAATGGGAGAGGAAGACTAAGCTAAGTAAAAATAATAATCTAACCTCAAATGTTAATGTACACAAAAATTACATAAATCCCGTAAATATATGCTTCTGGAATATTACAGAAATTAATAGTTTATATCTTTTAGATAATGATTCAATTCAGAAGCTTCTTGGGGCGGACATATTATGCTTCTGTGAAACATGGTGCCTTCGTCCACTGATTACTTTTCCAAGATTCTTGAAAAATTATACCAACAACGTAATATACAGTTTTGCAATTAAAGACATGCAGAAAGGGAGACCAAGCGGAGGTATTATGATTATGATTAAAGATAATATATGCGATGGCTTAAAAATGATAGACAATACTAATCTGTGGATTATCTTGGAGGTAAGTATTAATAAAAACACTTTCATAATCGGCTGCTTTTACATAAGCCCTAACTTTTGCAACACATCGTGCTTAAATTTAATGTCTGATTCAATGGAATTTATTGGTGACTTTAACTCAAAAATCGGGAACTTAAATAGAAAATGATTATATTATCACCAACCCAAATATTTTTGAAAAGATAGTTTCTCTTGATAGTAAAGTTGATGAAAAAGGCAATAAATTAGTTGAGTTGATGGAAAGCTTTGGCATATTTGTTCTTAATGATGGAACTAAGGGTGACTACCCTGGAAAATATACATTCTCTAATCACATGGGCCAAAGTATAATCGATTTCGCGGAACATGTAAGAAATGTTGAGATTTACCCCTCGATTAGTAATACCGAGCACAGCATATTAACAATATAATGTTTTAATGAGAATAACTGCAATAATGCCGGAATATCTTATAAAACTAAAGTTAAATGTGAGTATTCTGTCAAATTTAAATTCAATCAAAGTAATTCGCATTTATTTTATAATTTAATGATCAAAGACGATCGTATTTACTTCAACTCGTTTCGCCCTGAACACTTATATAAAAACTTACTGTATTCCATAAAAGACTGTGCAAGTAAATCAGGTATGCTAAAGGTTGAAAAACGACATCCAAAAAATATAAACAATACTAATATATAGTTCCAGCGTGGATTCTAAAATTTGGTTTGACTTAGAATGCAAAGTAAAAAGCAGGTAGTAACAGACCTTAGAAAATACAGAAAAAATCCCTCTAAAGTAAATTTAGAAGCCTATATAAAAAGTAAAAAAGCAATATAAAATAAAGTTAAATCTTGTAAAAAGAATTCTGTGCAACGATTCGAAAATTAACCCCAATACCGACTAACTGAGACAATCGCATACCGATAGAGGAGTGGCAGCAATTCTACTTGACTTTATATAATAGTAAAACTTTTGGAAATTATAACTTTTACGTAGATTGCCTACACCCTTACTTGGACGAACCCATTACTCTAAATGAGCTACAACTTAGTATAAAAATTTAAAAAATAATAAATCACCAGGCCAGGACGAAATCAACCACGATTTCTACAAAAAAATCCCCCCCCCCCCCCAACTAGCTTCATTACATATTGAATACATTTAACAATATTTTTGACATTGAAGCGGTACCGAACGATTGGTAAATAATCCAAATGACCATGTTATATAAAAAATGGAACCGGAAGACCCAGGAAATTACCGCGGGAACGCCTTAATAAACAACTTGTGTAAAAAAATTTACCCAAATCCTCTACAACAGACTTCAAACATGGTTAGAAGACAATAACTTATTAGTTGAAAACCAGTCGGGATTTTGAAAAGGCAGAGGGACTGTAGATAACATTTTTTGCCTCACATCGTTAATACATTTGCAATTAAGGCTTAAAAAGGGTAGAATGTACTCCGCCTTTGTGGATTTCAAACGGGCCTTCGATTCCGTCAACCACGTGAAATTGTGGGATAAACTTTATACCGGCGTCATTTCGAAATTTATACGAATACTTCAAAATTTATATTTCAATGCAAAAATATCAATAAAAAACATAAAATAATGAAATTAATAATAATCTTGTCTCTTTACGAGAAGGAGTCCTCCAAGGAGAAATATTAAGCACCCTGCTATTTGCAGAGTGGTATAAATGTAAACGGATATGATGACATTATAATGCTATCGTACGCTGACGACCTAGCGATTATTGGCGACTCTCCCGTCTCTCTTCAACGCAAATTAACCCTATTAGAATATTACTACAAAGAGAATGACCTAACTGTAAACATTGCCAAAACAAAAATTCTTCCATTTTATCGTGGACGTAAACCACCGATGCACACATTTAACTATGAGAAGCATAGCATTGAAGTAATAAACAGCTTTTGTTACCTGGCAGCCTGGCAGTTACTTTTACGAAAAGAGCATCTTACTCGAATCGATCGTTAAAGCTATTGTTTTATATAGCTCCGAAGTGTGGGGGCTGTGATACATTGAAATTCTTGAAAAATGTCAAACTAAATTTATTAAATTAATCCTAAAATGCCCCCGTACCACACCCAATCATATGCTACGACTTGAGACAGGTACAGTTCATACTATCTGTCAAATTTTAAAAAGAAGTCTAAATTTATTCGATAAAACCCTGGAATGCTACTTGGGGTACTCCTGTACCCCAGCCTTATTTCAAAATTCCGCCAATCGGAAATAGTGAGAGCTGCGGTCGAGTGCTCCTGAGTAGTTTCATCATATGACGCGTCAGTTCTTATGTGATATTGGTTACAGATAGTGCGTTTTTCATCTTTGAGATATTAGATACTTGGGGCACATGTGTACCCCAGTGTAGCAAAATAAGATTATTTATTTTTTCATGTAAGTATATTAATTTTACTTAATTTTTTATTATTTACGTTACCATTGCATAACATGTTTTATTTTATTGTCTAGATCATACAAGTAATGGCTTCTGAAAATAAACTATTTGACCTAACAAAACCTGGTGATATTGCCGAAATATATCGCTTTCTCTATTATTCTGATTCCGAAAGTTCTCAGGAAGACACTGATGAGGACGATGTCATTATACCCGATTTAAGAGAGAACCTCGAAAAGGAAGAAGTGTCTGAAATTGAAGAGGGCCCTGTAGTTTCTCCTAGTCTGGTTCACTTTCAGGATCCCTTACCATCCGCCTCTGATTCTGAAGACGATGTGCCTTTGGGACAGATACAGCTTGCGGACAAAGATATGGTTAAAGTTTTAAAGGTCCCTACAAAGCTAAAGGGTAAAAATGAATTCAAATGGTCAGGGGTAAAAGGAACAGTTCATCGTACACCAAAAAGGAATCTCGTTTTACATTTACCTGGAAATAAAAATGAGCCAAAGAAAATAAAATCAGGAATGGAAGCGTGGCTATTATGCTTCACCAAAGAAAATCTGAATAAAATCACAGAATATACTAACAAAGAAATAAAAATTCAAAGATTGATGTATGGCAAAAAATTAGACAATGGTGATAGCGGAGATACATCAACAGCTAACAGACCTTCCTACATGAGAGATACGAACAATATTGAATTTATGGCTCTCTTTGGTTTATTTTATTATGCCGGCGTAATGAAAATGAGTGGAGTACTTACTAAAGAACTATTTGATAAAGATAGTGGTATCCCAATCATTCGAGCAACAATGCCTGAAGCACGTTTTAGATTTCTAATAAACTGCCTCCGGTTTGACGATAGAGACACAAGAGCTCAAAGAAGAGAAACCAACAAACTTTCACCATTCCGAGAAGTATTTGAGAGATCAATAAACAAAATGAAAGACTTATATGTACCTTCAGAACACACCACAATTGATGAACAATTGGTTAGATTTCGAGGTCGATGCCCTTTCAAAATGTACTTACCTTCAAAACCAGATAAATACCGGAATAAAATTGTTATGTGCTGTGATGCTAAAACGTCTTATGTACTCGACGCTGAAGGTATAGGCAAAAATTCTACACCACGTGATATTTCTGTCGCCCAGTATTATTGCGATAAACTTACCACTTCTTTTCAAGGAACCAATAGAAACTTGACCATGGACAACTGGTTCACGTCTGTACAGACGGCAAAATATCTATTAGAAAAGAAAATTACTGTTGTAGGTACAATAAGGAGAAATAAAAAAGAAATCCCTCCATCATTTTTGGATCTCAAGGAGAGACAGATAAATTCCGCCATGTTTTGTTACAGTGACCAACTTACGCTATTATCATATTGTCTGCCAAAAACTAAAAAGAAAACTGTTATGATGCTTTCGACAATGCATGAAAAAGGTGATGAGTCAAATAGTACCAAATTACCAGAAATCATAGAATTTTATAATTCCACCAAGGGAGGAGTAGACACTTTGGACCAGTTGTGTCGCACTTACTCTACTGGTAGAAAGACACGCCGTTGGCCATTATGCCTGTTCTACAATTTGCTTAATATCATGGGATATAACTCGTTGGTTCTTTTACGTGGTTCTGAAGCACTCGATAAAGAAATTGTCACTAACAGAAGAACTTACCTTAAAAAACTCGCACTTGACTTGGTGAAACCTCATATGAAAAGCCGTTTAGAAAATCCAAATTTGAGAAGTGAACTCCGCCAAACTATATGCAATGTACTAAAAATAACTCCTGTAGTAGAAGTATCAACAAGGCCACTTATTACCACGGGTAGATGCACATTTTGTAAAAGAAGCGAAGATCGAAAATCAAGGGTCAGTTATCGAAACTCATTTGTTTGCAGCATCAAAGGAAAATTTGCCCAAATTGTGCTGAAGAACAATAATTTTTCTTTAACTGGTACACCTATTTGCAGAACCCTATTTTAAGTTGTTTTGTAAGTTATTTTCAAATAAACAATTTTTTTGACAAAATTAGCCCTTTTATTAAGGGGTACAGTTGTACCCCACTGTAGCAGATTAAGTTCTGAAAATAAGTGTAGCGTTTCAGAGTTAAGATGATAAACATGGAGGACAACAGATATCCTAGAATGATACTAAACAGATTAATTTATCTAGATGGTTTAAGCACCAACATCCGCCGTGGATAATTTTAATATTGCCTTGATAAATCTAGATGTAAAACGTATGCAACAAGGGTCATATAACGAACACTATAAGAAAATCAAACAAATCTTTTCTACGGAAAAGTATCTATTAGAAAAACTCCCTATCACGAAAACTAGATTAATAGCTAATATTAGACTATCGAATAAAACAATATTTTCAATTCCATATAATTATATATAAGGCACTATTGAGACACTAATCAAATTTGCTCCATTTACACACAAACGAAAATCTTGAGCACTCCTTCTTTCACTGCCCGATATACAAAACGTACAGAGACTTTAATCTGGCTGGATTCATATTTACAACCAATGATAATCCAAAGATTGATATCCTGTTGGGATCCCTTTGCCGCAAAAAGATAAATAACATTTTCTATTATACAGTAAAATGTCTAGCCCTAAGAAGCTTCTGTTTGAATGAATGGAAATACACTGTAAGTGTAACTCATTAGTCATTACTCCATATACTCGTTTAATAAGCTGAGCTTATTTAGTTTTTCTTGTTCGATGTATTCCAAAAAACACTTTTAACACATAATGTTTTATACGAATATTCATCTATTTTATGTTGTTCAATTCAAGCATTTATTTATTTGTTATCACCTTTATAGTATATAATCTATATTTAATTGTAATGTATATTTCTAGTATGAAACACATACTACTTTTTATATTTTATGTAAGCTAGATATTTAATTTATTTAATAAGGGTTTCAAATTTCAATATTCTTGATATACATAGTATTATACTATTTGCTTATGTATAGTTCTCTTTCCTATATCATACTGTATTTATCTTATACAATGAAATATATTTTGTTCTCTACCACCCCTTTCGTATGGGGCCCTGTATACCAGAATCAAAATAAAGATTATGTTATGTTATGTTAATTAATTTAAATAAATTAAAAATACGTTAAAACATTATGTTCGACTGTGAAACAATTATAAATTTAATAGATACTTACAGAATTGACGTCACACGCAAGAGAGAGCTGCGAGAAAGATAGATCTTGCATCCAAATAAATCCCCGCTCGTTGTCTTGCGTCCCTCTCTATTGTACTGTACCTGTCATTCTGTTTGCATCTGTCATTCGTGTATAACCTAATTCTCTATTCTGATTTGTTTTATTCGTTGTTTCTTAAAAATGAGTATAAAGCAAGAAGTGCTTGGGGTAAATTTTTTGTTTAATAATACTGAAGATCATTCGATAATACAACTAAAACGATGGCTGGAGTGTAGAGGTGACAGTTCTTTATTTTGAAGTCGTAACCACAGCAACCATTAGTTCTATGCTTTGATGCTAGATACGCTTGTGCAAATTGCAATTGTGTAAGTGTCTATTAAAATGTACTTTTCTTATAGGAAATAGTATTTATTTTCTTAGTTTTCCTTAATATAAAAATCACTCGGCCATTACAGTTTTTCTTTTCATTTTGTAATATTTCGATGACGCATGCATAAACATTTTTACTATATCTGAGTGGCTTCCTTAAACTCATGGTAAGTGGAATCGCATCATTTCCCACAAATACATAAGGTGTGCGAGGTGTGCATACGTTTGTCCCTGGCAGTGATATATTTTCTGGTTTTTCAATTTTACATCCATACAACTTACATTTATGTGTAATCGATAATCCCGTTATATGACCTATATGGTGAGAATGACGAGGAAAAGTTGTTAGCTATGTCTTGATATTTTGCCCAATAACGTCGAAATTTTAAGTATTTTTCTTTTAAAATTTAATTTTGATGATTTTTGACAATAAACTGTGAGTTTATTTTGTTGGTATTCATAAAATCACATGCAGACCAGTGGTACTTGAAATGTCTTACAAGTTTGAAATATTTCTGCTCTAAATAGATAGTTTTAGATTGTAAAATTTTTTGTAATGATAATAAATGTTCATAACTAAAGGCATTTTGTTTAAATTTTATATAGAAATTAAGATTGTTAATAAAATGTAAAATTTTGACATCCATTTTAAATGTCAATGACAACTGCCAGATGTTATAAATTATTGAGATGTTAAATAAAAGTGTATTTAAAGGTAAAATGGTTTATTATAGACTAATTGTAGTATAATTGGATGTATTTTGTTGTTACTTATACAATTTTAACAGTAATTAAAATTTTATGGTAACCCTTTAAATCTAATTTACTGCGCTGTCCGTCAGATATGATCGAAACGCAAGCCGTGTCTCGAAAACGGTTTTAAAATGATAATTACTTTAAACTGAAGTATAACCGTTATGAAATACCATATATACTTCAAATATTAAAGGTACGTCTTAGATTTTATTTCTTACGTAGAATTGTTTAAAAGGTGTTATTTGCAGTGTGTCTCAAGGTGAAATTTTCATTTCATGAAGAATCAGGTGGAAATATAGGTTTTTTATATTTTTTTAAAACACTAAATACGAACATATATGTTAACCGATAAGTAATACGTACGTATATTTACTAGACATGAACATACTTCTTTAAGAAATGTCAATGAATCATCCCTACTTCCAGCCGTCGAAAACGGATTTGGAATGTAGAATGAAAATTGAGTTGCCGGTAGCAATGTAGACATGTTATGGACATAAACAAAACGAAATTGTATCCTTTCAAATATATTAGTAACAATAAAGTCTCAAATTACAATATTGTAAAGGGTATTTAGTTAATATTAAACCTTTAAAACTGTGTTGATTACGACAAAGAAATAGTAAACAAGTATAAGCGTTATGTAATCTAATATATATATATATATATATATATATATATATATATATATATATATATATATGTAATTCAAATATACGTCTTAGATTTTATTCATTTTCTTACGTAGAAATGTTTGAATGGTGATATTTTTAGTGTGTCTCCAGGTGAAGTTTTCATTTCAGGAAGAATCATGTAGAAATTCAAGCTTTTTATAGTTCGTACATACTAAATAAAAACAAATATGTTAATCGATAAGTAATATGTACGTGTATTTACTAGATATGAGCATATTTCTGTAGGATATGTCAATGAATCATCCCAACTTACAGCCGTCCAAAATAGAATTGGAATATGGAATGACAATGGAGTTGTCACAAGCAATAAAGAAATGTTATGGATATAAATAGAACGAAATTGTATCCTTACAAATACATTAGTAACAATAAAGTCTCAAATTACAAAATTCGGGGCTATTCTGTAACTCAATCATTAACATTTATCGATCATTATCAAGGTAATAATCGATTGCAATTCAAATTGGGATTTTGTAATTCACTTGATCATTAACATTGGTTAATGATAGTTGATAACACACTGAAATTTATCGATCAGTAATATGCTGTCGTTATCATATTAATGATCGATAACAATTGTCAAAATCAGATAAAAGTATCAGTTAGAATTATATATCCCGTACTTTCAATGCAATATACATAATTGAAAGAATACGAGTATACAAGTAAGCATTTTATATCATATAATATAATTCGTAGTATTTACATTTTTATATTGTTTATAGATTTAGGTTATGTATTCACAACAAGGCACTAAGAGATGCAAGTGATTCTTTATCCTTACGCGATGAAAATTATAAACAAATCTTTTAAGTTATCCTAGAAAACTCCCAATATTTGATCATAACACTCAAGCCTCATCTGCGAATGCGAAATGGTAGAAATGACATCCGGAGGCCGCGCCACTGCTAGAAACCGAGAGGCCTAAAGCAATTATTACGACATGCGAGGCCCCTTCGAAACTATACATTTATAATTTCCAAACAATTTTATTGTATTTTTTTCTTCACAAATTATTATATATTATTAAAATATTGATGAAATTTCCTTCATTGGATTCATTCTTGTAATCAATAATATATTCTTAGTTGTAATCAATCATTCTACAGTTATAGTTTTCAATATAACAATACCAAAGAAATATTCGTTTGGAATGATATTTCTTTTACTTTTTTCTACTAAATTTTAATAGTACATCAGGGTACAGGGGTAAAAATATAAAATCACTCAGCTTTCAAATTCCACCGTAGATTTTAAATGAATAAAATATATATGATAGTAAATCATAATTATTCTTCGCAAAATACAACATAATAATCCTTTTGTAGGATTAATTTGTGCAATGAGTATTCATGAGCAATAATCAAAATATCATTTGTTGTAATCAATAAAAAATAATAATATTAAGGGGCTCAATAGAACAATGTGCCAATATAATTATTTATAACTAAAAAATATTTTATATTACTCCTCTTAAATTGAATACCAGAAATAAAAAAGGTGTAAGTGCCAAAAATAGTTTTTTTTTATATTTTTTCCTTAAATATGAAGTATTTGCTAACGCTATCAACCTTAAATACGATATAAGAGCCTACTACATAATATCTGGCTCATATACCCTTAGAAAATGGAGAGGAGATCTATGAACCACGCCACGTTATTCTTTAATACAATGTAAGTGCCATCATGTTATTGCGTCAGTTGCATTGAAATGGCGGAACTTACGACACCTGCTCTGCAAAGGGGCGCTTCCGAAAGGCGTAAAAAAGGTGAAAAGAGTGTACAAACTGCAAGAAAGCAACTGAAGTATGCTGGCAGGGAATATGTTTCATCAAGTGGCAAGTTGGTTCCAGAGAAAAAACAGTCATCGGAAAAGGTAAATACATTTTCTTGAAACAACCTATAGGTATTACTGATGTCTTTTATTGTAAGACGTACGGTGTGCACTCATGCACGTCTGTAGTGACTTTTGGGTTTGGGAAAACCTTAAATGAACAAGATAGTATTATTAACTTTTTTTCAGGCTCATTGCAAATGCCGTTATGACTGCAAAGCTGTATCAGCAGATCAGAAATTAATACTGTTCCAGGATTTTTATGGCTTGGCTAATAAGTCAAGCAGTCCTCTTTTCTAATGGGTCTCATCCACATAACTGAAATAAAGCGAAGGAGTCACGGCACCTATGATTCCCCAGCGCAAAGTAAACGGCAGTGTTCTGTATTTTATACGGTACGTAATGGAACAGGAACCGTTGTTAATGTTTGTAAGGCCACATTTGCCGAAATATTTTCCGTTTCTTATAAAAAAATACAAATTCTAATTGAAAAGAAAAAGGAAGGCAACACATCATATTTCGAAAGAAGGGGAAATAAAAAGAAACATCGAAAAACGTGACGAAGAAGATGTTAAAACCCATATCAATTTATTCCCCAGACTAGAAAGTCACTATGGACGTGCAAGATCTCAAAAAGAATATCTGAGCCCAGATCTCAATATCAACCGTATATATAAAGCATTTAAAACACGCAATCCTCGATCAGAGGTAACATACAAATATTACAGTAACATTTTCAATTTTTTTTTTCCAAATTTGAAGTTTGGTCCTAAACGAACAGATACATGTGCCACGTGTGATTTATTAACTGCAAAAATTACTTCAGATCCTGCTAACAGAACCCATCATAAGAAGCAGTTAGAGCTACATCAAAGAAAAGCCGAAAAGGCTATGAAGCAGATGTCATCTGATATAAAAAAATCTCAGATACCAAGTAGTAACACATTAACTGCTTCCATGGACCTGCAACAGGTTTTATTTACTCCAACCCTTACACATGGAGCAATGTTCTATTCGCGGCAACTGTCAAATTTCAATCTTGGAGTGCACATTGAGAATACAGGAGATGGATACATGATTTTGTGGAATGAGGGCGTTACAGGAAGAGGATGGAACGAAATAGCCTCGTGTGTTTATAAGATAATGAATGATAACATGCTGATAAACAAAGAAAATTTGATCGAATGGAGTGACAACTGTTGTGGCCAAAACAAAAACAAAATGTTCATCTTTTTGTGGGCTTATCTGGAATACCAAAAAGTTTTCAAAACTGTTGAGCATAAATTTTTGATTAGTGGTCATTCCTACCTCAGTTGTGATAGAGACTTCGCCATAATAGAAAAACGTAAACGCGTGTCAAAATCCATGGTACCCAGCGATTTAAAAGTTTTCTAAGTCATTTAAGTTTAAGTATACCAAAAAGTTCCTTGTACGAGTGCAAATACGTGTATGAATCATTGTAACACTAATAAAGTTCTTATTTTCTTATATGTCAGTAAATTATTTCATTCTCAAATTATTCTAATGTTTGTTTTTGGCACTTACATTTTTTTATTTCTGGTATTCAATTAGGTACTGTTTTTCTTTTTTGGAAAATTTTAGCTACGTACATTTTATATTGTTAAAACTTTTTTTTCGTAATTCTGTGAGTGAATAATTAAAGAATTGAAATACTTATTGGTAAATGACTGCTAAGTTCATATGAGCGCGAAATGCGTAAAATTATCAAATAAATGACAAAGAAAATTATTGTAGTTACATAATACGAAAATCGATATCTTCATCATTAAAAATAAACGAATGTCATTAATTTAATGATCGATAACAGATAATGATAAAGTTACAGAATAGCACCGATTGTACGGGGTAATTAGTTAATATTCAAGCCTGCTTCAGAGTTTACATAACGTAACATATCATAGCATAACATAAAGAATATATAGATATATGTAAACCGGTATAGTATTTCATAGTTTTCGTAACAAACATAACATAACGTAACTTAACCCATTAGTGCATAGCGTCCGTTTAAACGGATCAGCTGTTATTGCTACATAACCTTACTATTTTAGTGTATTTAGAGATGCAGTATAGATGAGCAAGTTGCCGATACTTTGTTTGACTGTACGTGAAAGTTGATTGTGTCCTGTTTTTTATATATTATTGTTAAAATTAAACTTAGTGATTGATGAACACTTCACGTTTCTACGGCATCGGTAGCCGGTAAGTAATGTTTTTTTTTTCTGGTAAATAGTGTAACGTATGGTGCTAAAACCTATTTTTCCATTTCAATAAAAGGCCGTATCTCACTTTAGAATTGTTTTCTTTATATATAATAATAATAATAATAATAATTCTTTATTGTATTTAAAGTTTTTTACAACTTATTACAACTGATATTAATGGGGGTGACTTAATTTTCTCATATATTTTGTAACTTCGACGGTTTGTACATTAAGTTGATGGAGATGAGATGATGAAAGGACACACACGAACACCCAAAGCCCCTGGTGGGAATCGAACCCACAACCTCAGAGTCGAGCGGTGACGGTCGCTTCGAGCGCTGTTCGCTGCCTCAAGCCACACGACCACCGAGGCGGCTTGTTTTCTTTATATAATAATTGTTAATATCAGTTGTGTTTATTTATACCGTCCGTTTTATCGGAAACTATGCACAGTGTGATGTTTGACTCATTTTAGCCTGCCGATGCATGAAGTTCTGCAATTGCTGGATGATGTCGATTCTGAAGTAGTAGCAGATATATATGCTGAACCACCAGAAGATGGGGTGGTAACCGACTGTGATGAGGACCAGAGCGATGATGATCATGAAGCTGATTTGAATAATTTGGGGCCAAAAATGTTACGTACACAATGTGGAATACGCAGAAGGCATGATGTCTATGAAACATTTGAAAATATGCCCGGCTCTTCACATGAACCCAGGACCTCTGAAAACAACGTTGCTGAAGGTGAGGTTGAATATAGTTCAAGCGATGAAGAACCTCTTTCAAATTAAATATGTCTAGAACCAGAAATACCTGAACATAAAACTAAGCCCAAAATAGCTCCTGTGCAGCAAATAAAATGGAACAATGATAAACCAAACTTTACAATGAATGTTGCGTGCACGGCAAAACCACCTTCGCAAGATGCATAAAATGCCAGTAGTCCAATCGACTTTTTCAAACTATTTTTTAGCAATGACATACTTGAGATTATTTTACAAGAAAGCAACACATACGCTATGCAAAAAAACCTCGAACTAAATATGACTATGGACGAATTGTATGTTTTTATAGGAGGTTTGGTACTCTCAGGTTATGCAAAATACCCCAACAAAAGAATGTTTTGGTCTGCACTTCCAGATGTACCCAAAATACTAGCGGATAGCATGAGACTGAACCGGTTTGAGCAAATTCTACGAAACATTCATTTGAATAATAATTTCTCCTGTAATACAAATAACAGGTTATACAAACTTCGCCCGCTTATAGATCATTTGAACAAAACATTCAAACTACATGGAGGTCTTCATGAAAATATTTCTATCGACGAGAGTATGATCCCCTACTAGGGCAAACATTATGCCAAACAATACATAAAAGGGAAACCTATCAGATTCGGTTTCAAAAACTGGGCATTGTGCAGCAGTGAAGGTTACATGATTAGTTTTGAAATTTATACTGGCAAGGGAGAGCAAAAAGACAAAGTGTTCGGAATTGGTAGAGATATCGTGTGCTCTTTGATAGCTGACGCAGAAATACCTCCTGGTGAGGGATATAAGATCTTTTTTGATAATTATTTTTCATCTGCCAAGCTATTATGTCACTTGGCTGACAAAGGTTATTGTGCGACTGGAACCATTCAAGATGGCAGGACAGGTCGATGCCCCCTACCAGAAAAATCGAAGATGCAGAAAGAACGTCGGGGTGCCTATGAATTCCGAACTGATACTGATAAAAAGATTGCTATGATTAGATGGAACGACAATCAAGTAGTAACGTGTGTTACTAATTATGACAGTATGGACGAAGGTAGCTGCTCCAGGTATGCTAGGGATAAAAGAGCGAAAATTACTGTACCTCAGCCAAAAGTATTTGCTAATTACAACAAGGGAATGGGTGGTGTTGATAAAATGGATCAGCTGGTTGCTGTTTATCGGACTAGAATGCGCCAAAGGAAATGGTGTTGGCCGATTTTTGCATATTTATTAGATGTATCTGTTACCAATGCATGGCTGCTTATGCGAAAATACACCCAAATGATGATAAAGCATCTAGCCTCCTGATATTCCGAAGGCAGCTTGCTAATTTTTTTCTCACCACACATGGCATTCCGTCGTCTAGAGGAAGAATTCCGGTTGCACCCACAGAAGACATTCGTTTCGATGGCCGGAACCATCTCATAGACTATGTCCCTACGGAAAGAAGATGCCGATATTGCGGCAAAAAAGCACACTTCCAGTGCATCAAATGCCAAATTGGGTTGCACCCAAAATTCTGCTTCGCTCTTTACCATTCCAAATGTACCTGATAATTTTTATAATAATGTTAACTTGACCAATTAGCATAGTGTCCGTTTAAACGGACGGTCTGTATCTTTTTTAAAAAAATGTGGAAAAATTCTGTAAACTTTGATTTTGTGTTCTCAATTACATACTAATCAATGGCATTCAATAAAAAGTGTAAAACAATTTTAGGGTACTTCATGCACTAATGGGTTAAGAAAACATAGAATATGGCCAAATTTTATTTCCTTACGGATACGTTATGTTAATCGGTTATGTTCGGACACGTACGTGAGTTGTCGTGTACCACATTTCAAAACAACAGAATAGCTGTCAATTGAATTGTCAATTCCAGTTTGTGTTTGACATTTAAGTTGCTGTCAAGATGGATGAAGCATTACTAATTCCTTTTGTTGAGAAATATGCTTTAATATATGATAAATCTCGACCAGATTTTAAGAATATTAAGAAAAAAAATAATAATGTATGGATTGCAATATCCGAAATTATGAACCAGTCCGGTAGATTGCACTAAATTATTAATAGCAACAATATCGTCCGTATCCATAATAGTGTTCTTGATTTTTAGGCTAACAATATCCAACCTGGTTCACTATAGATTTGATAAAATTGATAAAAAGTAAAGAGCGTTACCGTAAACTTTATAAAAATACTGGCGTTGTTTTTTATCTGTCCAAATTTAAAGACCTCAGGTCTAAATGTAAACTATTATCTGAAAAATTATATAATAACTATATTGTCAATTTAGAGGAAAATATCGCATCTAACAATGATGTGAATACTTTTTAGGATTTTGTTAAAAGTAGAAAGGGTGGAACCGGAATTCCTTCAATTATGTATAATGAAAATAATATTTATGAAGATGGTGATCAGATTTGCGAGGGATTTGGTGAGTACTTTAAAAGTACCTTTGTTAATGATAATAATATCACAATTTCTGATGATTTTTTCTCAGCAAATAATAGTCACATTATGTTAAATGCGATATCTTCCTTGGATGTAATCAATGCAATCAAAGCTCGAAGCAATAGTAAATCTCTTGGTCCTGACAATATACCAATTTATGTTATTAAAGGTTGTTCACATTTTTTCTCAGAAGCTCTAAATTATTTGTATAATTTATGTATTCAACTAGAATTGTTTCCTGATAAATTTAAAATAGCAAGAATTCGTCCTGTGTTCAAAGCTGGTGATAAAACTCAATTTAAAAATTATCGTCCCATTTCCTGCTTAAGTCCTTTTGCTAAAATCTTTGAGTACATAATGTTTCAATCAATTAAGAATCAGACACTACATATTTTATCTGATTATCAACATGGTTTTGTTGCAGGACGGTCTACAGTTACTAATTTGCTAAATTTTACTCAATATGTTTCTAATTCTTATGCGAACAAATTGCAAGTTGATTGTATTTATACTGATTTCGCAAAAGCGTTTGATACAGTATCCCATAAGATCTTAATAAGCAAACTGAGGGCTATTGGCTTTGCTAATAATTTATTGTCATTACTGTTATCATATTTTATTTTATTTTATTTTAAGTATACACTACCCAACAGGCGTAGCCCAATGCGAGGGTAGGAATAATAAAGAAATACATACAAAATATATAAATTTGGTTACATAAAAATAATTGATTAAATACATTTACTAAAAATTACAGGTATTTAATTGATTTCGGAATTTATTATACGAATTAAAGAAAATATCAACTCTGTCGGAAAATTTATTAATTAATTGACTCATACGTATTAATGGAGACTGTAAAAAAATATTTGTTCTTGCAGCTGGCACATAAAAAATATTTTGTGATCTGGTTTGAATTGTAGGAGCAAGAAAATCAAGGGTACTTAGGCAATACGGGTCATTTATAATGCTGTGAATAAGTTTAAAAAGATACATGAGTGTATTGAAATTTCTTCTATGCAAAAGAGACTTAAAATCAAATATAGTTAGCAAGATTTCATAGGAAACCCTATAATCAGGATAAGAGCCCATGATTTTAAAATAGATATATTTTAAGAATTTTTTTTGTATTGACTTAATCAACTTTAGGTGAATATCATACAGTGGACTCCAAATTATTGAGCAATACTCAAGTTTAGATCTAATAAAACAAAAGTACAATGAAAATATTGCCTGTAGATTGTGAAAGTTGCGGGTGTTACGGATAACAAATCCAAGCATTTTATAAGCGGAACTAGTGATTAGTTGAATATGAGGCACAAATGTTAATTTAGAATCAAATAAGACACCAAGATCACGCATTGTATCGCACTTTGCCAAAGTATGCTGATTAATGCTATAATTAAAAATGGTATGTGTCTTTTTGCGCGTAAATGTTAAGACTTTGCATTTGTTAACATTAAGATACAGTTTATTTAGGTCACACCACTCGTTTAATGCATTAAGATCATGCTGTAATTCTAAACAGTCAATGTAATTTGAAACAGTACGAAAGATTTTGAGATCATCTGCAAACATAATTATGTTACTATCAAATATGTATGATAAATCATTAATGAAGAGAAGGAAAAGAAGAGGGCCAAGATTAGATCCCTGAGGAACTCCTGAAGGAACATCAAACTGAGAGCTGTTGTAGCCAAGGAAGTGAACAAAGAAGAATCTATTTTGTAAGTAGGAAGAAAGAAATGAAATTAAGGATTTAGACAAAGAAAAAGAATGAAGTTTGTTGATTAAAATGGCGTGATCTATTCTGTCGAAAACTTTTGCGAAGTCGGTATATATTGTGTCAACTTGGGTATTATTGTCTAGGGCAGATGAAACGAAGTGTGTAAAGTAGCACAAGTTGGTAGAAGACGATCTTTTCGACATATCTTAATAATAGAAAACAATATGTGTTTATTGATGGTTTTCAGTCAAATTTCTATATAGCAACTTTAGGTGTACCACAGGGCAGTATTTTAGGCCCCATGCTTTTCTTACTTTTCATAAATGACATAGTTCACGCATTATCGTTCAGTTCATGTTCATTATATGCTGATGATTTTAAACTATTTTGTACTATTAATGATATTAACAACTGCTTAAATCTGCAAAAGGACTTACACAGTATTTTTGAATGGCCCAACAAAAATAGATTATTCTTTAATTTGAACAAGTGTGAGGTTGTAAGTTACTCCAGA
This sequence comes from Harpalus rubripes, assembly GCA_963082715.1. Lineage (NCBI taxonomy): Eukaryota > Metazoa > Arthropoda > Insecta > Coleoptera > Carabidae > Harpalus > Harpalus rubripes. The sequence continues at coordinate 12,104,935 of OY720461.1, forward strand.
AAATTTAATGTTATTGAGTTTAATTATATTATAGGTACTTTTTCTTTGGCGCGGCAATCATCAAAAAAGGATTTAGGTGTATTATGCGACAAAAATCTAACTTTTCATTTGCACATTAATAGTACTATTAATTCTGCGTATAGAACTTTAGGGTTTGTACTGAGAATAACTCGTAACTTTAAAAATGTAACATGCCTAAAAACGTTATTTGAAGCACTTGTAAGATGTAAATTGGAATACGCAAGTTTAATCTGGTCACCTTTTTACAATTGTCACGTTCTAACCATTGAAAGTGTTATTATCGATTTAATTTAGTTTGGCCAAGCTTTGATTATGATTCGTTGTTATCTATACTTCATGTAGAATCTTTGAACACTCGACGAATTAAGCAGCAAATTATTTTTGTATATAAAGTTGTAAATAATATTATTAAAGCTCCTGATATTCTTAGTCAGCTTAACTTTTATGTAAGGCCATTTAACTCTAGGAGCTCTTTAGTTTTGCCTGTAATTTCGCAAGAACGAATTATTATCAAAACTCTCCTGTTTATTCAATGTGTAGTACGTATAGTAGATATTGTCTTGAACTAGATTTTCGGTTGCTTTGGGTAAGTTTAAAAGTATGTTACTTGAAATTAAATGGCTCTGGTGTTTATTTATTGCTATATTGTTTTATGTCGGTATATTCTTCTTCTTTCTTAGTGGGTATTGTAATTTCTTCTTGTTAATTGTATAATTGAACTGAATTTTCTTATACTGAACTCTGTACTACGGTACAGGAATTTATTCTGTAATTGGGGTTATCCCTGTTGAATAAATAAATAAATAAATAAATAAATAAATAATCAAATAAATAACAAATAATGTCAACATCAAACTGAATATATGAGCAAAATATTTAACATGAAGTTAGCAGATATTTATAATACTTGGAACTATGAAACCTTCACTGATTCCTTATGTTATGTAATGTTATGCTATGATATGTTATGTTATGTTATGTAAACTCTGAAGCAGGCTTAAACCTTTAAAACTGTGTTGATTACGACAAAAAAATTGTAAACAATTCAATAAACAAATCCATTAATTATAAGCTTTTATACAAAACATGTATTGATTACAATAATAAAATACGACTTAATTTATATTTTAACCCTGTACAATACGCTTTCAGTGTTAATTTGAAGATATTTCAAATAGTTCAGGAGTTATGAGCCCTCAACCATGCACTCTGTAAAAAACTTTTTTTTTATTTCTTTAATTTGTAAGATTAAAATTGACGTTTGACAGTTCAAGTAGCGATTTTTCGGAAGTAGCGCTACTTCAAGAAGTGAGAATATGGGCCAATGTTCTTTAAAGAGCATCAAATTTGAAAATACCACGAAATATCCATTAGATATTTTACAATTAATTATTAAAATTTGTGTAATATTTTTCAAAAATCACGTGATCTGAAACAGAATGTGAACTCAAACCACATACAATTTAACCCTCTATTGCATAGTGTTCCCATTTGGGTACGTTTACTTTTAAAATATCTAACATCGTTCTGATGTGAAACACGTACGTACATGCATGGAGTTCCCATTCTGGAACGTACATATTTTTCATCTATCGGTTAACAGATGGCGCTGAATTGCTCATTTTAAGAAGATATTGTTTGTCAGTGGTTGGCAACTGATGATGAATTAACCTATGAAACAACTGATGTTATATTTGTTTTTTTTAGTGGAAATAGCGGTATTTGTTTATAATTTTTTAATTTGTTAAATATACAGGGTGACTCATCGGTCTGTCCTCTCTTTATAACTCTTTTATTTCAAGTCAGATAGAAAAACTCTTCAAATATAATTTATATAACATATTATTGTCTATCTACGTACCGTATGCATTTGTGTACAGGGTGCTCCATTTAAGCGCAACAATATGTAACTTTATATTTCTTAATGGAACACCCTATATTTATTTATTTATTTTGATAGTAAATTAGATTCCCTTTAAAAAAGTATTAAGTAATAAGGGGTCTAAAATTATAAATTAAGAAGTTATTTACGTTCATAAAAAAATAGTAGTTCAGAGTGGAAAAAACCATAATATAATACAAAATTTTGATCCTTTTTTATTCATACTTGTTTTAAACATTACACTAAATCCAAAGAAGCTATTAAAATTTAGTGACAGACTAAATAATGCAAAATTATAATAAATGCTCGAAAACTTGTCCTTCAACTTCAATAGATTTTTCTATTATAAATATTATATTAACCATCTCATCTTTACTAAAATTTGTATTATTCATTTTCACATCAACATCAACAATGATAAACTAAGAGTATTTGGACAACTTGTTTGTTTAAATTCGAAACAATTGATCAAATTATGCAGAGCTTACTTTGTTAATAATAACATGAAAAAAACATATCATTCAATGAATAAAGGTAAATAACTTCTTAATTTATAATTTTAGACCCCTTATTACTTAATACTTTTTTAAAGGGAATCTAATGTACTATCAAAATAAATAAATAAATAAATACAGGATGTTCTATTAAGAAATATAAAGTTACATATTGTTGCGCTTAAATGGAGCACCCTGTATACAAATGGATATAGTGCGTAGATAGATAATACTATATCATATAAATTATATTTGAAGAGTTTTTCCATCTGACTTAAAATAAAAGAGTAATATAGAGAGGACAGACCGATGAATCACCCTGTATATTATTAATTGGTAATATTATTAATAAAGTAACTAATGTACATGTATAGATATAATATTTTGATTTATGTGACTGTACCCATGTGGGAACGTTATGCAATAATTTATAATTTTTTTTCAGATATTTTAAAAATCGATGTCACCACGTTTTACGGTAAAACAAAAAAAGCAATTTTGGTGAAGCAAATTCCATCGGATAGTGAAGATTCGCTTCTTGATTCAGATAATGAAGGCGACATAACTACACTTACGCAAACTCTAGTAAGTGATATAGATGATGACGATTATTTAGGGTTGCCATGCGTCCGGGTTTTCCCGGACATGTCCTCTTTTTTAAAGAATCGGGAAGCGTCCGGGGGGATTCTTAATAGCGTCCGGGATTTTTTAAATTTTCAATTTATCGCGTAAATTTTCATTTTTCCCCATAAATTTTCTGTTATATAAATATTTTATTTGCCGCGTAAATTTTCAATATAGTATTTACGTTCGCCGCTATGCTGCTGCGTATTCAGACATTCTTGTTGTACGTGTACAATTGTCGGTTAGTCGGTATAGCAGTCAGTCAACTTAACCATCCAAAGCCAAGTACGCAGGCGTCGCAGAGTGTTACTGCATTTTTCTTATTATTTTAACGACGTTCAAATTCAAAGAAAACTAGATCAAATACCATATATATTGTATTTATCGACTTTATATCAGGCTGCTGTGCGTTTATTAGTACGTGTTGGTTATGTGACACTGTGGAACGCAGACGACAAACAAACTTTTCTACATTATAGTTTCAATAATCATATTTTAATTCTGTTGATCTATTTAAATTATAAAAGTCAAAATTCAGTTTGAAAATTAATATATTATGATAGTCGCGTTTGTTTTCACCAATGTCATACTAAATCAATGGTAATTGGTATTCGACGTTGTCTCTGTATCTATAGTCACGACATTTATTTGTTTATCGTTAATACTTATAAATTATTGAGCCTAACTAACTATATACCGTCAAGTCAAAGGGTATTCTGTCTTGTGCCTTCGACCTGATAAGACGCGATTTTATTAAGTAATTAGAGAATAATTGTAACTTTCTGTTAAACTTAAGTTATTTAATATAATTGAGTTTCTATCGTTTTTTACTGTTTATACACTTTATCCGTTTATTTTTAATATTAAATTCTTTTTTTATTAAATAAATTTGTTTGGACTAATCTAAAATTTTCCTTTAAAAAACCGTAACTCTCTGTGAAGTGATAGGCAGTGCAACAACCCCCAGAACATCAGCTGTGCAGCCAGTTCGTCTACAGTAAGTGTCGCTTGACAATAAACATATTAACAAGCAAACCTTTTCCACCTAACACATAAACCTCGCTCTAAAAGCTCGTGTTACAGTGGAGCAGTCTTGGTAAGGATATTTGTAAATAAAATTCGAAGTTTACTTCTAATACTCCCATAAAAAACCGTTGGTTTGTGTTTTAGAAAATAGATTATTTGTTAAAGTTTTCTGATCTAGTCGTCGTTTATAATTTAATAAAAATGTCTCGTCTTCAATCTCCTACTACTACAACTGTTACATACACTACTTCTACATTACCAGTAACCGTTACAAGTCCTGTGGTGACTACATCGGTGTTTAGCACAAATGTGGTAATGCAAGATAACCCTGTAGCCAGTACAGTGGGTTATAGTTACCGTGAACCACAGTACAATCCCTATCGTCTCCCGACATACTATTTTCCTACGCGTATGTCTAGCTATGTACCAAGCTATGTTCTTCCTGGTTTTCCAACACCTGTACTGTCCCCCGCGGTTCCTAACCCACTTTACCAATATCCTAACATTCCAATTAGCACAACTACACCTTCATCCTTTCCAAGAACCCAAGTTCAATCCCCTATAGGCCCTGTTATCCCGGAAGTAGTATCGGTTTTCCAGAACGAAATGCCAGTGTTTACTGATTCTAGCGCATTGACAGCCCTTAATTCAATTACAACATACGCCGGAGGATCAGATTTACAGGCATTTTTAACAAACGTAAATGTCGTAGCGGGTGTTTCTAAGTGGAACGACACACAGAAAACTGTAGCAATAACTATGAAGCTCATTGGAAAAGCTAGAGATTTATATTATGCACTTCCGACTCATAAACGACCTGACAATTTTGAAAACATGACAAAGTGGTTAAATTTAATGTTTGGTAAACGACAGACAACAACCGGGGACGGGTCTAATTTCAAAAAATTAATTAAACAGAAAGACGAATCTCTCCGCGAATTTGCGATGCGATTGGAAACTGAAGCCGACAAAGTTTATCCAACCGTTTTAATAACGGGTGAACAAGCAATGCGCATGCAATTCCGGCGAGACTATTTGATAATTAACTAGTTTTTGAACGGAATTAGCACTCGTCTCGCGAATGAAACTTGTCGTTATAAACAATTCGACACTTTAGACGAAGCTCTGCCATACGCTGAGTTATGTGAGCAAACGATCGCACGCATTATACAAACAATTAGTAATATAAATTTCTTTTAGATTCCAGTTCAGCTGCTTCACTAATTAAAAGTAATTTAAATTCAGAACTTAAATTCAAAATTTCAAAGACTGATGAACAATTGGTAGATATTTCAGGTAGTATTTTGGCAAGTGAAGGGCCAGTAAACTTAAAATTATCAGCTGGAAATTTGATAGTGAGTCACCCATTTTTTGCATGCTCGGAAAGTTTAATTTATGAGGCCGACGGCCTCATAGGCGTGGACATCCTAGATAAATACGAGGCGTTAATGGATTTTAAAAATAAAAATTTAATTGTAAAATTCCATTCCTTGTAAATAAGAAAAATGAAAATTTAGTTGCATTTGTCAATAATGTTAATAATGGAGACTCAGTTGAAAATTGTGTAAACAATCTCGAACTCAAGGGAATAAAGGACATTACATGCGAAAATGTAAAAGATGTAAATGTGCAAGATAAAATTAAAACAGACCGCAATGAAACAACTATGTGTGGCAGTAAACGCAGATCACACGTAAGACTATGCGATGTTATAAAGATACCTCCACGTCATGCAGTGTTATGTTCAGGAAAATTAGGAAAACCTTTACCGATGGGTATCTTTGTTCTTGAGCCTAATGATATTGGTGTTCATGGTTTATTAGTAGCTAAAACAGTATTTGAACGAGAGGATGATGTGTCAAATGTTCAGCTGAATTTGGTAAATGTCAGTTCACAGGAAATTGAGTTGAGTGCGCGTATGCCTTTAGCAACGGCACTTTTAGCTTGTGAGTTACCAAATTCAGATTTAGGAGCAAAATTAATTGCTCAAGTTTTAGTGACAGATCATTCAATTGTTAATAGTGTTGACTTAAGTCATTTAGAAGGCTCAGAACAAGATAAATTTAAATCATTTTTGGAGTCGTATGGCGACATATTTGCTAGTAAAGATAAAAAGCGTAGTGTAACACCCTTAGTAAAACACTGCCTTGACACGGGGGATGCCGCTCCAGTGGCGCGCGCTCCCTACAGAGTACCGTTCGCGAAGCGGGAGGTAATAAAATAACATATTGATGAAATGATGAAAGATGGGATCATCTCACCATCAGTGACACCGTGGTCCGTACCTGTAGTTTTAGTGGAAAAGAAAGCTGAGGAAGGGGAAAGCAAAATACGATTTTGCATAGACTATCGCGGACTTAACAGTGTGACAAAACGGGATTTCTTTCCATTGCCTAATATACAGAAAACTTTTGCTCAATTAGGCAATGCGAAGAGATTTACGACGCTGGTTTTCACAAAAGGTTACTGGCAGGTTGAAGTTGAACCTTGCGACCGCGAGAAAACAGCTTTTTCAGTTCCTTGGGGTCATTATGAATGTAATCGGATGCCGTTTGGATTAGCAAACAGCCCGAGTAATTGCCAAAGGTTGATGTACACAGTTTTAACAGGATTGACGGAGACCGATTGTTTTGTTTATTTAGATGATATTATTTGTTTTAGTTCAGACGATTAGAACGAACATATTTCAAAATTAACAAAAAAATTTGATAGACTCTGCAACGCAAATTTAACTTTAAACCCTACTAAATGTAAATTCATGGTCAAAGAAACCAATTTAGATCATATTGTATCAGGTGAAGGTGTTAAGCCGGACCCTGAAAAAATTCAATTATTCAAAATTTAAAACCTCCGACAAATGTAACCGAAATTCGATCTTTTCTTGGATTAATTGGTTTTTACAGACGATTTATTCCAAATTTTTCCAGATTATTTACTCCGTTAACTGTTTTAACTAAGAAAGGTGTGCCTTTTGTTTGGAGACAAGAAACACAAACAGCATTTCATACCTTGAGGAATGCTATATGTAAAGAAACGTTACTAAAGTATGCGGATTTTTCTAAAGAAATTTATTTTATGTACGGACGCATCAAGTTTTGCAATTAGCGCAGTTCTTAGCCAATAATGTGATGGTTATGAAATGCCGATAGCTTATGCTAGCCGACAGCTATCAAGTGCTGAACAAAAATACAGTACACCAGACCGAAAAACTCTTGCTTTGGTGTGGGGTGTGAAACAATATCTATGTATTTTGTATAAATGCAATGTTTCTTGCTTCTCAGCATAAAAATAGAAATTACATAGTTTATAGTGCTCATTAAATGTTGTATTTGTGATTAGTGGCTCATTTAATTATATGGTGACACGTGATTTTAAAGTTGATAGTGTTGCTCTTCAATTTTGGTATATATAGAAGAATCTGTCTCAGAAGACTCTGTCAATTTGGGCGATTATTGTATGCTGTGAGTAAAACTAATTAATCCAGTTGTATCTATCTATCATCTTTCGCTCACTGAACTCTAAGATCTGACATCTTCGTGTTTCTTCGTTTACAATCGTTTTATGATAATGGCATCTTGTCCCAACTGCAATAAAAATGTTTCCAAAGATGATGGTACATTTTCTTGTGATGGGTGCCGATCCTTAACCCATTTCCATGTGCAGACCTTACATCTGAGGACGTCAAAAGGTATACAAGATCCACTATAAAATCTATTAAAGTTTTCTGCAACAAATGTCTTAATGAGATTGATACTATTTCGACTTTAAAAAGATGATTGTTGAGCTTCAAACTAATTTCACTGCTCTTCAAGAAAAAATAGATTTGAAACCGTGTAAATGCCATCAAAATTCTACAGAGAATATCATAAAAGAAATTTCTGATAGAGAATTTCGCCAAAAAAACGTAGTAATATCTGGAGTTCCGGAAAGTAACGTTAACTTGACACAGCAAGTATCCTTAATTATAAATAAAATTGATCCTGAACTAGATTTAAATGATATAGTAGTCCACAGAATTGGCGCCAAAACTTCCGAACAATCTCGTCCCCGTCTAATTAAGATCAGATTCAATACTGCTGATGAAGCAAAAAAAACTGTTAAAATCGGCCAAGAAAGTACGGAACTTCCCTGAATATAATGGCATTTATATCAATAGTGATAAAACAACAACAGCATTATAAAAGTGTGATAGCTGAATTATCTGAAAGGAAAGCAAAAGGAGAAGATAATTTATTTATTTCTTATAAAAACTGTTTTCCTGAGATACGTAAAAAAAACTAATTCGCCAACTATCCGACAACTTATCAACTATCAACATATTCTACCAAAATGTCCAAGGCCTCAACATGAAACTTCATCATCTATACTCATATCTTCTTTCATCAGACTATGACATCATCAGTTTCAGTGAAACCTGGTTAAAAAGTGGTGTGTTTGATTCGGAGTTAAGTGATGGTTCCTTTCATGTTTTTCGGTCGGATCGCAATTTTCATCAATGTGGACAGTCGCGCGGAGGTGGCGTATTACTCCTTGTTAATAATAAATATTCAGCCACACAAGTAGACTTAAAGAACTTTAATTATTATTTAATTCCTTATAACGTTGATATTGTTTGTTGTAAAATATTAATTAATAATACATATCTGTACGTTTTCACCATTTACATTCCTCCATCTATGAGTAGTAGTAATTATGATGATATATTTGATTTTTTTGAGAACTTATCATTTTTACTTGAGAATAATTTTGTGATTTTAGGTGACTTTAATATTTCCACACTTACTTCAGATGATTCTAATAGTAATACTAACTTATTAAAAAAAAATTGTCCTTCACAAATGCCAAACAATTTAATAATATTCTTAATCGAAATAACAGAATATTGGATCTTATAATTTCTAACAGAGAATGTTTTGTAACTTCCTCTGAATCGATATTTGAAAAAGAATATGTTCATCACTCTCCTCTTACTGTTCGGATGAATTTTAAATCTATGGTAAATAAAGATTATCTGAATAAGTTCTCATCAAATACATACAATTTTAAAAAAACTAATTTTCCCAAATTGTACGATCTTATTGATAAATATGATTGGAATGTTTTAGAAAAATTTGATGATGTTAATAAAGCCTGTGAGTTTTTCTATTCTGCTTTATATTCTATGTTTAATGAATGTATTCCTTTGAAATCTAGCCACATTATCTCATCACATGCTTGGTTTACACCTCAAATTAAAAATGATATGAAAAGAAAAGCTCATTACTTTAAAATGTTTAAAAAAATTCCACATATTTCAATGTATTACGAACAATACAGTCAAATTCGTGCTAAAATCAAAAAGGATATTAAAACATCATACACATGTTATTTACAGAATTGCGAGAATTCAATTATTGATGACCCTAGTAATTTTTGGAAGTACATAAATTCAAAAAAGAAAAAAACTTTTTATCCCTCGAGTATGCAATACAACAATAATATTGTTACCAAACCCAGTGATATTGCAGAAACATTTGCAACTCATTTTCACAGTGTGTATTCAACTAATACCAGTGTATCTCTTCCCGATATATCTTTGCAATCAAATGTACCTATTATTCAAAATCCATTAACTGAATATGAAATTCAAGCAGCAATTAAAAAACTGAAAAACAACTTGTCATGTGGTCCAGATCACGTGCCTAATATTTTTATAAGAGACTGTTCATTTCCTTTCTCGAAAGCTTTGCGTCATATTTTTAACCTATCTCTGAGAACACAAACATTTCCTAATGTATGGAAGTGTGCGAGGGTTACTCCCATCCACAAATCTGGTGATTCCGCGAACATAAAAAATTATCGACCCATAGCAATTACGTCAAATTTCAGTAAAATATTAGAAAGTTTGCTGTACAATACCATATACAAACAAGTTAAGGATAAAATTTCGTTTTCTCAACACGGTTTTATATCTAAAAGATCTACTACAACGAATTTATGTTTCTTTACCCATTATATCTCTGCAGCTCTTGATAACAACTTGCAAGTAGACACAATTTTCACAGATTTCGCTAAAGCGTTCGATAGGATTAATCACGATATTATTTTACATAAATTGCAATCGTTCTCTTTATCACCCTCTTTAATATCACTGCTTTCTTCATACCTTCGAAATCGCTCCTTTTTTGTTCATTTTCTCGGTCACAATTCTTCTTCCTTCAGCATCACCTCCGGTGTCCCACAGGGGTCTAACCTTGGTCCTCTTCTCTTCCTTTTATTCATAAATGATATTTCTTCCATATTCACAAGCAATATCCTACTGTTTGCAGACGATTTGAAGATTTTTCGTAGTTTATCAAATGCTGAAGATTGTGCCCTGCTGCAAGCTGATATTAATAATTTAATTGAATGGTGTTCTAAAAACAAGCTTGACTTAAACATCGATAAATGCAAAGTTTTGTCGTTTAACAGGAAATTAAATCCTATTTATATTGATTACAATATTTCTAATAATTTACTGACTAGATGCGAAACTGTGCGGGATCTTGGAATAGTTTTTGATCAAAAGCTTTCATTTTCTAATCACATTCAAGAAATGATATCGGCTTCTTGTAAAATGCTCGGGTTTGTGATTCGAAATACACGCCAATTTTATAACATTCAGGCTATATTTTCTTTGTATTTTTCTTTAGTAAGATCAAAACTTGACTACTGTTCCCTAATCTGGAGCCCTATTTATAAAGTATATACTAAATTAGTCGAATCTGTACAGTACAAATTTTTGAAATATATATACTTTAAGATCATGGGTACATATCCTAATCGCAATATAACCTATGAAATATTATTGCAAATATTTAATTTTCAGTCCTTAACTAACAGACGCAATACTTACTCGCTAATATATCTTTATAAGTTGGTAAATAATATTGTAGATGATCCATATTGTTTGCAATTGCCTAACTTTTCAGTACCAGCAGTTCAAACTAGATCAATTAATACTTTTTACATCCCGTGTGCTCGTACAAATGTGCTCTCCCAGTCACCAATTGTTAACAAGTGTACTTTATGTAATAAAATATATGTCACAGCTAATTCACGAATTGACCTATTTTCTGACAATTTTAAAGGTTTTTGTAAAATTATCAAAAATATGTAAACTATGTATGTTATTATTTAATGTTATTTTCTGTAATGGATACTGTAACTTTACTTTTTTTGTGTAATTGTTCCTTCCCAGAACTGGGCTATGCCTGTTGGGTAGTGTATATTAAATAAATAAAACACTTTCATTTGTACCTTTATGGAAAAACCATTCGTCGCGTATGTAGATCTGTTGGCATTAGTAAGTAGTTAGTTAAATTTTTGTTTTTACGGACACAGTCACATGTAGAACGTGTAGAATTAACCTTGTTTTATTGTAAATGCCGGGAATTTATTATTTACTATTGTAAGTATATTGTATATATAAAATTAGTCATGATAATTATTGTATATTCCTTTTACAGGCGCTAGCCTTCTCCTTTTTTGTCTTTGAGGCCTAAGTCTGTAAAAGTTTATCAGCTCAAAGTCGAGCACATGTACATAACCCTCTTTTGACAACAATACAATATTTTCTTACAACAATAAGAAGACTGAATATTATTCCAAGCCCTTTATTGCTCCAAATAGACAAATTTACAACAGGTTATGGGCCCAGACAATAAAAGAGGCTTTGAATAAAGAAGCAAGCAAAACTGTGAAGAAAAAGAAAATTGCCAAAAGTTAAACCAAATTGCAATGGATACTAAACTAAGTTTGGAAAAATTAGTTGAATCATCTGAAGGCACTGGAAAGAGTAACTATGTTGCTTGGCGTTTTAAACTAAATTTACTACTACGAGCAAAAGGGTTATTTGATGTAGCGACTGGTATAACTGTAAAACCTGAAGATGTTGCCAGACAAGCAGATTGGTCTAAGAAAGATATTGAAGCGCAAACGATTATTGGGTTAAATGTTAGTGAGAAAATTGCATTGAAGATAAGTATGTGTACGTCAGCTCTACAGATGATTGATAGATTGGAAACTTTATATAGCAGAAAAGCTCAATAGTCGACAGATGGACTTCGGATGCAATTTTTCAGCTACTCATATGACAGCAACAAGACAGCAGTAGACAATTGTCTGGAAATTGATGGGCTAGCGCAGGAATTAAGAACTGCCGGCGAAGAAGTCAAAGATGAATGGGTGATTTCTAGAATTTTGAATAGTCTGCCTGATAAATTCAACCATTTTCACTCTGCATGGGACTCATTAGCAGTTGCTGATAAAACAGTATCCAAACTTATGGAACGTCTTCAACAAGAAGAACAGCGAATGAACGTTCGTGAAACACAAATCGTTGGAAATGCACTTCTGACAAAAGAAAAGGGCAAATCTGCAAAGAATTATACATACAAGAAAGGTCATGGTCAGTTAAAATCAAGTTCGTCAAATTCAGGTCATTTCAGTCAATCGTCAGGTCCGATGAAATGTTATAAATGCGGAAAGGTTGGACATCGGAAAAGTGATTGTCATGGCATGCCTTGTCAGGAGTACATCGATTATTGTAAGAAGCACTACAAATGTAACATTTGTCATAAACCTGAACATTTTGCTAAGGAGTCGTCTAAGAATGAGAGAAACAATGTAAAATCGTTCATCTCAATTGGATTGTCTTCTACAGCGGTAAATAGTCAGTCAAATGATTGCGAGTCATGGTACGAAGATAGTGGTGCATCACACCACATGACAGGAAATTTAAGTTGGATGTCAAATTTACAATCTTTGGAAGAGCTAGTATTGGTAAAAATAGGCGATTCAACGGAACTAAAAGCAGTGTGTATAGGAGATGTTCATTTACTCGCTTATAATGGGGAAAAGTGGTACAAAATTGCACTTCGACAAGTTTTATTTATACCAAATTTGACTTTTAACCTATTTTCAGTAACTACCGTACTAGATAAAGGTTATACCCAACAGGCTGATGCTGAAAAATCTATGATTTTGGAAAATGGCAAACCTGTATTAATCGCTGAAAGAAGCGGAGCATTATTTCGTATGAAATTCTGCACAGACTATGAATACAGTCTGTCAGCCGTCTCTATCAAAGTTTGGCACGAACGCTTTGCTCATCAGAATGTCGGATATGTAAGGGATATCTTGAAAAGAAACAATATTAAATATATAGATGATTGGAATGGATACGTCTGCGAAGGTTGTGCTTATGGAAAGCAGTGTCGCGCCTCTCATCGTATGAATCCTACTATTGCCGAAAATTGTCTGGATGTTGTACATGTGGATCTCGGGGAAATGAATGAACCTTCTCTGGGAGGAGCCAAAAATTTTCTTATGTTTAAGGATGATCATAGTCATTTTCGTACAATATATTTTCTTAAGAAAAAGTCTGAAGCAGTGGATAAGTTGAATGTCTACTTGAACTTAGTAGAAAATTAATTTAAGCGCAAAGTTAAAGTATTGAGATCAGATAATTGATGTGAGATTAAGAATGTCAGAAGCCGAGACATATTTGCGAAATTAGGCATTTTTCATCAACGATCGACCACCTACACGCCTGAACAAAATGGCAGAGTCGAACGAGAAATGCGAACTATCGTCGAAGCTGCTCGTGCGGAAATTTATGCGGAAAAACTTGGTCTGAACTTATGGGCGGAAGCTCTCAATTATTCAGTATTTACAATGAACCAAACAGGAACAAGCTCAGTCAAAGGAAGGAGCCCAGCTGAATTATGGTTTGGTCGGCACATCGACCCAAAATTAATGAAGCCATTTGGTTGTGATTGTTATGTGATGATTCCAGATCAACAACGTCAGAAACTTAACAAGAAAAGTAGAAAAGGCATCTTTGTAGGTTACGATACTGAAGAACTGGGATATCGTGTGTATATTCCTGAAATGCGTCATGTTGAAGTATCATGCAATGTCTTGTTTGATGAGAAAGTCGGTACTGAAAAGGGATACTTCGAAGTTGAATTTAAGTGAACTGACAATCAAATTGAAGAGCAGGTCAGAGATGAAAACTCATCAGAGTCTGAGTCTGAAGTTGATCGTCAGGAGGAGTCAGATGACAGAAGTGACAGCGAATATGACAGCATAAATGATTTGGATGAAGATGATCTCCCTGGAACAAGTCAAGATCAATCAATTCAGAATAATGAAAGAGTGCAAAGTCGAAATCTGCGTGACCGTAAGATAATCAAACCACCTCAAAAATACAACGATTATGTCACACACTTTGCAGGGCTAATTGGTGAAGTGGTAGACATTTCTGTCAGTGAGGCATTGTCTGATTCTGAGTGGAAGTGTGCAATGCTGGAAGAAATGAATTCTCTTAATCACATGAAGACATGGATATTGACAGATCTACCTGAAGGTCGTAAGCCGTTAACTTGTCGCTGGATATTAAGGAAAAAGGGAAATGGTCGAGCAAAGGCCAGATTAGTTGCTCGAGGATTCGATCAACAACACGGCATTGACTATTCCGAAACATTTTCGCCAGTCGCACGTCACGCAAGTATTCGTTTATTGCTGAGTCAAGCCGCAGGGAAAAGATACTATATAAAAACTTTCGACATAAAAACAGCCTTTTTGAACGGTGACCTAACTGAAGAAATGTATATGCTTCAACCTGAAGGCTTTGATGACAAGTCCGGAAAAGTCTGTAAACTACTGAAAAGCATATATGGATTGAAACAAGCTCCAAAATTATGGAATGTCAAGTTTACCGGATACCTGAAAAATTTAAATTTTGATGCTACTGATGATGATCCATGTTTGTTTTATAATCAAAATCGATCTGTGATCATGTGTGTTTTCGTGGACGATGGATTGATTATTGGACAAAACGAAAACGAAGTCAAGGATTTATTATCAAAAATGGCAAAGAAGTTTGAGATCACGTCAGAAGGTCCTAAACAAGGAAAGCTGCACTACTTGGGCATGGAATTAAATTTAATGAGAAATGGTATTTTCTTGAACCAGTCAAAGTATACGAAGCAAATATTGGAACGATTTTGATTTGCTGATGCATATGAAGTTACCACACCAATGGATCCAGGTATGATTACAAACAAGCTAGTAAATGACAAGGAACTGAATGGTAAACCATATCGTGAAGCTATTGGGAGTTTGCTATATTTGTCAATCATATCTCGTCCAGATATAAGCTTTGCAGTCAACTATTTAAGCCGTCATGTTTCCCAACCCAAAAATAGTCACTGGAAAATGATTGAACGACTATTCCGTTATCCACGAGGAATTGAAAATTTTGGAATATTCTTCAATGGAAACTGTAAACTTCAAGTTTACACTGATTCTAACTACGGAGGAGTTGATATGGATAAGTGTTCAACTAGTGGAATCTTAGTTGAAAATGGAGTTCCAATTGTATGGTCCGCACAGGAACAGAAAGTTACAGCTATATCTTCTGCCGAAGCTGAATATCGTGCAGCCGTTCAAGGGATTCAAGAAGTGAGCTGGATTCGTCGCGTAATGAAAGAATTGAAAATTCAAGAACTATCCAAACCGACTGATTTCTTTATTGACAATAAAGCTTCAATAAACATGCTTGAAAATGTTGAAGAAGGAAAAATCACTAAAAGCAAGAAACATATTGAAATCAAACGAAAATTTATAAACCAACATATAGGTAAAACTATAAATCCTATATATGTTAACCCAGTAATGCCCAGAATTATTTTTTATTGATTTAATTTGATTTTTTTTAGTAATATTATTCATTTTTAGCCGTAATAACGTAAAATAATGATGAATATAAAAATAATTTATTTAAAACATGTTTTTTTTAACGTATGATATAACATACGGTGGGATATTGAAGGTAGAAAATGAGACAAAATTTTGCGTAATTATTGTTTATTTATGTAAACAAATAGAAAACAGTTAGGTTTGAAAAAAATAACATTTATGTAGTTAAGTTACTTTTGATGATATTTACGAAAACAAGAGTCAGGATGAAGCCCAACGTTACACTTCAGACACACGAATTTTGCACATTTTCCGCAATTTGCGCAACGACGTTGTGTTTCCTGCTTATCAATCCAATGATCTTTACCATCAAACCGAATTGCGGGTAACACCCCAGAATGTAATTTTGGCTTAGGTCCTGTGTTGGATAATAATGGAGGCGATTCTAGCAAAGCTAATACAATTCGTCTAATAAACTCTAACATTGGCATTTTTTCGTCAATATTACGATAAAGGTACCACATATTGACTATTGCACCATTGAGACAAAAGCGAAATATAGGCCAATACCATTTTTTTGATCTTATTCTTGATCTGTATAAACCTCGCATTTGATCAAACCGATCTACTCCTCCCATGCCTTTGTTGTATAGATTTACAACAGATGGTTGTTCAATAACTATTGAACCTTTTTCTTTTTTGGACCAACGCTTACATGAACCCTTGGTGCCAAATATAGTCTCATCAGTATAGTTTGTAGCAAGCGTTACTTGGCTATTATCGTGCCAGCGCGTTAGAGTAATGTTCGAATTTTTTTCATGCATAGTGTAATGAGTGCCACGTTTCTCTTTTTTTAAATCTTTTAAAGGAGCTTTCTCTATTCTATCCGCTCGTATTGTTCCTACGCAAAATATTTTGTTTTCTTTTAGAGTCTCCAATAATGTGATAAAATTAAAATAATTATCAATAAAAACGACACTATCTTGTTCGAGGTATTGTAAGCACATTTTTTCCGTAACACTGCTACCAAGTGTTTTACCTTCTATTTTATCACCAGCTCCAGTGTAAAGATCAAATTTGACTAAATACCCATCAAAAGTAGACAAACACCAAAACTTAAACCCGAAACGTATGGGTTTTCCTCGAATGAATTGCTTCATTCCGTGCCTACCATAATATGGCTCCATAGCTTCATCCAGTGAGAAATATTTTCCTAAAGGCTGAATACTTTGTGAAGAAATTTTGTTGATGTGTTCTATTATTGGTCTTATTTTATAAATTTTATCATTTTTATCAATTTTGTTGTTATCATTAAAGTGTAAAAACCTATGTATAGATTCAAATTTATTTCTAGACATCGCGTTGCTCACAAGATTTTTATGAGTATCTGACCTCGTTTCCCAATACATACGCTTTGAGGGAACAGGAGAATAACCCGACAATAAAATAATGGCAAGATATTTATATATATCTTCGTTTGTTCCAACAAAGTTATGAAAACCTTTTTGATGGGCATATTTATTCGTTTCCTGGCAGATATGTTTCACAATTTCATCGTCGAAAAAAAATTTAAATAAATCAATTGGCAACCAGTTTTCGTTTCTCATTTTTTCAACTATACGCGGAGTCGTCTTTTCCAAATTATTAATAGTTTCTTCCCTTTGCTTCAAATTTATTTCGTTCCAAGTTCTTTCTTTTCTTTTTTCTTTTATCTTCAAAGTAGTTTGAAGCTTTATTTTTTTTCGTACTTCAGCTAAAGTTTCCAAATCACTATCATTATCTTCAAGATCATGTAAATCGTTCTGTTGTATGAGATTAGTTTTTTCTTTATCACTATTTATTGTAAAAACTTCAACGGTTTGAGCTAAAATTCCTTTACCTAAATCGTGTATATTTGGTAAAATGTCATCATCACTTAGTGCGTCATCCTGATCACTTTCCATTCCATCTTCAGGGGGTAGTAGGACCATTTCTAAAGATTCAGCATTTTCAAATTTCTCATAACATTCATCTTCAGAATCCAGATTTTCTAAAATATTTAACAGGTCCTCGGCATCCTGCGGATCCATAGGATCATACTTCTTTTTATAAACAAATCTAGAAATGTTACGATAATTTTATATTATACCTTTACTTGCCCAACGTATGATAAATCATACATAATATATATGTGCCTTTTTTTTATTCAAAATGTATTGATTTAAAAAATATTAATAATCACGCAATTAAAGCATATATTTGAGTGTATTAAACAATTAACTGTTACAACCTAACCTTAAACTTAGTTTAGATATATACGAAAAACTTACCTTTTGCTCATTATGGAAACAAGAAAATAATAACACTTGTTTTAGAAAACAATTACAATAATATACTCTATTATTTACATGTGCAGTGATTGTTTTTCGAAAGTTTGTAGTTTGAGTGGTAATTTAAACTCAGTAAACAAAAACGAAATGTCAAACAATCATAAAAATATAACCTCAAAAGATATACTGTTTTGCGTATGATAAATCATACGGTGGGCGCTAATGGGTTAAGAGCAAAGAACAATTGGCGGATATTTTTACTAAACCGCTAAGTAAAGGTCCATTTTTGTATTTACGCGGTAAACTACTCAAGGAGGAGTGTTGGCATTAGTGAGTAGTTAGTTACATTTTTGTTTTTACGGACACAGTCACATGTAGAACGTGTAGAATTAACCTTGTTTTATTGTAAATGCCGGGAATTTATTATTTACTATCGTAAGTATATTGTATATATAAAATTAGTCACAGACGAACAAGATGGTCTATTTCTCTAGTTAAGTACGATTTTGTAATAAATTATAGACCTGGGAAAAAACATGGAAATGCAGATGCACTTTCCAGACTGCAACCTATTCGAACACTTGGCAACATTAATTCCGAACCTATCATTTGGGACAGACAATAATATTTTTAAAGAACAAAGGAAAAATGTTGAAATTAACACTATAATTAATTCAATACGCGACGGTGAAACAAATTTAGAATACTTTTTAGATGAGGACAATATATTGTATCTGAGTAATGATGATAATAGCGACGGTAGAATTGTTTTACCACGGAAGCTGTGCACGGATTTCATACGCTTTTATCATGATACCCTTATGTCCAGTCACGCAGGTGTAGACAAAACGTATGATCGTTTAAGGAAACGGGCGTACTGGCCTAATATGTACGAAGACGTTAAGAATTACGTTAAGTCGTGTGTCACTTGTGCTCAAAGAAAGACATCGTCGCACTTGAAACCGGCGCCGTTAAAGAAATTTAACCCCGTAAAAAGACCTTTTGACCGTATCGATATGGACGTTGTCGGACCACTAGTTAAAACAGACCATGGGAATGTTTACGTACTGACGGTACAAGACTCTTTTACCAGGTATCTGGAAGCTTTTCCAATGAAAGATTGTACGGCGGCTACGGTAGCAAAACATTTCATAACGGGTATTGTGTTGAGATATGGAGTGCCTAGGCAGTTGTTGATAGATTTCGGTTCTAACTTCGTTTCATGCCTTATGCAAGAAGTGTGCAAAGCGCTAGAATGGAGCATTTGAGAACTACGGCCTTTCGACCGCAGACAAACGGCATGCTAGAGCGCACACATCGGACATTGAAAGATTTACTTTCACAGTATATTAATACAGAACATCATCGTGATTGGGACGAATGGCTCCCGTATGCAGTTTCAGCATACTGTTCAATGACTCATTTATCTATGAATGAAAGTCCGTACTTCTTGTTATTTGGTAGAGACATAGAACTGCCGTATGATGAGATTTTCAAGCCTTTGCGTGTTCGCTATGATACTGACGTAAATTACGCTAGCGAGTTCATGCAAAGGATGAAAATTGCTCATCAGAAAGCAAGAGAACATATGGAAAAAACTACCGAACGAGTTCACAGAAATTTTAATAAATGAACCGCTATTCCAAATTACAAAATTGGCGACAAAGTTTATTTATTCAACTTATCAATAAAACCCGGTTTATCTTCAAAATTAGCTAAGAAATGGACAGGCCCTTTTAGAATTATTGAAATTAATGATGTAAATGCAACTATAAAAGAAATATTTGGTAGAAAGGAACAAAAAATTCATGTTAACCGTCTGAAACCTTGTTTTAGTAATGTAAATAAACCATGTGAACTCGAAACTGATAATGACGAATCAGATGAAGAGATGTTTTTCCCCATACAACCGCCAACAACTGCACAAAAAATAAATGTGCCGCTATCGCAGCCACTTGAAAAGATTTTACCATCCGTTCGTAATGTCTTATCTGAAGACGTCTCAGCTGACAAACAGCCACATGCTGACTGTGCCATTGATCCCATGACGACAACACCCTTAGAATTCCCATTCATACCCGAAAATAAAAAAACCACCACTACATCCACTACCCCAACACAACCTGTAAACACAGATAATCACCGCTACCACACGAGGAGTAGAGGCCTTGCCCCTGATCTCCCGTGGATTCGGAAAGGCAGAATTTGATTTTTGTTGTAGAGAAGGCGTCATGGAAGGAAAGCTGTTTATGGTAGGCGTGGCGTTGCTTATCATGAGCAGTTTAGTATCGTGGGCAGAAATAACAGCCTACGATTGTACAGAGAGAGACACCGAAATTACACGGCTGTCTCTGTTAAACGTCAAACTGTGCTTAGACCCAAGGAATGCGTCCAAAACCGAGCAGAGGAAAATTCAGCTGGTACAAGAAAGACGCTATGCAGAAGGGCACGTGTACACTTGCATGGTCACGGTACAGCAACTGATAACCCACAGTGGGATGCACTCGCACGCTAGTGTCATAGCAGGCGGGGTAGGTAAGTATGTGTTTTATGCAAAACCTACTGCTTGTTGTGATGCACACAGGTTTCACAAACTGAATTTGCCCGGACTGGGTGCAGGCATCATCTCGAACATCCAGATGAACGGTAACCTGGACGCAGCTGGCAGATGTCATGGCTTTAAATATACCGTAAACGAAGTCACGTATGAAGACGCCGTCGTCAGTGCGGCCATCACGATCCGCATGCATGATTACAGCGCCGTAGATGATGTCGAGAGCAACCGGCTCAACCTGCGCACGGGCACTGTATGTATTTATAGTGCAGGGTACTGCTTCGACGACTTAGCTGGAGAAGTGATTTGGGAGTCTAAGGTTTATGAAGAGTGTTCAGCGACCGGCATCGACGTATTGTATGAAGGTGTGGCGTCAGTACTGGCCATGGAGAATGGCGACTCCACAAATCCGCAACTGTACGTTGTGGTGGAGGTGTACAACACCGTTTTCGCTCTCAAGCTAGTGAAGCCATAAACTATCTGTCATCAGCAAGCATGGAGGATAGAAAAAAAACCGCTTGCTGGTGATTTTCGATTCGTCGCTTGGGTTTTACTATCGCAAATCTCCGAGATTAGTGCAAAATACAGACATTATGACCCATGTATTAAGTAAGCTGCTATTCTTGGAGATTGCCGTAAGACGACATATGGGAGAGTTAATTTATAACTCCATCTTAAAACGGTGTCGTCTGCGAGAAAAAATCTTACAAAATCGTCTCGCCCTTGCCCTTCAGTCACCAGACGTCGTCAGTGGCCTCGTACGTGATGCTCCCGGTCATATTGGCAGAGTCGTCGGAGAAGTGCTCTACATCGCCCGGTGCATTGCCAAGGTCGTTGAGTACAGAAGGTCAGAATATTGTTATCAAGAGCTCCCTATTTATTACAAGAACGAGTCCAAGTTTATGACTCCCATAACCCACATTATAAAGGACCGCGGTACCCAGGTGGATTGTAGTGATAAACTACCAGCTATGTTCCACCTGGAGAACAAATGGTTGGAGCTCTACCCCGACATGCACCATACTCGACCTGACCCTCTTGTACTTGACGCCGATGAAGAGGACCATATTCTCCACATGACAAGAATATCACCCATTAGCTTACATGGGGTATACACGCAGCAGGAAATGGAACGCTTTCGAAAAGCGTTGCTGTTTCCTGCAGAAAAACAAGCTATCGCCAGTCTCGTGACACGTCGTGTCATTGGCGACACCACAGATCACCAAGGATACCATCTACCTAACGTGTTCAGCACCAAAGAACTCGCACACATGGCGTAACTTCAGCTGAACAAGTATGGGGATTTCTGTCGCAAATGGGTAACTACTTTTCAGTGACAACGCTACTATATACTTTATTCTGTGTCTGTGATTACATTGGCGGCGTGATTCTTAATTACCTCGCCCTGAGCAAGGCCGCCAGGTTACACCAGCGACCTAAGATGTTTTTGTGGGCTAGCTTATGGCATGCCCTTGCTAACCGCTACCTGCACCACTTCCATCAGAAGCAGCAACAACAGCAGGCTGAAACCCGTGAGTCGGCTGCACCTCTAGAGACAGTTTGTGTTGTGTAAGTGATGTCCGTGTAAAACTCTGAAACTCTTAACTTAGTGGCAGTGACATTTGGGTGAAACATAAACAATTCCCCTACCCCATGTTCGTGACATCTGCCCAGGTTCCGTTAGAGACTTTAGTATTAGTGAATTTAAGTTTATTGTGTATTTTTCTGTTTTTTTTTTTAAATTTTCAGATGGTTCATTTATTTATCACTGTATTTTAGTATATTTAGTTAAAATTAGAAATTTTGCGTATATTTCTGTCTCCACTGATGCTAGTAATCATTTAGCAACAAAAATGTTTCCAATAATGGTTCAATATTTTAATTTTAAAAATGTAGGCACACAATCCAAGATTTTAGACCTTATTTTTGAACCTAAGAAAGACTCTACTACTATTTCTGAACTTGTTGCTGAGGTATTAAATAGAAATGGAGTGTCAGCTAAGTGCATTGCATTCGGCGGAGATAACTGCAACGCAAATTTTGGTGGTCGTAAAAGACAGGGTTTAAATAATGTTTTTTTCAAAATTAAAAAACAGAGTCAATTAAAATTTAATTGGAATTGGCTGCCCAGCCCATGTGCTGAACAATGCAGTTCATCATGGTTGTGATTTTTCGTTACCTATAGATATAGATGTTCTAAGTTTTAAAATTTTAATTATTTCTCAATTTATTCAATTCGAACAGAACAACTCAAAGATTTTTGTAACTTTATTGATACTGAATACAAACAACTTCTATATCATTCGAAAACGAGATGGCTGTCATTATTTCCAGCTATTGATAGATTGTTACATATGTTTGAACCATTGAAATCATATTTCCTTTCCGTAGTTAATGCTCCAAAAATTATATTAAGTTTTTTTGACAATGAATTAAGCAAAGCTTAATGTCAGTGTTTCATGCCAGCATTCAGCAAATGGAAAGGAGCAACAATTTAATAATAGAAACAATGTCTATTATAAAAAATTTGACTGATTCTTTGCAAGAAAGAATCGATAATAATTTCACTCCACTTAAAATAATTGAACTTTTGAAAAAAGCTACAGAAAATGGTTTTGAAAAAGAAGTAAATATTTTCTATTCTAACGCAAATAAGCTATAAGAGAGTACAAAAGAATATCTGGAAATATGGTTTCGTCCTCTTCTAGAATTCAATGTTTTCAAATGGATGGATTACAAAAACAAACCTGATTGGTCAGAAGTGGTAATATGTCTACAGTAAATGGAGAAAAAAGGTGTAGCATTAAACGATGAATTTTTTTAAACAATGGTGCAATTTAAATCTTTTTATGGAAAAGCTAGGTAATGATGACAGTCTTATACACGTCACATGGGTAAAATATTTCGAATCATGTGCTTCTGATGAACTGTACAGTGAATTATTAAAAGTAACTCAGTATTTTTTTGCCATCCCAAGTCATAATGCAAATGTAGAAAGAATATTTTCTTTAATTCAAGCTCAGTGGACGAAAGAACGTAACAAATTTTTACCAAATTCTGTTAAACGACTAATATTAACAAAATATAATTTTCAAAACCTAGACTGCAGCCAGTTTCATGATTTTATATTGTCCCAAACAATAGATAAAGAAATTCTTGTCAAAATTGGACAATAAGAAAAATATAATCATTAAATATATTTTTCCTTGTTAATTAAGATTTTATGACAAATGTACCCATAATGATTATAATTTTGTTATATGCCCAAGAAATTGTTATTTTATGTTCTATGCATTGAAATATAAATGTATGTAATTATAGTATAGAAAAATATTTTAATTATTTTTGAAGTACCATTAAAAAATTACAAAATATAAACTGCGTCCTAGTTTTTGTTCTCTTTTTTGGAAGTAGTGGAGCCAGACGTATCGTTCACTATACACCGTACTTTTTGCCCTAAAGTTAAAAGTTACATATTCTTATAGAAAATTGTCCGACAAATTTGATGGTGTTATTCATAATGTTCTATCTCATTGCGAAAACTCAAAAATTCATATTTTCCAAAAAAAAATACGTAATTTCAATTTTTAACTTTTTTCACTTTTACTCGTCATATCTTCTGTATAAATTGAGATATTTATGACATTCTTTCTGTGAATCATTTTTTCATGTATTTTTGCGACTTGTGAATTTAAAAAATACTACATATTATGAATATAAATATTTTTTATAAATAAAATTTAAAATGGGAACACGTGATTTTTTCGTTTTGTAGTAAATTTTTCAGGCTCGTACAAACTTTTCGGCCTTAAGAGATAGGCGCCAATTTATAGCGCTAATATTAAGAGAAAGGATCGTAGAAGTTTTTCTTCTTGAATTTTTTTTTTGTAAAATGCACCAGTTTCGTAATATTTTAAGTTGAAGTTGAAGTTCTTTCGTTGCATCTTTTGCGCGCTCAACGCGCTGTACGGACGCTTACTAAACTTATGCTTGCAAGTTGGAAGCTAAATTTTGCAGTTTTAAGGCGGTTGACTACTAGCAGTTAGAATAGACAGAAAGGGTGCATCGTTTTCCCATTAAAATTGACATGAAACTTGACATTTTCATAAAAAATAAAATGTTATTGAATAGTTCAAGTTGTCCTCTTCCTTTCTCTAATATTGTTTTTTAAAATTATGTGTTAATAATTATTTATATGCAGTTAAAATATGCCTATATTGAAGTTATTTTCTCACTATTATTAAACTCTAATTTTAAAAAACTATTATTAGACGTAGTTAAAGAAATTCATTGTCTTCCAGAAAATTATAATTGTTTTATAAATATCGCTGTATTTATTGCAATTTTAATGGAAAAACTAAACGTACATTTTACGGAAATAATACTCAAGAAATGCACCGAAACTCCTGACATCTATGATGAACTAACTTAGCTCCACCCCAGTACATTCAATAGTAAAAGTAGAAGTGTGAATTTATTTACTATTACACAGTGTTTCATATTTTAATTTTGTGTAGTGAAAATATATTCAATAATAAAGTAAAATAATGACTAAGAAACAAAGCAAAAAACGTGGTTTGTATTTAAGTGCAAAAAGAAGAAAATGTCAAAATTTAAGAGATTTTCTCAGGTATTTATTTTAATAAAACATATCTTGAATAAATTATAATACACAATTTGTGATTTGTTTAAAAAAATGTGATATACCATACTCTTCGAAGAAGTTGATGGATGAAACTGGCAAAAATCAGAAAAAGATATTTATCCAGGGCGTTTATTTTTGTCTTTAATCATTAGGACGACAATAAAATAGTATATTCAGTGGAGGATTTCCTATTCTGCAAAGTAGACTGAAGCCTAAGGGTACGCACACGTAGAACGCTGGCTATAAACGCTGGAGAGCAAGCGCTGACAAGCGGCAACAAGCTACAATGAATATCGCCTTACTTTCAAATATACCCGCGCACATAGAAAGCATGAGTGCATTTGTCGAAACTTGCAGCCAGCGCTGACAAGCGAACAAGAATGTTTGAAACATTATTTTCAAGCTTCTTGTGTGTTTGCAGTCACCGTCGTTGTTCGTTGTTATTGTTATAAGATGAGTTTAATAAACAGCGAGGAATTAATAACTTCTGTATATGAGAGACGGGCTATATGGGACAAAAGAGTAAAAGAACATGCTAATAGAAATTACGTAGAAAAATGTTGGAAGGACATCAGTCGTCAAATGAATATTGAAGGTAAGTATATTTTAGCATTAAGGGCGAAGAGATCAACATCCAAAAGTTATCAATGTTTTTGTAAAGAAATATATATAAAAAAAAAACATATCTTATATATGATAATTTAAAGAATTGAGTTGATGTTGAAATTAGGATGTTGATAGCAATAGCTAGGAAATTGGTTTTTGGATCAGGAAATATAAAAATAATAATAATAGTAATTTATTGTTATTGATTTATTTACGGAATACTATCAAATAAATATTACATATTGCTTATAAAAATAAATTATATGGTATTTATTTGTTATTGATTACACAATGTAAATATAATAATGTAAACGATTAAAAGAAAACTTTTGGCATGTACATGTTTTAAAAATTAAAAATTTTATATATTTTTTTACATAAAATTTTACATTATCTCACACATTGTAAGTTATAGGGTTGTTAGCAAAGTAAGTGGTGAATAAATCTCTGACACTTTTTGCTTCATTTGTGGGCCTTCCAGGTGGTTTCTTATTTTTCACTGCGACAGGAACAATTACTGTATCTGTTAAATGATGTTGTACACCTTCCATATCAATAATTGCATTATGCAGAATACATATACACTTGATAATGCTTTCCACCAGATTAACGTCGGTTTCAATACTCTTTGATAATAAACGCCACTTTGCATACAAAATGCCAAACGCGCATTCGATTGACTTTCTCATTCGTGACAATATTTTATTGTAATTTTCCTCATCAATACCCAGATTATCCTTTGCATATGGTTTGGAAGTAGTGGATATGCTGCATCGCCAAGGAAAACGAAAGGAGCTTTCACATTTGTTCCTGCTAGGAATGCGGGTTCTGGAATATTAAGATCCTGTTTTTGTAATAGGTCATACAAATCAGATGCTTGGAAGGACCCGCCATTGCTTTGTTTCCCATATCCGCCAATATCAACAGTTATAAATCGGTAATTAGCGTCCGCGACACCCTGTAGAACGATGGAGAAAAAGTGTTTGTAGTTATAAAACATAGATACTGAATTATTTGGGCACTTAATGCGTACGTGCTTCCCATCTATTGCTCCAAGGCAATTTGGGAAGTTCCAGAGCCGGAAGATATCACCAGCAATTTGCAGAAAGTCCTCTTTGGTTGGTACGGGCATATGTATTGGTTGAAGTTTGTCCTATATAACTGAGACAATCTCTTTCACAATATTCCCCACAGTAGATGAACCCATTCGAAAACTGTAAGACAATAACTTAAAAGATGATCCTGTTGCCAAATATCTGAAATCATATTAATAAAATAAACCATGTAATAAAATATTATTGAGTAGGCAAATATAAATGAAAAGTAAGCTATACTTGAACATACAAGTAGTCAGATATGAACTTTCTTTCTTGTGCACATATTCTATACATTTTTTTCTTTCTATAATTACAGAAAACGAACTAAGGAAAAAGTGGAAATATTTACGCAATCAATTTTCCACTGAATTATCAAAAATTAAACCTCCTCGGTCAGGAGTTGAAGGTGGTAATACACAAACAAGCAAGTGGCAATATTTTAAATCCTTGTGCTTCCTGAGGGATATAATCAAATCTCGACCTAGTTCTGGGAATTTTACCACATTTGAAGAACGTAAGGATCACGAAGAGTCCCAAAACAGCGAAATAAATTCCGAAACTCTAAATGATGATGATGAAAATGAAGAGCTACCAGATGGTGCCGATGTTCAATATAGTGATGATCTTGTAAAAGAAAATGTCACAGTCAGGTCTGAAATTTCAGCTTTAAAAGATGATATTCCATCATTGGTTCCTCAGACGAGTACATCAGAAGTGGCACGAGGAAAAATATTACATGTTCGAAAAACAAACCTTTGCATACGAAGATAAAGCGACTGAGGACCGATGAGTATACTACATCTATCTTAGATATAGAAAGAAAAAAACTAGATTTACTGACTCAAAAAACAGAGATGAGAAGAACAACTGATCCTGAGGACGAGCACTTGCTCTTTTTCAAGAGTTTACTAACTCATGTGAAAAAAATTCCCCCTGAGAAAGTATTTACTTTCCGTGGAAAGGTTCAACAGCTAGTTCAAGAGTTCGCTTATCCAATGAACTATAATGAGCTTCAGACACTGCACTCGATGGGTTCTCCAACTCCGTATTCTTCCTCATCAGAGTCAATTGTCCAGAGTGTACCACTACCAGATAACGACTACTCTTTTATAGGTCAACCCTTCAAGTATTAGAAGGCATCATCCAATAAGATTTTTTTTTGTATGTTTGTAGAAGTTTGTTTTCTTTTTTTATAACATGTTATGTACATATATTATTTATAGAAATATACTTACCTTAAACAAATAACAAGTCGTTCTTTTGGAAGGATCGGTTGATGATGCCAATTACACCAGTTCTTTGTTATGTTTTGTTCAATTTTATTTAATATATAATTAAATGTGCCCAACTCCATTGTCATGCAATTAAAAAACCTTTTCCGGTCCATTTTCAATTGCGGGAAAAGATGATGATATTCCGCATATTTCCGCCGCCCTCGATAAATTTTATGAACACCTACTCTCTGTTTACATAATAATTTTAAATCAATATTTTCTAATAAAAACATATCATCCTCGCTTGACGAAGACATCTTTTCAGCTGGACTCCAGCTTTCTATGTGTCCACTATAAATGTTATCAAGCGCCGGAAGCAAGCTTAACCAGTACAAGCAACAAGCGTACTGATTTTTCAGCGTTCTACGTGTGCGTACCCTAAGGCAGCTTTTTTAAAAGTTTTTAATTGTAACAAAGAAACGCTTGATAACAATAATGAGAATGTGATTCCAACAAAGAAATTGATCAATCACACAAAAAAATTTATTATAATAATTGTTCTTGTATGTATTTGTATTTGATTGCAATAATAAATATCAATAATGGACCTTGGCGAGAACAACTGCCAGTTGGGCTGTCAAACAAAACGTCAAAAATATAAAATACCTGCATTCTCAGTGTAAATTTTCATCGTTAGACATTTTAACTTCAATAAAAGCTTTTGTAACTTATTTCGGTAAGATTTTTTTAAAGTTATCTGAGATATTCTCACATTTTAAGTCTAATTTTTTTAGAAACAAACGCCATAGATCTCATTTGTTCTTACTATGCGCAGATCTCCATTGCGCATATCTTCTATCTCTTTAAATTGAAAAGGTCCATTACGCAAAAAATAAATTGATTATAAATAGTCGTTGCTAGAAGTGTTTTATTTGCGGTTCAAAAATTTGATATTTGATTCTAAAAAAGTATATTTTTGTTATTCTTCAAACGTTATGAAAATGTCGCAACAATACATAAACAATAAATGCGGAATTATATTGTTTTTAAATATTTATTATTTAATTAATAAATCAACAAGTCCAGGGACCCAATTAATAATTTCCATTATTCTTTCATAGGATTTTGCGTCTTGTTCTTCTAATATCTTAGTGGAAGAGGAAGTTCCACATAATACTCTACAAGTATTTGATACGACAGAAAATTCTGTTGTACATGCCATATCTTAAATCTTCACAAGAAGAAGTTTTTATCCCTGAGGGGAGAAGAATAGTAGATTTATTATATATTTTTGATATGTTGAAAGAAATAAGTATGCATGGTCCACAATTTGATTGCAGTCTACGAAATATTCAGATAATTGGAGAAAAACGTCATGGTTTATCGTCAACTTTTTCACTCAAATGTAATATGTGCAATGAAACTTTCTCAATTTCTTTGACAAACCCAGAAGAGACTAAAATGGATGTCAACACTGGAGCAGTTACAGGAATTACAAGTATAGGCTCCGGATATTACAATTTAGAGGAATTACTGACTAGTATGAATATTCCATGTATGTCCAAAAATACATTTATCAATATCCAAAATAAAGTTAACAATGCTTGGCAAGATACTGCAATGATTTGAAGGAAGGGCTGTAAAAATGAGGCGTAATATGCAATTCAAACTAATAACGTAGATAAAAATGGAGCTCCTCTTATAACCGTGGTTGGAAACGGATGCTGGTCGTGCAGATCGTACGGAACCAATTATAAAGCTAATTCCGGTGTTGCAGCCCTCATCGGGCACCAATTTAAAGAAGTACTTTACATAGGAATAAAAAATAAATATTGTATGATACGCAACCGGAACAAACATGAAGGTAATGAACCAAATAATCACGATTGTTTTAAAAAATTTAATGGCAGTTCGACCAGTATGGAATCAGCTATTATTGTGGAAGCATTTAAAACAAGCCTAGAAACACATGGAGTGATTTATAATAAACTAATTGCTGATGGTGATAGCAGTACGTATAAAAGTATAATAGAAGCTCGCCCTTACAAGAACGTCACTGTTGAGAAAATTGAATGCAGAAATCATCTTCTTAGATGTTTTTGTAGAAAATTATTTCGGGTAACGACTAATTCAGCCTATGATTGCAAATTAAGGAAAACTTTAAAAACTAAACTAATGAGAATGAGAACAAATATAGTTTGTGCTATTGCACATAGAAAAAGTAATGTGAACAAAAACGAAGCAATAAAACTTTTACGTGCAGACATAAAGTGCGTTCGGTTTTGTAAATCTGATTCGTCGATTCGCTCATTTTTGTCACAAATCGTTCGGAAATATACATTTGTCAGCTCGGTTTGATCTGATCTGCGTTCGTTATTGGCGACCTTGACTGAATCGAGCACATCGAAACGCTCCGTATTTTACCAGAGATTTTACAGAGCTGTCAGTAGCATACGAGGGAACCCGGGCAGCAACATAACCTTTTAAAAAAATGGATACTTCTTTTGAGTTATCAGTGTTGGACGAAAATTTTTACATACATCTAATAAACAATCAACAATATTTATTCAACAAAAAAGGTAAATATATATCGTAAGATTACTTCAAAATTACTAAATTGGTTATTATTTTGTAGGTCGCGAATCTGGGGAACCGGGTTCGATCCCGACCGACGCCAAATATTTCGAATTTAAAATGGCACAAAATTGACCCCTGTGGTGCACTCTCCACGCCAGCAGTGAGTGCCCGTGAGGTGACGCCTGGTAAGCGCCCGCACGGTGCAAATATTTCATCATTACCGCATCTGTGTACGAAGCAGATTGGCACACCCAGCAATGGGTAATAAGCCGTGATGATATATTTATTTATTTATTTATTTTGTAGAAAATACATATGAACTAATACAAGAGAAGCAAAATGAAGATATGGAAACTGAGGAGAAGAAAACGAAAGAGACGGAAAAAGAGGAGAAGAAATTATGGACAAACGGTTCCATACTGATGCTTATTAAATTAGTGGAAGAATTTGATGAGAAATTTCAAAACTGCGTCAAAAAACAGATTTGGACAAAAATAGCTGCAATTATGAAAGACAAATTGGGCATTTCTTTCACATGGCAGCAGTGCGACACAAAATGGAAGGGACTAAAGAAAATATATAGAGAAGTTAAGGAACATAATAATACTTCAGGTAAAAACAGAAGAAGATGGGAATATTTCGAAGCAATGGATAACATCTTGCATAAAAAACCCGAAATTACTCCTGTTGCTACATGTAGTAGCCAAGCTGGTCTACAAACTAGAGATCATACTACTAATACAAGTAAAAATAGTACTGGCTCAAAAGAAAGTGATTCGGAGGAATCAAAATCTGGGGATGGAAGTATTTTCCCATCATCATTCACAAAGAAAAGAAAAGCTATAGAAAATGCAGTTGAAAGAAGCCACAGAAATAAAATGGCTAGACAAGATAGATTTCTCGAATGTTTCGAAAATTATGTGGATATACTCCGCAAAGACAAGAAACAAAATGAGTAAGAACTTAATAAATAAGTAATAACTAGTTTTCAAGGAATATAATTTTTTTATTATCTAAATTACATAGTATAAAATAATCAGAAGCTGTGATTATTAAAAATAGGTACCTAGTTTTTAAGAGAATATGTTTTTTGTTTATTTTTATCTCTGATTATATTTTTATAATAAGAATATGTGATTTATGTTACGAAAAACTGCAATAAAGCAAAATAAATTATCAATGTCTTATTTTTTATTTATACATCATCATTATCCATTTGCAAACCGTTCATTATATCCAATCTTTTAATTATTGCTTCGTTTGCTTCATTGTATTGATGCTCAAGATCAACTATTTCTATTGCATTTTCACCATTTTCATTAATCACTTCCCTTATTTCATTTTCATCTACTACTTCTTGTGGCAAATCGCCATTAAGAATGCAAATATTGTGCATAATGCAACCAGATACAATTAATAAGGCAATTAAATCTAATCTCACAGTTTCAAGATATTTAAGACGTCTAAATCTTCCTTTTAAATATGCAAAAGCATTTTCAATGACAACTCGACATTGAGATAATTTGTTGTTAAAGTTTTTTTGTCTATTCGTTAAATCACCAAAATTTTTGAATCCAACTAAGAGATGTACAGATAATTTATAAGCCAGATCACCTATCATATGACTATCTTCTGGAAAATCTATAGATAAATTTTGGATTCTTTCGTACAAATCAGATTTCCGAAATAATCGCATATCATGTAAAGATCCCGGCTCTCCAGTGTATACATCTAAAAATAACTTTCGATGACTCCTTGTAAAAGAATTGAATGATAATTTTTCCTGTTACAATAAGAATTGGGATGATCTTTTGGTTTTAAAATTCTTATATGCGATCCGTCTATTGCTCCGATGATTCCTATTTGCAAAATAAGTAATATAATTCCTTGTTAAAATAAATACCTGTACCAGAATGTATTATACATACTTTGAAAACCGTTAATTTTCTGGAATCCTCTCATAATGGTTAACGCCCGTTCTCTATTTGGCCAAGAAATGATTTTATATCTTGAATTCACTTTTAATAAATTTCTACATGTTCTATATAGAACATCCCAACAAGTACTTTTACTTATAGCAAATCTGTCTGCAACTGAACTGAATATATACTAATTAGTTTATTTTTGTTGTTACAAATAAACAGTTTTGAAACAAACCGAAATGACTCAAGATTAGATAAACACCAAATAGTGATCATTAACTGTTTTTCAAGTGGAATTGGTTTATGCCCACGATGTATTTCATCATTTGCAACAGTTTTAATTTTGCAAAAAAGGTCCTCAAATGTTTCAGGTGTTATTCTAAAATGTAATTTAAATGTCTTATCGGAGAAACGAGGTACCACATCTTCTGCATAATCATAAACTTTCGGTATATTTGAATTATCGTTTTCGTTCTCACTGTCATCAAAGAGCATATCTCTGGCCAAATTTAACGCTAATCCCATTCCCATATCCATTTTATTTATTTTTTGATCCCGCAAATTTGTACATACAATCTAACCTCACATGTTTTTTTACAACTGACAGCTCTAACAGATCCGAAAACCGTTCGGCAAAAATTTAGCCATCTATCTACTCGAAAGTCACGTGATCTATAATCAGCATCTGCTCGCTCGCATCTGAAAATATAAAACCGAACGCACTTATATTAAATGGTTTGAATCATGAATATGGTGTTCATAAAAATTGTGATGATTATTTTTGCAAAAGAAAAAATGCTGATGAAAATTCCAATACAAATTTACACAGTTTATTCAACAAAAATTTGAATTTTTTAAATTGTTTAGAAAGTCTAATTTATGACGTAGACAGTAATGTTGCAGAACAGTACAATTCAATTGTAGCAGAATTTGTAGGAGGTAAGTTGAACAAGATTTTAAACTTTTGTATGTAGGTTCAATAATTTGACTATTTTTTAAAAAAATAAGGGAAAAGAGTCAATTTTACCGGACGAGGTTCATATCAAGCTAGATGTCATGCTGCGGTAGCCTAGATGAATACTAAGAAACATCATTCTTATATACACAAAACCTTGTGTAATAATAGTCTTGCAAAGATTGTAAAAAAATTTGAACAGAGAAGAAATAGAATAATTGCACAAAAAGCATTGCTATCTATACGTAGAAAAAATATTATTCCAATGACGGATTCTTTTTACGGTGAGGAATGTGAAAAATTAATCACACCAGATTTGAGTGAAGAAGATTATAATTTGAAAAAGATATTTTTTTTCAAATCATTGCAAAGGACCGAGCAGCAACGAATAATATTGGAAGCAGAAACCCGGGATCCGGCTGATAGCGGACTATGGCTCGAAGAACGGAGAAAATTATTAACTGCGTCAAATTTTTATTCAGTTTGCCGGCGTAGAAGTACAACTAGTTGTGCAAATTTAGTAAAAATCTTACTTTATAATTACACAACACTTCATGTTCCTTCCATAAATCATGGTAAAAAGCATGAATTTGAGGCAATAAAACAGTTGGAAAATGAAGAAAACATCGTTATACGAAAGTGTGGTTTATTCGTACACCCATTAATTCCGTATCTCGGAGCAACTCCTGGTGGTGTGTGTAGTGGGTGAAGATCGAATAGTTGAGATCAAATGTCCATATTCAGCTTACAATATGGATATTGAAGATTCACTAAGAAGCAAGAAGGTCACCATTTTGAAATTTGAAAATAATAAGCTTATTGTCAATAAGAACGATAAATGGTATTATCAAATTCAGGGTCAGTTGCAAATTACTGGTCGTACTACATGTATTTTAGGAATTTGGTGTGGAGAAAATAGGCCGTTGACCGTATATCACATTGAAAAAGATGACGAATTTTGGAACAATATTGTTAATAAATTGATTAAATTTTATGAACATTGTCTTCTTCCAGAGATACTAGATCCAAGATTTACACGTAACATGGCAATTCGTGATCCAAGTTATATTTTAGAAGTGCAGAAGGAAAAACAAAATAAGTCGACCAGAAAAAAATTGTTTTAACTATTTATATAATTATTTTCATTTATGACGAAGTTTTTCAAGGATTATATTTCTTTCCAAAAATATAATTACCTATGGCTTGACGTCCATTTGTTTGTTTACTTTTATTTATATTATACAAAAAATCCATGTACATACATAGGATATGTATTATTAGAGTATGTATTAAAATGATTATAAATTTGAAACAATTTTTATTAATTCCTTATTTTATCCCTCTATCGTAAATCAGTATTGTATAAGAAATAATTCTGTAATTGAAATTATATAGATACAAATTATTTAGGTAGGTATTGTATATAAATAAATAGAATGTAATGTAATAAATATGTAAATAAGACGTCAAAACATTTACAAGTATGTAGAAAAATATGAATTGTAATATAATTTCTTGTTTAGAAAGTGACAATAAACATATAATAATAAAAATAATAATAATAAATTAATAATAATGTCTATTTTTAATAATGATTATTTTCCAAATAAACATTTTCTAATACATACGAGTTCATTTATATTTGTTTCAATTATAATAGCATTTGAGGTACGTTCCACAAGCAGCTCCGCTTTGCCAACTTTATTTCATAGTATAGCATAGCACTCGCCTCAACTGTGATAGTGAAAGTAAAACTTAAATATACATATACTTTTACATCTGACGGTACAGAGCAGACTAGGGTTATAATTTTAGAAGAGGGGAAACCTGTAAGGTACGGCCCACTGCATGATTCCCCCTTTACTCTTCCAAAACCTTAGATGGTTGAAGACTAGTAGACAACCGCCTTAATACAAAACAAATCTCTTAATTAACGAGTATGTGCTATTTCACGAGCAAAATAAAATAGGTATTTTTTTTTATGTAATTTTACTTTCTATTTTTTTTTTTCTTTAGAATATAGCTAATTCTAATTCTTTCATAATTTTTGTATTTGTATATTACACCATAATTTCTTTGTAGTTTTAGTTTAATTAGTTTTACAAAGAAATTTTTTGTATAAATATTTCCTTACTATAATAAATAACTCTTGATTATAAGAATGAAAATTTGATTACAGCATAATTGTTTTTTTAATAATTTGCTTCATTGTCAAATTACAACAACGAAATACTTGATTT
Source organism: Harpalus rubripes (assembly GCA_963082715.1). Classification (NCBI taxonomy): domain Eukaryota; kingdom Metazoa; phylum Arthropoda; class Insecta; order Coleoptera; family Carabidae; genus Harpalus; species Harpalus rubripes. Next base: position 12,140,825 of record OY720461.1, read on the forward strand.
TAAGGAATATAATTCTTTATTACATGAATGATAATTTTATTGCAACAGAAACAGAGTGATTACAACAAAGAAAATTCTTGACTACAACAATTGAACTATTATTGATTTTTCGGAAAAGTAGAGGTAAATGTTGTGGAGAGTGATGGTAATCCAATAAATAACCAATTTTAACGGATATTACGTTTTGATTCTGCTCGTGAGGAGAAGTAACGTATGGTAAAGTGTATTTTGTTCGGTCGGATTTGTGTAGAAAAGAAAATATTAGCTGATTTTGTTTTCGGTAGTTATTAATACAGTATTTGTGTGATTGTGTGTATGTGTTTGTGAACTGGGAAACTTACATTCGCCATATCGCTATGGAAGGTATGAATTCATTATTTATATTTAAAACAAGTTTATTATTTTCTTGTAATATTTACAAGAGAAAAATCCCGGCGGATGTAAAAGAAAAGATAAAAGTAACTTTGATGCAAGAGTGTTGAGAAGAAAGAAAGATAGTTTAGATTTTAAGAAAATACGTTTTTTTTTGTGAACATTATAGAAATTCAAGGGGAGAAAGAAAATTATATTTAATAGCAACAAAAGAAAGGGAAGAAAAAATTCATATTAAAGCAAAAGAAATAAATGATGTTATGATGTTGCAAAAAACTAAAGAATTTGGTACAGCTCATGTAGACATAGTTGCAAATAGATAAATATATGAAATCCAAAAGAAAATCTTTTGAAACATCGAGTGTTACAGCAAAAGACATATTTAATGAAATTTATCCAGACTTGAATTTAGATTTAATTATAAATGAAAAAAGGCAAAAAAAAACGTCGTATGGAGTGATGATTACCCAAAAATTGCAATAATGAAAAGTTTCCTGTTAGATTCATTGCAAGATAAAATTACTATTGTAGAACGTACGCCGGGTAAATCAGCATTTATTTGTTCAAAAGGCAAACTTGTTAAATGTGTAGAACAATCTTTATCTGATGAAAACAATTTAGATTCAAAAGATGGGCAATGTACTTATCAAATGTCTCCCATAAAATCAAATAACAGATTGTATCATTTAGGCAAAAGTTTTGCACTCGATATTAAAGATGTAAAAAAAACTCTAATTCATGAAAAAATACAGTTTTCTAATGACTGGGTTTATAATTTTATACCTACTTTACTTTATAATTTAATTGGGTATATATGTCGAGGAATTGTTTTCGACGAAGAAGGTAAATTAAAGCTTTCAGAAAAGAAAAAAAATAAGGTTCAAAATTTATGTCAAGATATTATGTACAACTCAGCTGGATTAAAAACTTCAAAACATATTGGAATGGCATTATCGTTTTTTAAAATTACAAGGTTTGTTTTATTTTGTAAGGTAATACAAGTAAACATTTTTTAAATTTAAAATTTTATAAATTTTAAAATTTTTATTATTGTAGGAGCCGAAATGTAATTCAAATTGTTAATAAATTTGGAAATTGTATAAGTTATAAATAAGTATAAAACTATGTTAATGATTTATCTAATGAAATCTCAAACAGTAATAATGAAATATTTATTCCTGAAAATATAAACAAGAATATTTTTACACAGTTTGTATTTGACACTTTAGATTTTCAAGAGTACTCTTTAAACGGTTTTACAACTCACGGTACCACACATTTAATTCTACAGTATCCACCAGAAAATGTAATAACTGCAAAATCTCTTGATTTTTCACATTCAGATCAGAGGTAACACAAATATTACAGTAACATTTTCAAGATTTTTTTCCAAATTTGAAGTTTGGTCGTAAGCGAACAGATACATGTGCCACGTGTGATTTATTAACTGCAAAAATTACTTCAGATCCTGCTAACAGAACCCATCATAAGAAGCAGTTAGAGCTACATCAAAGAAAAGCCGAAAAGGCTATGAAGCAGATGTCATGTGATATAAAAAAATCTAAGTTACCAAGTAGTAACACATTAACTGCTTCCATGGACCTGCAACAGGTTTTATTTACTCCAACCCTTACACATGGAGCAATGTTCTATTCGCGGCAACTGTCAAATTTCAATCTTGGAGTGCACATTGAGAATACAGGAGATGGATACATGATTTTGTGGAATGAGAGCGTTACAGGAAGAGGAGGGAACGAAATAGCTTCGTGTGTTTATAAGATAATGAATGATAACATGCTGATAAACAAAGAAAATTTGATCATGTGGAGTGACAACTGTTGTGGCCAGAACAAAAACAAAATGTTCATCTTTTTGTGGGCTTATCTGGCATACAAAAAAGTTTTCAAAACTGTTGAGCATAAGTTTTTGATTAGTGGTCATTCCTACCTCAGTTGTGATAGAGACTTCGCCATAATAGAAAAACGGAAACGCGTGTCAAATTCCATGGTACCCAACGATTTAAAAGTTCTTATTAAAACCGCTCGACACAAGCAACCGTTTCGAGTTATCGAAATGCTGGCCGATGATTTCTTTAATTTCAAATTGGCCGCCGAACACTTTTTGAATACAACACTACGCAAATATCAAAGGTGCACAATATAAAATTTGACAGTGCGGAACCATTTTTAGTTCAAGTCAAAGAAACACACAATATTTTGGAACCATGGAAACGTGTAAACCTTCTGATCACGTAGCCAACTTCTTTAAAAAATTTAAAGATGTTAGATCAAAACCAAAGTGGTCCCATATCTCTGTTTCACGTGATAGAACTCCTAAACAGATAGAATACTATCAATCGATCAAAAAAGAATTGGATCATCGTACTAGTAATGGCGAAAGTAATATAAGAATAAAATATTTCAATAACGTACCAAGTATTGTTTCGGGAAACTAAATTTTCCCAACAAAAATCCAATTACAATAAGTTTTTATTACCAAAATTGCCGGGGATTAAATACAAAAACTAACGAATTTTACCTTAACTGTTGCTCTCTTTCCTCTGATATAATTATTTTATCAGAAACTTGGCTCCAAAAATCTGTTTCTAACTTAGAACTCTTCCCATTATATTATAATGTTATTCGGTGTGACCGCAATACTCTTGATGTCAAAAAATCCAAAGGTGGTGGCATCTTAGCCGCTCTGGCTAATAATATAAAGTTTGAAGTCTTAAATACTGAGTTTTTAAAAGAAATCTGATGTTACTACTGAGCACTTCGAGCTATTTTTCGAGTCGCTTGAAACATTCCTTACTGGTGATAATATAATATTTGTTGGTGACTTCAATGTCCCTGATTTCGCTGATAATATTGTTAATTCTCGTAAGTCTTCCTGTCTTGTCAATTTATGCAACTTTATGAATTTTAAAAATCATAATAATATTCCTAATACTTATGGAAAAATGTTAGATTTAATACTAACTAATAACGCAGATCTTATTAATGTCAATAACACATATTCCCCATTAGTACATGAAGATTCTTATCATCTAGCATTAATTTTTGAAATCAATATACCGTCTTCAGACTCGAGCAAATTTTCAATTAATAATAATGTACGCTACAACTTTCGCAAGGCCAATTTTCAGCAAATGTATAATGATTTCCTTGAATGTGATTGGTCATGTCTGTATGACTACAACAATGTGAATGATGCTGTTGATAAACTTTATGAAATAGTCTTTAAAATTATTGACACTTCAGTACCAACCTACAAACGTGCTAATTCAAAGTTTCCCGCATGGTTCACAGCTGATATTAAATACAACTTCAGAACAAAGGAATACTATAGGCAAAAGTTTAAAAGTTCTAAAAATGATCATTATTTACGTGAATTCAATAGATTAAGACTTATTACTAAACAGTTGATTCGTGACGCCTACAGTACATATTTAAACAGTGTACAATTAAATATTAAACATAATTCCTCCGAATTTTGGAGGTATGTTAACAGTAAACAGGATGTTTCCAGAATTCCCCCCCCCCCCTGATCAAAGATGATACCAATTCATACACCTCTCCTCAAGAAATTGTCGATACTTTTGCGAAGCATTTTTCTAATTTCTTTACAGCTAGTTCCGCCTATGACAGTTCCCAGGACATATCTAATTACTTATCGTTCAACATACACAGTGTCAATGAGGATGAACTTCTCGTAATAATGTCTCAGTTGCCCAATAAATTTTCTGCTGGTGAAGACCAAATTCCATGCTTCGTCAGAGATTGTCGCTTTGCCTTTGCCAGACCACTTTCAATTATTATTAACCTGGCACTTAGCTCTCACACTTTTCCTAACAGATGGAAACATACGGTCATTACTCCTGTCCTTAAAAAAGGTGATAAAACGTATGTTAACAACTATAGACCTATTTCTGTGTTGAACACCTTCGCTAAAGTCGTTGAGAGAGTATTATATAATACCATTTATAACAATACTAAATCACACATTTCTTTCAACCAGCATGGTTTTGTGAAGGGGCGATCCACTACAACCAATTTAGCATGTTTTACCCAATTTATCTCCGAGTCAATCGATAATCGTGAACAAGTCGATGCTATATATACGGATTTCTCTCGAGCTTTCGACTGCATTGATCATGGACTGTTGTTAAAAAAGCTTAGCTATTACGGTGCTGCACCTAGCTTAATGGATCTTTTGCAGTCTTATCTCGCAAACAGAACCTGTTATATATCATATAATGGTTATACTTCACAACACTTTGTACCCACTTCCGGCGTCCCTCAAGGTTCGAATCTAGGCCCCTTGTTATTCGTACTATTCATTAATGAACTTCTTGAAATACTCACTTGTCAAGTTCTGGCTTATGCTGACGACGTCAAAATCTTTTGCAACATACATACAATAGATGATTGTTTATCCTTACAAAAAAACTTAGATTTAATGCATACTTGGTGCGTCAATAATAAATTAATACTAAATGTCAGCAAGTGCTGTTATGTGACACATACCCGCCGCTATAATCCAATAGCTTTCCAATATAAACTTAATAAGACAAGTACCAACTTAATAAAAAAGGATTCCGTCAAAGACCTTGGTGTCACCTTTTCTTGCAATCTTAAATTTACAGAGCATGCAAATAATATCTGCATATCCGCCAATAAAATTCTCGGTTTCATCTTCAGAACTTGTAAGCCGTTTAACGATATCTCACTGTTAAAAATGTTATACTTTTCGTACGTAATAAGTAAATTTGATTATGCCTCCATTATATGGTATCCTTCATTCGATTACCAGACACTCGCTTTAAATCGAGTTCACCGTCGTTTTCTAAAATATTTATCATTTAAACTCGACAATGCCTACCCCGAACGTGGAATTGAGAATGATGCCTTGTTAGAACGTCATAATATGCCTTCCCTCCAGACTAGACGTGAAAATCAATCAGCTAAATTTTTATCATTACTACTGTCCAATAATATTGATTGCCCTTCTTTATTATCCCATATTAAATTTCATGTCCCCAGACTAGCTTCCAGGTCCAGCAAGACATTCCATCTTTCAACCCCAAACACCGATGTTCTGGACAGATCGCCTATCCACGTGATGTGCCGAAACGCAGAAAGGATTTATGAAGATATATTTTTCTAAATTAAATAATGTCTATATTTTATATGTGTCTCTTTTTTTGTATTTACTTTATATACTATTATTTACTTTATATTTTTCCCTGTAATTGGATTTCTGTTGGGAATAAACATTATTATTATTATTATTATTATTATTATTATTATTATTATTATTATTATTATTATTATTATTATTATTATTATTATTATTATTATTATTATTATTATTATTATTATTATTATTATTATTATTATTATTATTATTATTATTATTATTATTATTATTATTATTATTATTATTATTATTATTATTATTATTATTATTATTATTATTATTATTATTATTATTATTATTATTATTATTATTATTATTATTATTATTATTATTATTATTATTATTATTATTATTATTATTATTATTATTATTATTATTATTATTATTATTATTATTATTATTATTATTATTATTATTATTATTATTATTATTATTATTATTATTATTATTATTATTATTATTATTATTATTATTATTATTATTATTATTATTATTATTATTATTATTATTATTATTATTATTATTATTATTATTATTATTATTATTATTATTATTATTATTATTATTATTATTATTATTATTATTATTATTATTATTATTATTATTATTATTATTATTATTATTATTATTATTATTATTATTATTATTATTATTATTATTATTATTATTATTATTATTATTATTATTATTATTATTATTATTATTATTATTATTATTATTATTATTATTATTATTATTATTATTATTATTATTATTATTATTATTATTATTATTATTATTATTATTATTATTATTATTATTATTATTATTATTATTATTATTATTATTATTATTATTATTATTATTATTATTATTATTATTATTATTATTATTATTATTATTATTATTATTATTATTATTATTATTATTATTATTATTATTATTATTATTATTATTATTATTATTATTATTATTATTATTATTATTATTATTATTATTATTATTATTATTATTATTATTATTATTATTATTATTATTATTATTATTATTATTATTATTATTATTATTATTATTATTATTATTATTATTATTATTATTATTATTATTATTATTATTATTATTATTATTATTATTATTATTATTATTATTATTATTATTATTATTATTATTATTATTATTATTATTATTATTATTATTATTATTATTATTATTATTATTATTATTATTATTATTATTATTATTATTATTATTATTATTATTATTATTATTATTATTATTATTATTATTATTATTATTATTATTATTATTATTATTATTATTATTATTATTATTATTATTATTATTATTATTATTATTATTATTATTATTATTATTATTATTATTATTATTATTATTATTATTATTATTATTATTATTATTATTATTATTATCTTTATTTTCACTATATATAGGTATTTACATAATTGTTACAATATCGGCCTGTAAAGGCAAGAGAAGGTAACATTATTTCAAGAGATAAATAAAAGAAGGTTGGGGTCATCGCCATCATTGTCCTCGGGCCGTTGGGAGACTCTTGGGTCAATGAGTTGTTGGGGGGCGTCATCATTTTCTACTTCTCTTTGAAATGGAGCGTCAGTGGGGTCCCGATTCAGTACTTTTCGCACTATATTGCAGGTATCTAAGGCGACAGCTTTCTGCATTACACGGAAATGGTTGTCTTCTATCTGTAGCTGTTGTAGACCATCAAATAATTTCACTGGAATTTCGCATGTTGCACCAATTATTATTGGTATTATGACAATTTTCCTCTGTTTCCATAAAATTTTCAATTCCTGGGCCAAGTCCATGTATTTTTCAATTTTTTTTTAATATGTCTTTTCAATATTAGTCGCAGCTGGTACAGCGATATCGATGAGGTAAGTAATTTTTTCCTTTTTTTGCAAATAAACAATGTCTGGTCGATTACTAGGTGTGTAGTGGTCAGTAATAATGTTCCGATTCCAATAAATTTTAACATCTTTTGTATCCCATACTGATTTAGGGTGGTATTTATAGTAGGGCGTTCTTTGTTCCAGAAGTTTATGTTGTAAACATATGTGTTGGTGTACTATTTTTGCTACATTGTCATGTCGTCTGGTGTACTGTCTGGAGGCTAGAGTTTCACAGGCACTTATAATGTGGTCTATGTTTTCTGGCTTTTTATTGCACATTCTACATTTATCGCTTCCTACTGTTGGGTCTTTTATTATGTATTTACGATAATTTAGTGTTGGTACTACCTGATCCTGAATCGACATAAGAAATCCTTCCGTTTCTTTAAACAATTTGGCATTCTTCAACCAGTCATGTGACTTTTTTATGTCAATATTGTTTCTCTCAAGACGCGTGGGGAAGCGGCCATGGATTTGTTTCTTTTTCCATTCTTCTAATTTTTCACTTGTTTTTAGTCCTTTTGGTATTTCTGGTTCGTTAATTTCTTTCAAATTTAGTGGTGTATAATTTTTGTCATTCTGGACCACTGCATTATGGATGTCGCAATGCGTGGCTTTTTGTAGGAAATAACGTCTTAAACTTTTAATTTGGTTATAATGTTGTTCTCTAATGTCTAAAATTCCTCTTCCGCCTTCGCTCCTAGATAGATATTATTATTATTATTATTATTATTATTATTATTATTATTATTATTATTATTATTATTATTATTATTATTATTATTATTATTATTATTATTATTATTATTATTATTATTATTATTATTATTATTATTATTATTATTATTATTATTATTATTATTATTATTATTATTATTATTATTATTATTATTATTATTATTATTATTATTATTATTATTATTATTATTATTATTATTATTATTATTATTATTATTATTATTATTATTATTATTATTATTATTATTATTATTATTATTATTATTATTATTATTATTATTATTATTATTATTATTATTATTATTATTATTATTATTATTATTATTATTATTATTATTATTATTATTATTATTATTATTATTATTATTATTATTATTATTATTATTATTATTATTATTATTATTATTATTATTATTATTATTATTATTATTATTATTATTATTATTATTATTATTATTATTATTATTATTATTATTATTATTATTATTATTATTATTATTATTATTATTATTATTATTATTATTATTATTATTATTATTATTATTATTATTATTATTATTATTATTATTATTATTATTATTATTATTATTATTATTATTATTATTATTATTATTATTATTATTATTATTATTATTATTATTATTATTATTATTATTATTATTATTATTATTATTATTATTATTATTATTATTATTATTATTATTATTATTATTATTATTATTATTATTATTATTATTATTATTATTATTATTATTATTATTATTATTATTATTATTATTATTATTATTATTATTATTATTATTATTATTATTATTATTATTATTATTATTATTATTATTATTATTATTATTATTATTATTATTATTATTATTATTATTATTATTATTATTATTATTATTATTATTATTATTATTATTATTATTATTATTATTATTATTATTATTATTATTATTATTATTATTATTATTATTATTATTATTATTATTATTATTATTATTATTATTATTATTATTATTATTATTATTATTATTATTATTATTATTATTATTATTATTATTATTATTATTATTATTATTATTATTATTATTATTATTATTATTATTATTATTATTATTATTATTATTATTATTATTATTATTATTATTATTATTATTATTATTATTATTATTATTATTATTATTATTATTATTATTATTATTATTATTATTATTATTATTATTATTATTATTATTATTATTATTATTATTATTATTATTATTATTATTATTATTATTATTATTATTATTATTATTATTATTATTATTATTATTATTATTATTATTATTATTATTATTATTATTATTATTATTATTATTATTATTATTATTATTATTATTATTATTATTATTATTATTATTATTATTATTATTATTATTATTATTATTATTATTATTATTATTATTATTATTATTATTATTATTATTATTATTATTATTATTATTATTATTATTATTATTATTATTATTATTATTATTATTATTATTATTATTATTATTATTATTATTATTATTATTATTATTATTATTATTATTATTATTATTATTATTATTATTATTATTATTATTATTATTATTATTATTATTATTATTATTATTATTATTATTATTATTATTATTATTATTATTATTATTATTATTATTATTATTATTATTATTATTATTATTATTATTATTATTATTATTATTATTATTATTATTATTATTATTATTATTATTATTATTATTATTATTATTATTATTATTATTATTATTATTATTATTATTATTATTATTATTATTATTATTATTATTATTATTATTATTATTATTATTATTATTATTATTATTATTATTATTATTATTATTATTATTATTATTATTATTATTATTATTATTATTATTATTATTATTATTATTATTATTATTATTATTATTATTATTATTATTATTATTATTATTATTATTATTATTATCTTTATTTTCACTATATATAGGTATTTACATAATTGTTACAATATCGGCCTGTAAAGGCAAGAGAAGGTAACATTATTTCAAGAGATAAATAAAAGAAGGTTGGGGTCATCGCCATCATTGTCCTCGGGCCGTTGGGAGACTCTTGGGTCAATGAGTTGTTGGGGGGCGTCATCATTTTCTACTTCTCTTTGAAATGGAGCGTCAGTGGGGTCCCGATTCAGTACTTTTCGCACTATATTGCAGGTATCTAAGGCGACAGCTTTCTGCATTACACGGAAATGGTTGTCTTCTATCTGTAGCTGTTGTAGACCATCAAATAATTTCACTGGAATTTCGCATGTTGCACCAATTATTATTGGTATTATGACAATTTTCCTCTGTTTCCATAAAATTTTCAATTCCTGGGCCAAGTCCATGTATTTTTCAATTTTTTTTTAATATGTCTTTTCAATATTAGTCGCAGCTGGTACAGCGATATCGATGAGGTAAGTAATTTTTTCCTTTTTTTGCAAATAAACAATGTCTGGTCGATTACTAGGTGTGTAGTGGTCAGTAATAATGTTCCGATTCCAATAAATTTTAACATCTTTTGTATCCCATACTGATTTAGGGTGGTATTTATAGTAGGGCGTTCTTTGTTCCAGAAGTTTATGTTGTAAACATATGTGTTGGTGTACTATTTTTGCTACATTGTCATGTCGTCTGGTGTACTGTCTGGAGGCTAGAGTTTCACAGGCACTTATAATGTGGTCTATGTTTTCTGGCTTTTTATTGCACATTCTACATTTATCGCTTCCTACTGTTGGGTCTTTTATTATGTATTTACGATAATTTAGTGTTGGTACTACCTGATCCTGAATCGACATAAGAAATCCTTCCGTTTCTTTAAACAATTTGGCATTCTTCAACCAGTCATGTGACTTTTTTATGTCAATATTGTTTCTCTCAAGACGCGTGGGGAAGCGGCCATGGATTTGTTTCTTTTTCCATTCTTCTAATTTTTCACTTGTTTTTAGTCCTTTTGGTATTTCTGGTTCGTTAATTTCTTTCAAATTTAGTGGTGTATAATTTTTGTCATTCTGGACCACTGCATTATGGATGTCGCAATGCGTGGCTTTTTGTAGGAAATAACGTCTTAAACTTTTAATTTGGTTATAATGTTGTTCTCTAATGTCTAAAATTCCTCTTCCGCCTTCGCTCCTAGATAGATATTATTATTATTATTATTATTATTATTATTATTATTATTATTATTATTATTATTATTATTATTATTATTATTATTATTATTATTATTATTATTATTATTATTATTATTATTATTATTATTATTATTATTATTATTATTATTATTATTATTATTATTATTATTATTATTATTATTATTATTATTATTATTATTATTATTATTATTATTATTATTATTATTATTATTATTATTATTATTATTATTATTATTATTATTATTATTATTATTATTATTATTATTATTATTATTATTATTATTATTATTATTATTATTATTATTATTATTATTATTATTATTATTATTATTATTATTATTATTATTATTATTATTATTATTATTATTATTATTATTATTATTATTATTATTATTATTATTATTATTATTATTATTATTATTATTATTATTATTATTATTATTATTATTATTATTATTATTATTATTATTATTATTATTATTATTATTATTATTATTATTATTATTATTATTATTATTATTATTATTATTATTATTATTATTATTATTATTATTATTATTATTATTATTATTATTATTATTATTATTATTATTATTATTATTATTATTATTATTATTATTATTATTATTATTATTATTATTATTATTATTATTATTATTATTATTATTATTATTATTATTATTATTATTATTATTATTATTATTATTATTATTATTATTATTATTATTATTATTATTATTATTATTATTATTATTATTATTATTATTATTATTATTATTATTATTATTATTATTATTATTATTATTATTATTATTATTATTATTATTATTATTATTATTATTATTATTATTATTATTATTATTATTATTATTATTATTATTAGTATTATTATTATTATTATTATTATTATTATTATTATTATTATTATTATTATTATTATTATTATTATTATTATTATTATTATTATTATTATTATTATTATTATTATTATTATTAGTATTATTATTATTATTATTATTATTATTATTATTATTATTATTATTATTATTATTATTATTATTATTATTATTATTATTATTATTAGTATTATTATTATTATTATTATTATTATTATTATTATTATTATTATTATTATTATTATTATTATTATTATTAGTATTATTATTATTATTATTATTATTATTATTATTATTATTATTATTATTATTATTATTATTATTATTATTATTATTATTATTATTATTATTATTATTATTATTATTATTATTATTATTATTATTATTATTATTATTATTATTATTATTATTATTATTATTATTATTATTATTATTATTATTATTATTATTATTATTATTATTATTATTATTATTATTATTATTATTATTATTATTATTATTATTATTATTATTATTATTATTATTATTATTATTATTATTATTATTATTATTATTATTATTATTATTATTATTATTATTATTATTATTATTATTATTATTATTATTATTATTATTATTATTATTATTATTATTATTATTATTATTATTATTATTATTATTATTATTATTATTATTATTATTATTATTATTATTATTATTATTATTATTATTATTATTATTATTATTATTATTATTATTATTATTATTATTATTATTATTATTATTATTATTATTATTATTATTATTATTATTATTATTATTATTATTATATTATTATTATTATTATTATTATTATTATTATTATTATTATTATTATTATTATTATTATTATTATTATTATTATTATTATTATTATTATTATTATTATTATTATTATTATTATTATTATTATTATTATTATTATTATTATTATTATTATTATTATTATTATTATTATTATTATTATTATTATTATTATTATTATTATTATTATTATTATTATTATTATTATTATTATTATTATTATTATTATTATTATTATTATTATTATTATATTATTATTATTATTATTATTATTATTATTATTATTATTATTATTATTATTATTATTATTATTATTATTATTATTATTATTATTATTATTATTATTATTATTATTATTATTATTATTATTATTATTATTATTATTATTATTATTATTATTATTATTATTATTATTATTATTATTATTATTATTATTATTATTATTATTATTATTATTATTATTATTATTATTATTATTATTATTATTATTATTATTATTATTATTATTATTATTATTATTATTATTATTATTATTATTATTATTATTATTATTATTATTATTATTATTATTATTATTATTATTATTATTATTATTATTATTATTATTATTATTATTATTATTATTATTATTATTTTATTATTATATTATTATTATTATTATTATTATTATTATTATTATTATTATTATTATTATTATTATTATTATTATTATTATTATTATTATTATTATTATTATTATTATTATTATTATTATTATTATTATTATTATTATTATTATTATTATTATTATTATTATTATTATTATTATTATTATTATTATTATTATTATTATTATTATTATTATTATTATTATTATTATTATTATTATTATTATTATTATTATTATTATTATTATTATTATTATTATTATTATTATTATTATATTATTATTATTATTATTATTATTATTATTATTATTATTATTATTATTATTATTATTATTATTATTATTATTATTATTATTATTATTATTATTATTATTATTATTATTATTATTATTATTATTATTATTATTATTATTATTATTATTATTATTATTATTATTATTATTATTATTATTATTATTATTATTATTATTATTATTATTATTATTATTATTATTATTATTATTATTATTATTATTATTATTATTATTATTATTATTATTATTATTATTATTATTATTATTATTATTATTATTATTATTATTATTATTATTATTATTATTATTATTATTATTATTATTATTATTATTATTATTATTATTATTATTATTATTATTATTATTATTATTATTATTATTATTATTATTATTATTATTATTATTATTATTATTATTATTATTATTATTATTATTATTATTATTATTATTATTATTATTATTATTATTATTATTATTATTATTATTATTATTATTATTATTATTATTATTATTATTATTATTATTATTATTATTATTATTATTATTATTATTATTATTATCTTTATTTTCACTATATATAGGTATTTACATAATTGTTACAATATCGGCCTGTAAAGGCAAGAGAAGGTAACATTATTTCAAGAGATAAATAAAAGAAGGTTGGGGTCATCGCCATCATTGTCCTCGGGCCGTTGGGAGACTCTTGGGTCAATGAGTTGTTGGGGGGCGTCATCATTTTCTACTTCTCTTTGAAATGGAGCGTCAGTGGGGTCCCGATTCAGTACTTTTCGCACTATATTGCAGGTATCTAAGGCGACAGCTTTCTGCATTACACGGAAATGGTTGTCTTCTATCTGTAGCTGTTGTAGACCATCAAATAATTTCACTGGAATTTCGCATGTTGCACCAATTATTATTGGTATTATGACAATTTTCCTCTGTTTCCATAAAATTTTCAATTCCTGGGCCAAGTCCATGTATTTTTCAATTTTTTTTTAATATGTCTTTTCAATATTAGTCGCAGCTGGTACAGCGATATCGATGAGGTAAGTAATTTTTTCCTTTTTTTGCAAATAAACAATGTCTGGTCGATTACTAGGTGTGTAGTGGTCAGTAATAATGTTCCGATTCCAATAAATTTTAACATCTTTTGTATCCCATACTGATTTAGGGTGGTATTTATAGTAGGGCGTTCTTTGTTCCAGAAGTTTATGTTGTAAACATATGTGTTGGTGTACTATTTTTGCTACATTGTCATGTCGTCTGGTGTACTGTCTGGAGGCTAGAGTTTCACAGGCACTTATAATGTGGTCTATGTTTTCTGGCTTTTTATTGCACATTCTACATTTATCGCTTCCTACTGTTGGGTCTTTTATTATGTATTTACGATAATTTAGTGTTGGTACTACCTGATCCTGAATCGACATAAGAAATCCTTCCGTTTCTTTAAACAATTTGGCATTCTTCAACCAGTCATGTGACTTTTTTATGTCAATATTGTTTCTCTCAAGACGCGTGGGGAAGCGGCCATGGATTTGTTTCTTTTTCCATTCTTCTAATTTTTCACTTGTTTTTAGTCCTTTTGGTATTTCTGGTTCGTTAATTTCTTTCAAATTTAGTGGTGTATAATTTTTGTCATTCTGGACCACTGCATTATGGATGTCGCAATGCGTGGCTTTTTGTAGGAAATAACGTCTTAAACTTTTAATTTGGTTATAATGTTGTTCTCTAATGTCTAAAATTCCTCTTCCGCCTTCGCTCCTAGATAGATATTATTATTATTATTATTATTATTATTATTATTATTATTATTATTATTATTATTATTATTATTATTATTATTATTATTATTATTATTATTATTATTATTATTATTATTATTATTATTATTATTATTATTATTATTATTATTATTATTATTATTATTATTATTATTATTATTATTATTATTATTATTATTATTATTATTATTATTATTATTATTATTATTATTATTATTATTATTATTATTATTATTATTATTATTATTATTATTATTATTATTATTATTATTATTATTATTATTATTATTATTATTATTATTATTATTATTATTATTATTATTATTATTATTATTATTATTATTATTATTATTATTATTATTATTATTATTATTATTATTATTATTATTATTATTATTATTATTATTATTATTATTATTATTATTATTATTATTATTATTATTATTATTATTATTATTATTATTATTATTATTATTATTATTATTATTATTATTATTATTATTATTATTATTATTATTATTATTATTATTATTATTATTATTATTATTATTATTATTATTATTATTATTATTATTATTATTATTATTATTATTATTATTATTATTATTATTATTATTATTATTATTATTATTATTATTATTATTATTATTATTATTATTATTATTATTATTATTATTATTATTATTATTATTATTATTATTATTATTATTATTATTATTATTATTATTATTATTATTATTATTATTATTATTATTATTATTATTATTATTATTATTATTATTATTATTATTATTATTATTATTATTATTATTATTATTATTATTATTATTATTATTATTATTATTATTATTATTATTATTATTATTATTATTATTATTATTATTATTATTATTATTATTATTATTATTATTATTATTATTATTATTATTATTATTATTATTATTATTATTATTATTATTATTATTATTATTATTATTATTATTATTATTATTATTATTATTATTATTATTATTATTATTATTATTATTATTATTATTATTATTATTATTATTATTATTATTATTATTATTATTATTATTATTATTATTATTATTATTATTATTATTATTATTATTATTATTATTATTATTATTATTATTATTATTATTATTATTATTATTATTATTATTATTATTATTATTATTATTATTATTATTATTATTATTATTATTATTATTATTATTATTATTATTATTATTATTATTATTATTATTATTATTATTATTATTATTATTATTATTATTATTATTATTATTATTATTATTATTATTATTATTATTATTATTATTATTATTATTATTATTATTATTATTATTATTATTATTATTATTATTATTATTATTATTATTATTATTATTATTATTATTATTATTATTATTATTATTATTATTATTATTATTATTATTATTATTATTATTATTATTATTATTATTATTATTATTATTATTATTATTATTATTATTATTATTATTATTATTATTATTATTATTATTATTATTATTATTATTATTATTATTATTATTATTATTATTATTATTATTATTATTATTATTATTATTATTATTATTATTATTATTATTATTATTATTATTATTATTATTATTATTATTATTATTATTATTATTATTATTATTATTATTATTATTATTATTATTATTATTATTATTATTATTATTATTATTATTATTATTATTATTATTATTATTATTATTATTATTATTATTATTATTATTATTATTATTATTATTATTATTATTATTATTATTATTATTATTATTATTATTATTATTATTATTATTATTATTATTATTATTATTATTATTATTATTATTATTATTATTATTATTATTATTATTATTATTATTATTATTATTATTATTATTATTATTATTATTATTATTATTATTATTATTATTATTATTATTATTATTATTATTATTATTATTATTATTATTATTATTATTATTATTATTATTATTATTATTATTATTATTATTATTATTATTATTATTATTATTATTATTATTATTATTATTATTATTATTATTATTATTATTATTATTATTATTATTATTATTATTATTATTATTATTATTATTATTATTATTATTATTATTATTATTATTATTATTATTATTATTATTATTATTATTATTATTATTATTATTATTATTATTATTATTATTATTATTATTATTATTATTATTATTATTATTATTATTATTATTATTATTATTATTATTATTATTATTATTATTATTATTATTATTATTATTATTATTATTATTATTATTATTATTATTATTATTATTATTATTATTATTATTATTATTATTATTATTATTATTATTATTATTATTATTATTATTATTATTATTATTATTATTATTATTATTATTATTATTATTATTATTATTATTATTATTATTATTATTATTATTATTATTATTATTATTATTATTATTATTATTATTATTATTATTATTATTATTATTATTATTATTATTATTATTATTATTATTATTATTATTATTATTATTATTATTATTATTATTATTAAAGAAAGGGAAAACTCTGGCTCACGTTGCTGAGTATAGTTTGCCCAAACTACAATGTCAAAGTAAAATAACTGAAGAGAAAAAAAGAGATCTTTTGAATATGATACCGTATTTACCCGAAGAACATAAAAATTACTATCAATCTATTGTGACACCATAGTTTTTATATGAAAATTTCAAGCGCCAAGGCCAATTTGGATATAAATACTTTTCAATAGAAGACTGCAAGGCACTTATATCCTAATTTAAGACATTATGCATAGTACATAAGGTTTTCTTACAAATAAGTTTTCAAAGTCGGATTTCTAAGTCATTTAAGTTTAAGTATACCAAAAAGTTCCTTGTACGAGTGCAAATAAATGTATGAATCATTGTAACACTAATAAAGTTCTTATTTTCTTACAATATGTCAGTGAATTATTTCGTTCTCAAATTATTCTAATATTTGTTTTTGGCACTTACACCTTTTTTATTTCTGGTATTCAATTGTTCTGATTCTTTGGAATCTAATTTCAAACATATTAAAAGAACCTGTTACTTGGAGCAAATTTCATAACTATACAATCAGCAAAATATCAACGCAAACTGTTATTGGTTACGGCCCATTTATTTTTTCATCCCCAACAAATCCTGATGTAGTTACGCATTCTATGAATTATTTTATTGAGGTAGCATCAAATCTTCAACAAAATGAAGTAATCATAACAGCAGATATGGCTATATACGAGATAATGTTTGCTTTAAAAACAAAATATCCTAATAAATATAACTGTATAATTCCCAGGATGGGTGGATTTCATATTGCACTAAATTTTATGGGTGCTATAGGTAAATTAATGATAGCGTCTGGTATTGAAGATATGTTGGTTGAGCGTGAAGTTTTATTATACCTTGTTCGAAGATATTTCGTTATGGCCCTCTCAGCGGGTCTATTGTTAGGGATTTAAGCTTGATTTATAAGGGTGAAAGGACAGGTATGTATTCAATATTTCCCAATTTAATTTTATTTTTAATAATGAAACAGAGAATTTTGTACAAATATTATTAATGATAATGAAGCAAAAAAAAAAAAATGTTACATAAAAGTATCATTGTACAACAATTCGTCATTTAATTAAATAATGCAATTAAACAATAGTGCCATACATAACAATAAATACATAATATTACACTGGTATATGTAATTATTCGACAATATCATTGTCACTATCACAATCCATTTCACTATCGTCACTATCGTCACACGATTCTTCTCATCTTATATTTCTAATAATAGTCAAAGACTTAGTTTAATTTTGCGAATTCATTATTATTTCAAGTAAATCTGAAATACGTAATGCGCACAGAGATTAGAAATTTCCGAATTTAAATATTTGCAATCCTACCCTGAGCGCCAACAGGTACAATCTCTTGCTGTGTGCCGTTCACCACAGGCTTAGTAAGTTAAAGCCATAACAAAATATTTTCGAACAAGCTATAAGAGGAAGTGTAAATAAAATTCTTTCTGGAAAAGATTATTATCAGATGTTACGAGCACACACAATTGTTTATACTGCAATATTTGATTTATATTGGGAAAAATTTAATGAATGGATGTCTGAAAATCATATAATTTATATATGTTACAAGAAGAAATAAAGGAACTGTCATAAAAAGTGGCATGCAATGAAATTGATGAAAATTTCTACGTATCATATAGTGGTTTGGTATTTTATTTATTCAATTTAGAAATAGCTATAAATGATATTAACAATTATTTCGATTCTAATCCTACAGCTAAATTTTGGATTATGTATATGGAAATGATATCTCTTTTGTTATGGTATATTTACTCCGAACGAAGTGGAAATTGGGATGAACATTTAAACGCAGTAGAACATATGTTGCCTTACTTAGTTTGTGCTGCACATTATAAATATATTTCATATATCCCGCACTACGTCACCATAATGAAAAATTTAAAAAATAAATCGCCTAATGTATTGGAAGAATTTAGCAAGGGTAATTTTACTGTTCATGAGAAGTCTGGATGCTTTAATGGAATTTGGACAGATATGGCAATAGAACAGACGTATAACAGAGACAGTAAAAATCATTTATTTAAAGGTTTGTCAATGAAGAGCGAAACATTCGATAAATATTTATATGCACTTAGATATAGATGAAGCCACTGGTGACGACAAAAATCCGGAAGTGATCACTTTCTAAAACGCCACGAAAGCTGGTGTTGATGTGGTTGATCAACTGTCTGCTGCATACACTTGCCAAAGAAGAACTAGAAGGTGGCCACTTGCAGTGTTTTTTGCATTGATAAATATTGCTGGTATCAATTCCTACGTTACATATAACTATTATAAGGGTACATTAAGTTGGCCCCGCCAAGTAATAAATTCATAAATATAAATACATAATAATAGTGTGCTAGTTTTGTGCAGCAAATAAAAAAATTTGTGCTCGCTCCCCTAAAAAGATACAGAGCAATTATTTTGGCGGGGCTAACTTAATGCTAGCCCCTCCAACTTTGCATTTTCGATCTTATTGATAACTGATCGTTTTGTACTAGTTTTGTGCAGCCAATAAACAATTTTGTGCTCGCTCCCTTAAATAGATACAGAGCATTTGTTATGGTGGGGCTAACTTAATGTCAGCCCCTCCACTTCGAATAATTCATTTTATGGATAGCCGGTCGTTATGTGCTAGTTTTGTGCAGTTTTGTGCAGCCAATAAAAAAATTTATGCTCACTCCCCTAAATAGATACAGAGCATTTATTATGGTGGGGCTGACTTAATGCCAGCCCCTCCACTTCGAATAATTCATTTTGTGGATAGCCGGTCGTTATGTGCTAGTTTTGTGCAGTTTTGTGCAGCCAATAAAAAAATTTATGCTCGCTCCCCTAAATAGATACAGAGCATTTATTATGGGGGGGCTAACTTAATGCCAGCCCCTCCACTTTGTATTTTTAATTTTATTGATACCCGTTTGTTTTGTGCTAGTTTTGTGCAGCGCAGTGTTTGCCAATTAGCGGATAATTGTCCGATTTGTGGATAATTTGAGATGCTTGCGGATATTTTTCTAACCTTATAATTATGTGGATAATTTCGGATAATACTGGAAAAATCCACGGAACATTGTGCATAATTTAATTTCTTGATGCACAAATAAATAATTCAAATTGTGTCGGTATTTAATGTACTATCATAATGATATTTTACATTGACTGTTGGTATTGTTGGAACCAAAAACTCTAATGTGTGAATTATGAAACCCAGTAACGCATATTTTAATAAATTTTTGAGCAGAGTAGAAAAAATTATGATTTTTTTATTTTAATATAAATAATATCATCTATTATTATTTGATTTCGTTTTGAATGTTAAAGACTGTTTGTTCATATAATTTACATTTTACTGTGATTTACTTAGTTGTAAGTAAATAATTTATATTATTTTGGTTCATAATTTTATTTATAAATCAATAATTAGTAAAATAATTTTATTATTATTAAGTTTTAAATTTGGCGCCTTTCCTGGGAAAAAGTTGAGTCATAGGCGGCTGGGAAGATAATTTTAATATATCTCATTGGTAACACTGGTTTGTTTATACAAACGGACATGAACTGCTCTTACATTCGGACTGCTATTACATTCGGACTGCTCTTACAATATGAACGCTCATTGGCCATTTATTAACACGTGGTGCACAAGAAAAGGAACATAGGTAGTAGCTGTACCCTTAGATATTTCTTCGTCATACGAGAACTTAGAAAAATCAGTGAAATATATCTTTATGCACCAGAAGCTAAATAATCTATACGTCGGTAAATTTGAAGAGTGGTTTCTATTTTCTACATTTGCTTGGTGGTCGTTCAGCGAGGTAAGAAATTAAAACTACTTGCGACTTCAAAATTTCAATTTCGTTAAGGCTCTAATATACCGTGAACTACAGAACAATTTGTTGTTTAAAATGAATACATGTTATTCTAAATTTGACTGAATTTGTTTGCCGGCAAAAAGAAAGAAGTTAGGGAGGATACAGGGGCAAAAAGAAAAGGTAATATCTACAGAAATTACCTCTTTCAATAAAATATTAATCATTTGTTCTTTTATAGATCTAAATTTCAATATTTATTTAGCAGAATATTGACTAAATCTGTTAAAAGAAAATTGATTTCATATAGACAAATTAATTTATATTTGGATTTTCGATATATAATCATAGGAAAATTAATGTTAAATTCAAATAATGTATTACTCACTAATGCTATCTACAGGTATATTTGGTTATGATTTAAATGTAAGATATTTTTGGTAATAATGTAATGGAAAAACGCATCGCTTCTTCTGTTGTTCCGCTCTTAGCCTGAGTGAGGACAAGTATTAGAAATAGGTGCAAGTCGTTGTTTACCGATAACTCCTCTACTAATAAGAATGTATTCCTAAATAAATCACACGTAAATTGAGATTGTATTGAAACATCAAGCTGTCAATATTTTTCTTTCAAAACATTAATAAAATTGAATAAAATTTTTTAAAATTTTTTCTGATCAAATATTTTCGTATTTTAAAAAATCTGATGTGGCCAGCACATTACCTTCCGTCAGTTCTATGTATTTTGTACAAATTTCATAGGGAAAGTTCCTTGCTAAATTAAATATTCTATTTCTTGTACATTACCTTCCGGCAGTTGCATGTATTTTATGCAAATTTCATACAGAAAATTATTATTTTGTGACGTTTTCTATATACAGTGTGATGTATCTGCAGAAATAAAAGATTTATTATTATTATTTCTTGTACATTACCTTAAAGCAGTTGTATGTATTTTATACAAATTCCATACAGAAAGCAAAAGATCCTATACCTATTTCCAGTAAAATTATAAGACAAACACACTACGTCAATTTCACTTGACACTGACATCTTTCAATCAAAATTTTCTTAATATAGTAGCTGTTTTCACAGCTATGGCTACTTTATGAAATTTAATTTCTTTATAATTTTTTAACTCTATATCCATTTAATATTAGGTATAAAATGCAATCAAATCGTATAGAAAATAAAATATTCTTTTTATTTATAATAACATTAAATGTGAAAAAATGATATTTAACATAGTTTTTTCAAGAAAAACTGTTAAAATCTTCAAATGACTGTACTTCCGGTTGTCCAATTGTAACCAAAATCTAATCAGCTCTTCGCATGGATGTAACGAAGAGAAATACGAAAGAATTATAATTTTTAGAATTGTAGTATGGAAGTTATCGTAGACGAAAATTTTGTTACACACACACACACACACACACACACACACACACACACACACACACACACACACACACACACACACGGACACACATACATACATACATACACACACACACACACCTACAGACATCATCGTAAAAATAGTAAAATCGTATTCTAGGGACCCTAAAACGTGCTTATTCATCAAAAACTCACCACCGAATTTTTTGACCAAAGACAATACCTTCCTTACCTAAAGGTGACGGAAGGTAAAAACAGTGCGATGTTAAGAATATAATTCTGAAAACAATTTTAAAATAACATTTAGTTCTAAATGGTACCTACTTTAAGTTATTGGTAAAGTACGAATACCTATTTTATGGTAGGTAAACTAGAGCCTTCTTAACAAGAACATTGAAATTTGATATAATATCCCAACTTTCGAGATGAATTATTTTTAAGGTAAATTTTCCTTTTTACATTTCGTTTTAAAATTAAAATTTTCATTTACTAATATAAAATTAAGTTTTGTGTCTAATTCATTCGTTTTTAATATTTACGAGTACTTCTAAGGGTACTTAAAAACTCTTCTTTTAATATCAGTGTTACTTTTTTAGAAAATGCCACGGCCAAGGACAAACAAATTTGATATTCTCTTGCATTCATTACGCAATCATGTGAATGATATATATGAAAGTAATGGGAAAACTGTTGGCCCAAGTGCACATATATGGCAAAATATAGCTAAGGAGATTAATTATATAATGTCTCCAAAAGCCATATATACAGTTGTGCTGAGTAATAGATATACAAGTTTACCCAATTTGAACTGGCGGATGACCATTGGATGCGCAGTAGCACACTAAGCTCAGGAGTGGGGGTAGCTTAGTTTCCAGCATATTTCATTTGTACGCCGATCAGCTAGACAGTTTTTACAGTCAGATGAGAAAATCATGGAGTTCAACAGTAAAGTGCGCGGTCATCAGATTAAAAGCCAGAGCAAGGAAATTGTCGGCAATGTGTTGAATTTTATGACATTGGAGAAGAAGGGTGAATTACAAATACCTTTGGAAAAAGTTCACGAACGCGTCAAAGCAGCTACAGGTGTAACAAGCAGGACATTATCCAGAATTAGTGCGGAAAAAAACAAAATTGACATTGGTATGTACATTTACATGTTATTTTTATCGGTATTATAATAAGTAATAAATTTCTCTTTTTATATTCTTAATCAAAATTGAGTCAAACGTATAGTATAATATAGTGCACTTACCTGTCGCGCAAATTTTTAACAATTATTTCGTAAATTACTGAAATAGTTATTATTAATTATTAATGATAATATAATGTATAATAATAGTATATTTTTATTTTTAGGGCAAAGCTCACAGTACATGTCACTCCGGAAAAACATAAATAAACCAAGTCCGATAACTGACATAGACGATTTTCATAAAGGTGTTTTAAAACGAATAATTTTAAATTTATATTCGACTGAGAAAGTGTCACCTACGATAAAAACCAGTTTAGCAAAATTTCAAAAAGACACCGGATATGAAGGATGTTCTGAAAGTCTTCGGAAAATAGTAAAAAGTATTTCAAGTGGAAAAAAACACAATCAAATAGAAAAATTTTAATGGAGCGCCATGATATTCAAAAGCTTCGTGTGGATTATTTACGCGCTATAAAAAGTTATAGAGAAGAAGGTCGTTCTGCAGTATACTTAGACGAAACTTATTTACATGCTTCCAATACTAGAACACAATCTTGGCACAATGATACGACCGAGGGATTAATGCAGCCATTAGCGAAAGGACACAGGCTAATTATCGTGAACGCGGGAGATCAAGCTGGATTTGTTCCTAATGCCACTCTCATCTTTAAATCAAACTGCAAAACTGGAGATTACCACGATAAAATGAATTATGATAATTTTGTAAGTGGATTAAAGAAAGGTTGATTCCAAATTTACCAGAAAGAAGCGTCTTGTTGATTGATAATGCACCCTACCATAATGTCCAAATTGACAAAGCTCCTACGACGAATTCAACAAAAGCAATAATGAAAGAATGGCTACGTGCTAAAAATGTTCCGGTAAACGACACGATGTTAAAGACAGATTTATATTCTTTAGTACTTCAGTATAAACCAAAATTTAAGCGATATGCAATTGATGAAACTTTACAAATATACGGACACAATGTTTTGCGATTGCCTCCTTACCATCCGGATCTAAATCCTATTGAATTAGTGTGGGCTTCAATGAAACAATATGTTGCTGCTAAACACGTGATATTTCAATTAAATAATGTAAGAGATATATGTGAAGAATTTTTTAATAATTTTACACCTGAAGAGTGGCAGTCGCGTTGCGAACATGCTATGAAATGCGAAAATGAATTTTTATTAAGAGAAGGCAATATTGATAATGTCATAGACTCATTTGTTAATCTTCAGGACGACACAGATGAAACAAGCAGTGAAGATGTGGATTAGGTAGTCCATATTGTATATTTGTATTTATGTATACATGTTTTATAATAATTTAATTTGCAAATGACATTGGCTTGAGTCAATAATCAATAAAAATGTGATGTTTATTCATTATTTGTATTGTATGAAAACAACCCAACTCCTAATCCTCCGTCCCATGAGTTTATTTTTTTATTTTTGGTAAGTATTACATACATTATTATACTTTTGATTCAAAAAGTGACATTGTTTTGCATAGTTTCTTCCAAACTTGTGCCGTGAAGTGTACCGAGTCAAGCGTATTACCTGTCTCTTTCTCGCCTAATACTTTCTCCCTCTGCGCGGCAGCGATCCTCATCCGCCAGTTCAAATTGGGTGAACTGTAATTTGAACAGGCATCTTAATGTTGTAGTGGATACTGTTCCTTCTGAAGATGAAACGGAGGTTTTCGAAAATAAATCTGATTCGGAGATCTCTACTGTTTCACATATTTCTACAAATTCAAATCATAAATTTGAAAATAATGCGGAGGAAATGTTATTTTTAATAAATTTATCAGAAGATGAATGGAATATAATTAAACCACGGGAATGTACATACAAAAGATACAATAAGACCAGAACCGATTTGATTTTACCTCCTCGTTTGTGGACACATGTTCTATATAACCATTTTTGGAATATAACCAAATTGCCTTGCGTACTTAAATTTAAAAGAGCTAAAGTTCACTTAAACGGTAAATACTATATCGATATTGTAGGAAACTGTCAACAATGCTATTCTTCGTTTAGAGGGAAAATGAAAGATGAACCACAAGGAAAAAGTTTTATAATTAATTGTTCATATATTGGAAAATTTAATACTACGTTTCATGACAAAAATAAAAAACGCTGCTTAAGCGGTTCTAATAGAACAGTAATTTCAAATTTGCTGGAAAATAATATTATTAGTCCTAGTATACAGGCAACTAGAAGGAAATAAATTAATGCAGTTTGAAGATTCGGAACTTGCTAATCACTATTCAGCAAACGTACTCAGAGTAGCAAAAGCAGAGCACAAAAATAAATTTTTAATGCATAAAGATCCGATTTTGGCTTTGGTATACGCTAAAGGAATGAGAAAGTTTAATGGTATTATTCGAAATATTGGATACTCTCCATTTTTTGTATATTATTGGAGTGCATTTCAAATACATGTATATAAAACACATTGCGCGGAACAATATGCAAGACTGTTTATAGATGCTACGGGTAGTATTGTACGGAATACAAAAAATATGTGGGATAATAAATCATCACACATTTTTTTGTATGAAGCAACAATCCATGACCGAAAAGAGAATAAACTTTATCCAGTATGTCATATGCTAAGCGAATCGCATATTGCTATTGACATTAAAAAATGGATCAGTACTTGGTTGCGAAGTGGAGTTCCAATACCAAATGAAGTTGTACCTGACATGTCATTGGCTCTCATGTATGCATGCGCTTCATCATTTACGCAATTTAAAACATTACATGAATATATAAATCATTCTTTTTGTATGATATTTAAAAATGAAACTATTCAACCAAAATGTTTTTTGAGGTGCGATGTTGCACACTTTATGAAATTGGCAGCATCATTTAAAAGTTTTAAACACTCAATAAAAAAAACAAGGCAATTTTATTTAAGAGCTATTGGACAGTTAATACAATGCACTGAAATTAAAGATTTAGAAAACATGCTTACAGCTATTTTTACAGTTGCACAAAGTGAGACTGAAGGTGTGAATTTGGTTGGAAATAAAACCTTATGTGATCAAAGAAAACGTTGGTTAATTAACAGAATAGCTACAGGAACAAAGGAAAGAGTCGCAATTGACTCATATTTAATCAACATCACTATTCCTGAACAGTCATCAAATGAAAATATGAATAATTTTGGAAAACCCTTTTATGAATGGACAAAAAATATTTCATTAAAATGTGAACAAGAAATATCGACTCAAGAGCAGGAAGGAGATGTGGGGAATCAACAATATTTACCTGCTTTTGTGGAAAATTTTCTTGAATATGCAAATTTAATACCATTCTTTACTGTCATATTAAAAAAATACTTTCCTGGTTCATCAATAATTGGGAGCAGTGCTTGTGTTGAAAGTAGTTTCAACAACTTAAAACATCGTATATTGAGCAATAAAAAACTACCAATGAGGGTGGATGAATTCGTCGTACATCATATAGATGTTTTAAACGGGACAATGAAAATAGCTGTAGCACAACATGATAATGTTGCTTGCCCATCTGATGATCAGATTAATATTTCAAACTCGATTTTAAACCAAGGTAATTTCTAAATAATTGTATAGCTCGCAGTATTATTTGTTTTATTATTATTTTAGAATCGAGTAATATACAAGAACTTCAAATACATAACTTCGAGAATTCTTTGCAAGAAAAATCACTTACTCCCATAAAACAATTCAGTGAGTGTAATGGAGGTATGCTAGTTATATACATAATTACATGCCTATATAACATTATAATATTTAACTTTTATTTGATACGTACATCGTTCGTACCTAATACTAAAAAATATTTTTTCAGAGTCAATTCAGTTAATTGCTCCGGCCGAAGAAACTGATCTAAATCTAAACGAAGAAGAACTTTTTATGGGAGAACAAAATATACTTATTAACCCACAATGCATTTCAGGTAATAAAAGTACAAGTATAGATATTTTTGAAATATTGCTGATTATAATATTAATCTAGATACATGCTCCTCGTGCCAGCTGAAAATTTCATCACAAGACTTAAAGTGTTATTGCTGCGATTCTGCAATCCATAACAATTCTAATTGAATCACTTATTTGAGAAACAACATAAGTCACGTTTTTTTCGATATTGAGATTTATTCAGAATTTCATTCTACGGTGGTAGACGCATATTTGTGCGAGAAACAGCATATGTCCGATGCACAGCACGCTCATGGTATAGCAGCAAAAATTTCATTTGAACGTGAAACAACATTAGTCACGGACTTATGCTGTTTCTCACACAACTTCATCAGACACGGCCATCACGCATGCGGTATAAACTACGTTCTGATGACAGATCATATTAACCACGATTATAACGTTAACCTACACTTTTGTTTGGCGAGTTTTGCTTTGGTTTAAACAATGGAAATAAGTATCAGTGAAGAGGAGATTTTGGTGAACAGAAAACGGAAAAAGGGACATAGAAATACATTTAATTACAAAGCGAATATTATAAAAAAATCTCGTGTGGAAGGTACTAGCTATACAAACTGGCGAGGAAAAGTGATTCCTGAACTGAAACCAGGGGATGATTGCAAGTAAGTACATATTTATTCATTAATTTACTATATTCTTTTTGTCCAAATCAAGTATGAATAAAAAATTTCTTTTCAGGTGCAAAAATCAGTGCTACATTAAGATATCTGAAGATGAAAGGAAACTTATTTATAGTAAATTTAGAAACTTTAGGACGAAAAATGAACAAGATATCTATCTTCAAAGCCTCATTTCAACTGCAAGTGTGAAACGACGAAGACCACGCAAGTTACCTGAAGAAACTAGTAAGCCTTTGAGAGGGGTTACGTATGTATATGAAATATCAACTTGTTCCGGAAAATACAAAGTTTGTAAGACCGCTTTTATGAATATTCACGCAATTTCTTCTGAGCGTATTCGTAGACTTTGCAATCTTCTATCGCAAGGTAAATCTCCTATTGATAAAAGAGGACAATGTATTCCTGGAAATGCAAAACCAGGATACATGATTGACGCAGTAAAAGAACATATTGCCTCATTCCCTGTTAAAATAGCGCACTACACAAGTAGAGAGTTTCACTATTTAAGCGAAAAATTGAACATAAAACTAATGCACTCCATGTTCAAAACAAAATACCCAAAAATGATTGTTACATACGATTTCTATAGAAAGATTTTCAAAGAGAATTTTTCACTTTCTTTTGGCCGACCACAAGTTGACACGTGTTGTACATGTGAGGAACTTGATCTTAAAATCAAAAGTACTTTTTTAAATGACACTGCTAAGAGGGCAACCCTAGGTGAAAAAATGGTTCACATGCGCCGAGCTAAAAAATTTTATTCAAAAATTAAGGAGGTTGAAGCAATGGCAAAATCTGATGATTCTAATAGTACAGGTGCTATTTGCATTGATTATATGCAAAATCTTCAACTTCCATGCATCCCTGTACAAGAGGTCTTCTACCTAAGGCAATTAACCGTTAATGTGTTCTGTATACATAATTTGAAAGATTCTAGTGCAACTTTTTTTATTTACCATGAAGGAATTGCAACAAAAGGACCAAACGAAGTATGTTTTTTCATATTACAGTATTTAAATACAGAATTTGATTCAGTCAAGAAATTGCATATTTTTTCTGACGGTTGCGGAGCACAAAACAAAAATCATACAATTCTTAGAGTAATGTCGGCCATAGTTTCGCTTAAAAAATTTGTCACAATAGACCAATATTATCCTATTAGAGGTCATTCATTTTTACCGTGCGACAGAGACTTTTCTGTTTTAAAAAGAAAACTTAAAAAAACTGATCGGATTTATACAGTTCAGGAATATACAGAGCTCATAGAAAATTCGTCTAAAGTGCGTAATTTTCATGTTGTTGTGCCCAATTCAAAGGATGGTATTGATTTCAAAACATGGTGGCCACATTTCTATAAGAAAAATATGTTGTCAATGGAATCGACTGGAAAACGTATTCCTAGAGATCAAAAAATTAGTTTCAAAATTTCGCAGTTCAATCACTTCTCCCATTCGATTGAAACTCCTGGTGTAGTAATAGCAGCAGATTTCATCGATGGACTCGTGAAACACACATTTAGATTGGAAAATTCCAGACGGGAACAAATATATCTACCGAATGTAGCAGCTTATCCTGAAGGACGCATTCCTATTAACCAGAAAAAAATCAATGACCTTCGTAAATTAAAAAATTACCTACCTGATACTGTCAATACTGCCCAGTTTTATGAAGAAATTTTCTCATGGCCTACAAAAGATGAGGGTGAAGATGAAGAAATTTAATTTATTCATGGCCTAGTTATGTTTTGTTTCGTAATAACATATTTCTTTTTGTTATTATAACTGTTTATTAATGCAATATGTTTTTTTTTATAATTAATAAACAATTTCATCCACAATTTATATATATATATTTACGTGTTTAATTTAGCTCTTTAGCATATAATTTTAATATAAAAATACATTAGTTTGAGAAAAAACATAAGTCCAGCAAAATAAAAAATAAAAATTCATTAAGTGGTTACGAATTTTTGAATTTTTTTATCATAATACCATCTGAAAAACCATAAATAATGTATAGAGTATTAAATTTTTGTTCATTTTCGAACCAGTATCTTCCTAGACAGTTTTTTGTGTCTCCTGAAATTTTTACTTTTTTGACTTATGTTGTTTCTCAAATAAGTGATTCAATTGTTATAACACTATCGGAGAAAACCAAATTTGTAACAATTGCACACTTAAAAAAATTGACGAAAAAATAATAATCTTGGAAAATTCTGAAAAAGAAAATTGGCGTGGACTTGGAAGAACTTCAAAAGGAAATCATATTGAGAGCCGAACGCGGAAACAATTCATACAGACTATAATAACTTACAAAAAGATATTCCTATAAGTTTATTAAAGAATGGACATCGTGATGAACTAAAGCCTATAAAACTTGCAGCAGGAGTACGCGTTACATTAATGAATACATGCGGATTTGATTCCATTGTTCAAATTTTATGCACTGCTTTTTGTGACAGTGAAAATTTTAGGCAAATAATTCTGTCGTCGGTGCAGCGTTTTACTATTTGCTCATTAATAACATATATGTTTAAGCATAAAGTAAATTTGAGTATATATAAAAAAGGGCTCAAATTTTAAGTACAAATTATAAGCTTGAGAATTTACCTCAGGGATTATCAAGAATCAACTCGGAGGATACAATAACGAACATACTAAAAAATATATGGCCATTTCCATGTACCAGTGATACTTTATCATGCTCACGGCCAGGGTGTAAATATTTTGAAAAAAAAGACCTACATTATATATCCTTAGATTTTGTTTCAAATGATTTATCGTTTATGTCGTTAAGGTTGAAATTAATTAACAAACTTACAATGAAATGTTTAAATCGAAGCTGTTCAAAAAGAAAATGCAGTAGCACTATAAACTCAAATTTCAAACTCAATTTTTCGCACATTTTTATTGAACCAGTCAATATTTATAAAAAAAAAAACTGTGAAATAACCACTTCACTCAACATGATCCCAAAGCGCCTTGCAATAAATGAATCGTTATATATCCTAAGAAGGATAATTGGTTATGTTGGACCAGAATTAGCAAATTCTGCCAATATTGGTCATTTTATTGGATATGCATACCGACACAATAATTTCTGGGAAGAATATAATGACCTCATGAATTCAAAGATTCCATGTTCTCGGGAAAAAGAAGTTCGTATATTTATTATGTTGTATTCTCTGTAATCTTATTATTTGCCTACTGTTTTTAATTCTTTTATTTTTTTTACTTATTTACTTAGTAGCAGAATAGTAGACCTTATGTAGATGTTTATGTAAATGAATAAGGAATAAGTATTAAGTTATGTTTGATAAAAATATTTTATTTACATTATTATAATAATATATTTATGTACCTACATATCTACGAATAAATTTATTTTATACTTATCTACTTACGTATGTTTATGTTATATCATTTTCTACTCTACAATCAGTTTTATGCTTATCTAGGTAAAATGACCTAGATAACGCCTTTTAGTATCTATTATCTAATGTCTAAATTATTTTGTAGATCATTATATATTATCTTATCTGGTATAATGCGTATAATGATCTTCACCAAATTTAATCATAATTAAACATAATATTTTATTACAAAATCCAATTTTTTCATTAAAATTTGAGTTATAGTGAACAAAAACACAGTACAAAACGCACACACACACATGCAATACTCATTATATACATTATCGTGAAATCAATAGTCTTAAAATATGCTAATTCCCAAATATATCACTGTCATATATTTTGATCTGTCGCAATAATTCTCTTATATGAATATAAGCGCGAGCTAAACAAAGGTGGCGTGGTTAATCATACAACAGCTAAGTTAATGTTCGCTCGCCTTAATAAATGCTCTGTATCTTCCTAGGGGAGCTAGCACAATAACTAGCAGAAAACGATGGCCTATCAATAAAATTAAAATATCAAAGTGGAGTGGCTGGCATTAAGTTAGCCCCACCATAATAAATGCTCTGTATCTATTTAGGGGAGCGAGCACAAATTTTTTTATTGGCTGCACAAAACTGCACAAAACTAGCACATAACGACTAGCTATCCATAAAATGAATTATTCGAAGTGGAGGGGCTGGCATTAAGTTAGCCCCATCATAATAAATGCTCTGTATCTATTTAGGAGAGCGAGCACATTTTTTTTATTTGTTGCACAAAACTGCACAAAACTAGCACATAACAACCGGCTATCCATAAAATCAAAGATTCGAAGTGAGGGGGCTGGCATTAAGTTAGCCCCACCGTAATAAATGCTCTGCATCTATTTAGGGGAGCGAACATAAATTTTTTTTATTGGCTGCACAAAACTGCACGATACTAGCACATAACGACCGGCTATCCATAAATGAATTATTCGAAGTGGAGGGGCTGGCATTAAGTTAGCCCCACCATAATAAATGCTCTGTATCTATTTAGGGGAGCGAACACAAATTTTTTTATTGGCTGCACAAAACTGCACAAAACTAGTACAAAACGATCAGTTATCAATAAGATCGAAAATGCAAAGTTGGAGGGGCTAGCATTAAGTTAGCCCCGCCAAAATAATTGCTCTGTATCTTTTTAGGGGAGCGAGCACAATTTTTTTTATTTGCTGCACAAAACTAGCACACTATTATTATGTATTTATATTTATGAATAAGAAAGGCAAAACCCTGATAGAAATATTTGAACAAGAAAATCTGATAGTGCTTAATGGCAGATCTCGCAGTGACACACCTGCCAGATTCACTTACATGGGAGGACGTGGTAAAAGCACAATAGACTTAGTGTGGGCTGACTCAAGTGCCCTGCAATATATCAATGATTTAACCGTAATTGAAGATATACTAGTATCCGATCATTTCGCATGTTCAGTAAAAACAGCAAATCTCACAAATACTCGTAACTACAATAACACTGACCAAGATAAGTGCTTATCAACATTCACAAAAACTAAATGGGATCCAGAGAAAACTCTGACCTACAAACAAGAACTTGAAAATAAAATCCTTTATCTAGATAACAAAAGCTCTGAAGATAAATACAAGATAATGACATCTGAAATTATAAATGTTTCTAATAAAATTGGAATTGTTCATCAAAGCAAAATATTTCAGAATAATCTTACTAAACCAAAAAATAAAACATGGTTTAATGACACCTGTAGCAAGCTCAGAAAAGAAACTAGAACACACCTGAGAAATTGTAAGAAGCACGGATACACAGATGAAAATCTCAGAAAATATATTAACTCAAAAAAACTTTACAAACAAACTATAGCAGAAGAAAAAAAGAAACATAAAATGGAAATGAAATGTAAACTAGAAAATGTTTCAGACCAGAAAGAATTCTGGCATGCAGTAAACTCCCTACAACCATCATCCTACGTCTCTAACCCAATTAAAAAAGAAAAATGGATAAAATATTTCCAAGACTGGTATAATACTAAATTAAATAATGAAATAACATATTTCGATATCCACTACCCATATCTTGATGACGACATTACACTCAACGAACTACACGGTGCCTTAAAAAAAATGAAAGCAAACAAAGCACCTGGGACTGATGGAATCATATACGAGCAGTTACAAAATTTGCCAAATAATTGGATTATATATCTTAAAACATTATTAAATCAATTTCTTGCAGAAGAGGATTTACCCCAAAAACTAAAAACTATTAAACTCACACTTATTCATAAAAAAGGAGATCGTTTAAATGTAAATAATTACAGAGGCATAGCACTCATCAACGCTCTTACCAAAGTATTTACATTTATAATAAATGAAAGACTACAAACTTGGGTGGAGAGTAAGAAATTATTACCCGAAGCGCAGGCGGGCTTCAGAAAAAAACGATCCTGTATAGACAACATTTTTGCCGTTAATGCGATCATACAAAGTTCCTTTTTAACTAATGCACAGGGAATCTATGCTATCTTTATAGATTTCCAAAAAGCGTTTGACGCAGTCCCGCACAACATTCTATGGGATAAAATCTACCAGCAAGGTATAAGTGGCAAAATCACTAGATTATTAAAAAACGTCTACAATGGCGCAGTAGTGCGCATTAACCTAAACAATGAACTATCTGACGAAATTCATGTTACCCGAGGAGTCCTACAAGGTGAGTGCGCTAGCCCACTGTTATTCGCTCTATTTATCGCGGACTTAGAGAACTTTATTAGAGCAAAAAATTTGCAAGGACACTTTATAGATAATCAGAACGATATACTATCTCTACAGTACGCGGACGATATCGTACTTTTTGCCTACTCACAGCCTGACGCCCAGAGAAAACTTGACGCTTTAACTGAATATTGTGACTCTCATCTCCTAACAGTTAATGCAGACAAAACAAAAATAATCCATTTCCATAGAGGAAGAACTCCTAGGCGAAGAATTAAACACATGTGCCAAAATAAAGAAATAGAGTTCACAAAGAAATATACCTATTTGGGAGTAACTTTTACTACCTCCGGCTTGTTTAATCAAAATACCATAGAAAAGCTAAGTGCGGGGAGAATAATTGCAGGAGCTATTAGAAACACCATGGTGAAGGCTAAACTCTCTTGCTGGAAAACAAACATGAAATTGTACAACACCGTTCTCGTACCGTCTCTCCTATACGGAGCAGAAGTATGGGGCTTGTTTCAACATGAAAACATTGAAAAGGGATTGTCAAATTATATAAAATATACTTTCGGATGGAAGAAAACAACTCCCAATTATATGATACGTCGTGAGACAGGACTAGAAAAGTTGGAAGTACACATTGTCAAAAAAACACTACGTTTTTGGCAAAAATTTTTAATGATGCCCGAAGATCGATACGCCAAACTCTGCTACAATAGATTACTAGCGCTAAACGAGAATCCTCCGAAACTAACTAATAAAGAACTAACTAATAAAGAACAAAACAAACACAACTGGACAAGTAAGATTCAATCCGTCCTCATAGAAACCAATTTTGCCGAAGTTTGGAAAAGCCAAAGCTGCGTGCTCCTAAAATCAGAAATCGACAACATTGTGAGAGCATATAGTGAATTATTATATGAAAAGGACACTAACAGAATCATTCACTCATCATATAATCCAAGTTACCAAACTTATATAACTAGCCAGCTTTATCTGTCTTTAGACATTCCCTTCAAACCCTTAAAACTTTTCGGACAACTAAGGACAGCAAACTTCAAGTGTTTTTCCATTTACCAAGACGGTCTCTGGCACAATTTTAAAGAAGACGAAATTTGTAGCCTATGCAATCTTCTCGAAGAAAACAATATTTTGCATTTTCTGTTTCAGTGCCCACTGTACACCCCGATTCGATCGCAGTACATAGACAAATATATATCTCCCAATAGCGCTCCTAGTCCCATCACAGATCTACTCGCAGAACCATCAAAAGAAAAAATCTGGGATATAACTAATTACTTCAAATCAGCCCTGAAAATTCGAGCTTTCATTTTAAATGAATAGTCCCATGTACACTATATAATAAACACGTAATAATACTGTATTGTCAATCCACTTTGTATAGATTTTTTCTGTAACAAATAAAATTTATTTATTTATTTATTTATTATTTATTTATTATTTATTTATGAATTTATTACTTGGCGGGGCCAACTTAATGTACCCCTATTATAAGCCTTCGGTGAATAAACTGAAACGTCGTATATTCCTAAGAACACTGGCTATGGATCTGGTAACCGAGCAAATGACAACAAATTTTTAAATTTAAATTATAGGTATCTTCCTCCAACTGAGAGTGCTTTCAAATACCATGTTTTGCGTTCGCTACATCAGATAGAAATATTTAAAAGCGCAATAGTAGACTGCAAACCTACAGAACTAATAAATACTGGCTGGAAATTAGAAAATAATACACTAATGCCGATTTGTATGGACTTACCTCCCAAACCCCTATATAATGTAAAAAATTTGTATTGTAAATGCAAAACATTGTGTTCTGCAAAATGTAACTGCAAAAAAAAATTAAAATTATATGTACCATAGGTTGCATGTGTTCAGGAAAATGTAATTAGGAATATGTATATAAAAACTTATTTTCTCATTCTATAATAGCTAATCAATTTTAACAAAATAGTAAAAACCATTATAATATTTAATTTTCACAAAATAAAATCTAACCAATTAGTAAGCTGTGCAAGTTGTACTCGTAGATAGACGTCAAGTCCCTCCTTGGTCAAGTCTTTTATAAATTGTAAACAAACTTCATTTTTTGTCGTTTGTGTCGTGACAAATAATGAAAATGGCTAATCAATCTGATAAAAACCGTGGTGAAACTGTTATTTTCGTACCTGATGTTATTTTAAATGTATTATTTGTAGCAGAATGAGTTAAAATTCTGTGAAAGTGACTTAATTTATTTTAATTTGCTAGCAAATAAACTGTTATTTTTGGTTGTTGTTATGAAGTTAACAATGACAGTTTAATCCGTCAAAATTCAATAAAATAATTAGATTGTTTCTATTTACATGCTTTATCTATAAATTGTATTTATTACAATAACTAAATGTAAATAAGACAATATTTGAATAATAATTCTTTTAAAATTTGCTATAAAAACGGCATTTCGACAGTGAAGTGCTGCCTTCATCAGATAAATAACAACACTATAAATAAATATTTGTATATTATGAGTTCTGAAAACTTCTTTCAATATTTAATGGGATTATTTTTATTTATTTTTGTTATAATATGTAACTAAAGTACATATTAAACTATTATAATATAAAGCATCTTATATTTATTTATTACAATCTGTCAAGAATACTTGGTAATATATAAAAACTTATTTTCGCATTGTATAAAATAATTTGTATTGTTTTTATTTACATACTTTATCTGTAAAATCTGTAACAATTACATCAATTTAAGAAATAAATTAAAGTCTGATATTAAACTAGCTTACAATAACTATATTAAGAACTGTGAATCTACGATAAAAGAAGACCCTAGTAAATTTTGGAATTTTATTAATTCTAAACGAAAAACATCTACTTTTCCTAAAACTATGTATTGTAACGGCACTGAATTAACTTCATCTGGTGAAATGGCCGATTCGTTTGCTACATTTTTCAAATCTGTTTTCTCCACTTCTTCAACTGCAAATAATTCTCCTTCAGACCAATTTCATTCTGTATCTAATAATTTTGTTAATCTTAATCATATATCCTAAGATGATATTGAACGCTCTATTAAGCAACTCAAGTCCAACCTTACATGTGGCCCAGATCTTGGTCCAGCCCTAATCATTAAAGACTGCGCATATCTTCTATCGAAAGCCTTATTTCAAATATTTAATCTTTGTTTAAAGACTAGTGTTTTTCCCGACAGTTGGAAGATAACTA
Organism: Harpalus rubripes; assembly: GCA_963082715.1. NCBI lineage: Eukaryota > Metazoa > Arthropoda > Insecta > Coleoptera > Carabidae > Harpalus > Harpalus rubripes. Next base: position 12,179,749 of record OY720461.1, read on the forward strand.
AAATTGTTCCGATTTTTAAATGTGGTAATCCAACGGATATCATAAACTATCGACCTAACTCCCTTCTTTCTAATTTTAGCAATTTTTTTTAAAAGATTATCTACCACTCTATTTATAATAACGTTAGAAATTCTATTACGCCAGCACAGCATGGCTTCATGCGTAACAGATCAACTATAAGTAATCTAATGTATTTTTCGCACTATGTTTCACGAGTTCTGGATACTGGATACGCAAACTTCATATCTTCTCTCTTTCTCAACCTGTCATTTCTCTTCTATCATCATACCTCTTTAATAGACAACTCTTTGTCCAATTTCTTGACAACAAATCGCCCACTTTCATAGCCACTTCCGGTATACCCCAAGGATCTGATATGGGTCCCTTATTATTTTTATTATGTGAACGATATAACTAATGTCTTAAATTGCGAGAGTTTGCTCTTCGCTGATGATCTGAAAATATTTTACTCTGTCAACTCGTACTCTGACTGCACTTTTCTACAGCAAGATCTTTACAATTTGTATGAATGGTGTTTACAGAACAATTTAGATTTAAATATTAGTAAATGCAAGGTAGTTTCATACTCTAGAAAGTTATTACCTATACAATTAAATTACAAAATAAACAATAACACTTTATCAAGTATTGATCAAATTGTGGATCTTGGTGTAACATTTGACAAAAAATTTACTTTTGGTACTCATATTCAACAACTTTTTAAAAGTCAGGATCTTTTGGAAAAAGTACAAAGAAAGTTTCTTAGATTTTTATATTTTAAACGAGATAATGTTTACCCTGATAGATCAGTGTCTTATGAGCACTTGCTTAATACATTCAATGTTCGTAGCTTACTACATCGTAGGCAAGTTTTATGTGTTCACTATTTATCTAAATTAATTTACGGGACAGTTGATGACCCTCGATGTGTTTCACTTATTAATTTTCATACTCCTTCTGTGTTCACGAGAAATTCTCAAACATTTTATTTACCTTCTGCCCGTACTAACGTTTTTTACAAATCGCCTATTTACCAGATGTGCTTAATCTATCAACTTAAATTTAGTGATGTAGATGTCTTTCAGTATTCCCCTAAAAAAATCATTCTTTCATTGTTTAGTAGCCTATCATCAATTTTTCTTAGTTACTTTCTGTAATACTATTTCACTTTTTTGTATGTTGATCTACATTTTGTAATTGTATTCTACGTTATGTTGTATTTTATTATATTCTTTATATTATAATTTTTTTATGTGATGATTTTTATCCTGCTCAGTAATTGGATTTATCTGTTGAGCAGTGTATGTTAAATAAATAAATAAATAAATGTATTATTTTTATTTGCTTTTGTTATGTACATATTGAACTCTTATAATTTGTTTTGAATAAACAAATTTTGGATCACCAAGCCATTTTTCATATTTTCCAATTATAATTTGAAGCACATGAAATTTTATATTTATTTATCGTCATCATCATCAAGAATACATGGTAAGTAGTATTTAAAAAAAAAATTATCGACACATCTCTGAATAAAGCGTAATCGCACGGCTGGCCGACGTTAGTACAGCACGTCGAGCGCGCGGAAGCTGCTACGAAAATACTTCAATTTTAACTTAAAATATTAAGAAATTGGTGCATTTTACAAAAAAATATTTCAAGAAGAAAAACTTCTATAATCCTTTCTCTTAATACTGGCGGTATAAATCAGTGCCTTTCTCTAAAGGCCGAAAAGTTTGTACGAGCCTGAAAAATTTATTACAAAACGAAAAAATAATTTGTTCCTATTTTAAATTTTATTTAAAAAAATATTTCTATTTATAATATGTAGTGTTTTATTAATTCACAAATCGCAGAATACATGAAAAAATTATTTACCGAAGAAACGTCATAAATATCTCAATTTATACAGAAAATATGACGAGTAAAATTCAAAAAAATTAAAAATTGAAATTACGTATTTTTTGGGAAAATATGGATTTTTGAGTTTTCGCAATGAGATAGAACATTATGAATAACACCATCAAATTTGTAGGAAAATTTCCTATAAGAATATGTAATTTTTAATTTTAGGGCAAAAAGTACTCCGTTCTACTTAAAATATGCGAGATACGGGAGCAAGGATCTCTGACTAAAGAGTAAATGGCCGAGACTGTCCTAGATTTTAAGTACTAATGTCCTAGATTATTATCTCACAGTATGGCAACCCTAGACTATTCCACTGATGATAATATGCCGCTCGTGCAACTTCTTCCAAAAACCAAAAATAACTCAAAAGATAAACCAAAACGGAAAGTATGTTCAACAAGTACAGATTATAATTCTGTTAAATTTGTTGGAAATACTATTTTGCCAGATAACATGAAACAGCTTTCCACACCTATCGCCATTTTCAAGTTCTTTTTCAATGATACGTTGTTACGTTCTAATTTTGTCCTTCGTCCTAATTTCCTCATTTTATCCATTCCTGTCCGCGTATCTGCATTCTAACCTAAAATAGTATACTTTGTTGTAATAAATTTATCATTAATTATTTCACAGTTATATTAAATTCACTTACTCAGTTTTTCTTCTTAAACCCTGTAGCTCTTTGGTTTCAAAATTAAATAGTTCCATTTTCAGTTTATTATATTCAGTTTTATTTCATACATTTGTTTACAGTTTGACATTTGTTAATTATTAGTAACATTGGATTGACCGCCCGTGTCGTTTTTCGTTATGCCGCCAGGTGGCGACACTATGTTAGATTTTAAAGTTGAATTGCAAATAAGTAAATTATATTTAATTATTTAGGGCAATTACTTACCATGATTCAACCATCCTATTATCCTTAGATTAACCCTATCCTATATTAAAAATTATGAATGTAATATTTCGTGTTTTATTTAAATAGTTTTGGGGTGTACTTTAAGTGCAAGGTTGAATATCTTCTCTCTCTTTTTTTCGTCTTTGAATATTCGGATTTTACAAGTCTTAAGTGAAAAATCGGGCACTTGGTGTAAGTCGTTACAAGTGAACGGGCATCTTTTGGCGAGAGTTTTCTGAGTAGCGAGTCTTACGGCACTTTTAAGTAATTTCGGTCGAGTGTTAAATATTCTAGTTGATTATTACCCGTGTTTGGGGGATTAGTTCGCCGAATTACATATTCCGTTGTACGGTTTTGGGTGACTTCGGTTAATTTTGGATAACCTGCGTCGGAATTCCCATGTGGGGATCAGTTTAAGTGCCCGTGGTTCGTGTCTCAACCTCTATAGACTTTCCACCATCCCGCCAAGGGCTGAAGGCATCGTCGAGTGATTATTTTCATCTACGTGCGTCTCGAAGGGTTCGAGACGGAGCTCGCCTTCACCCCGTTTCTCTTCGCCCAGACCACCAGGATCGCAACAGAGTGAGAGTTGAGGAAGGTTCCAGTCCATCTACCCTTGCGGTCCATTCTTCGTTACGGCAGAGTGCAGCTAAGTGTAACATTTCATAACTTTGGTTTGCTGAAATTTGTGCGCATCGTTTAGAACTTGAGTAAACTTGAGTCATTTTGGTTTTAAAATTTATTTACGTGGATTTTTTCTTTAAGAACTCTCATTTACAATTTTTTTTTCTGGTTAATGTTAAGTAACTATTTGATTGTAGTATTTAGAGTAACAATTGTCAAAATTGAGCGCAATTTTTATGGAGTTGGCAGTCAAATGTTAGTGATATATTCTGAGCAATTGAGTTCAAGTATTTATATTTTGTTTATGGTATTTTGTACTTTTGTAAGGGGACATTTTGTCTTGAACTTGCTACTTTTGATTGTGCATTCCTTTTATTGGTACATTGTTGGTACTCACCGATCGCGTTGCACTGTTTTTCCGCGTACCCCTAATTCCGGACACCCGGTTCGCCTCTCGGTTGATCAACCTGTAGTCCGCGAAGTCGATACGCTAGGTGTGCGTTGGGTGTCCGTGCCCAGGAGGGCGCGCTACGGGCAGTTCAAGGTGGAGGTTTTGTTAATTTGTCATCGCGCAAGTAGGTATCAAGCTCGGACACCGTGTGCTCCAATTTTATTACCGAGAACTCAATTTTCACGACTAACTTCGCCGAGACATTGTGCCTTTCACATTTATATTTATTATTATTATCTTTTTTTTTTACATGTGTGTACAATTCTTGCAATAGTGAACCAAATAGTTAAGTTCAACCGGATCTTTTATTTAACCAACCTTACCTCTGCACTCTCACTCCAGTCTTCAGCATTTTCAGCCATCTTTGTCCCAAGTCGCAGTCCCTGGGTCACTTACGTTTCAAGGTCACGTGTCCTGACGGCCATCACCATTTGGTTGGGTGAGCGCACTGCTCAGAATGGTGTGGCGCCCTCATTTAAAATTACGAACCCCCCGTCTCGACTGAGAAGCCGGACTCCTCACCCCTTTGCGGAAGGACGACGTCGCGTGCACGTCACAATTTTGGCGCCCAACGTGGGGCCGTGAACGTGAAGGGCCTAGGGCTATAAGCGCGAAAGGACCTTGGTAGTTTTTTTTTATTGTTATCGTCATTGTTGAGAGAATTTAGCGTCGCGATTCAAGAGCCATTTCGTTTGGTTAGGATCGTATCGTTGGGTTTTGGGGTCATTTAGTTTTGGGACTCGTTGTGTCAAGACGCGATTTTCTTTTTTATTTGATTTGGATCAAATTTTGGCGTCTAACGTCGTAGGGCCTATTGCGGAAAAGGGCCTTGTTATTTTTCATTGTTGTCACCATTGTTGGACGAGGCTTGGGAAGTCTTTGATTGCGGATTTCTATTTAGGGAAAATAATTACTTTTATAACTATGGATTAATATAATTTCGTTGTCATATTTAGGCGTATATATGTATATTTTGGTTGTCATATATTAACATAAATTGGAGAGTTTTAATCGGTTTAAAACTATTGTCTTTATTTTTTTTCCGGGCAAATTTCCGCCACTTTTCGTTAATATGGAAACCTTAAGGTTGAGTAGGGATGAGTTGGAGTATGAATTGCTCGTGCGTGGGATTAGTGAGACAAGGACATTAACGGTACATGTTATGAGACAGGAGTTGGCAAAAAGATTGCGTAGGGAAGAAGTAGGGCAACTCGTGAACACTCCTGTTAATGCTTTAGACCCATCTTCGGAAGTAGATATTTGTTCGACAAAAATTGTACATATTCAGGAGCTTGTTGACAATTTTTCTGGAACGGGTTCAAGTTATGACTTTCAAAAAATCTGCACAAAAATTCAACATGTCATTTCCCGATTAGCGAGAATCGAGAGTAACGACGACGACATTAAAACGTCGGTACAGACACTGAATGATAGCATTCGAGCTGAAGAAGATCGACTGATTCAGAAGACGGAAGATCAAGAGGAACATCAGACACAAGCAGGAACGAAAGTAGAGCCTACAGTTAAAATAAATGCCACAGTGCCTGCTGCTAAAAGGAAACAGATTCCGGTAATGCACTGGGATATTAAATTTGATGGTAATATTCACGAGTTTAGTGTACATGCATTTTTGGAAAGGGTGAATGATTACCGTATTTCCCGTAACGTTTCTGAGGAGGAACTGTGTGATTCTGCGATAGAGCTGCTACGTGGACAAGCGCTAACGTGGTATCGGTCAGCGCGTTCAAAAATAAAATCATGGGATGATTTCGTCAGGCTGTTAAAGGAAGAATATGAACCATTTGACTACGAAGTGGCGTTGTGGGATGAAATTAGGTCACGGACACAAGGATCGGATGAATCGGTGGGTGCTTACATGGCAAGTATGGTAAATTTATTTCAGAGAATGCCGAAGCCACCTACGGAGGAGGCAAAGTTACAAGTGTTGCGCAGGAATGTGCTACCTTATTATATCCAGGGAATCGGGTTAACAGAGATCAGCTCTGTTGAACAGCTGCAAACTGTCTGTAAACAGCTTGAAAAGAATCGACTCATGGCTGAAAAATTTCAACCTCCTCCGACGAGTAAGAAAAATTTACTCGAATCGGATTTAGCTTACCATGGTCGTTCTAAAACGACAGCAGTTAATGCTGCGGATGTTCCCACCCCTTCTACTTCAGGCGGAAAATTTTCTTGCTGGAACTGCCACGAGGAGGGTCACATAGCACGGAATTGCGATAAAGACGAACGGAAGAAACACTGCTATCGCTGCGGGAAGGCGGACGTGACAACCAAGACGTGCCCCAAGTGTTCGGGAAACGCAAGGGGAGGGCACTAGATGGTCGTGTCGTGTCTTCCTCCTCATTTTCTTCGGCCAAACACTTGGAGAATGAGAGGAACTTGGCGATAGTCAATTTTATCATCTCACATGTAGGGCAAGATCAGCGTCCTTATTTAGAGATCTCAATCTTTGGGTTTAGGATTTTAGGGCTCTTGGATTCGGGAGCAACCAGGTCAATTATTGGTAGGGAAGGTTGGGAGAGTCTAAAAGGAATGGATCTCAGTTTGGACAAGTCGGATGCACCAAGTTGTACGGTTGCAGACGGTAAGGAGTGTATGAGTCAGGGTTCAGTTACTGTTCCAGTTCGTCTCATGGACCAAATTAAATTAATTAAATTTTTAGTCGTTCCGGAAGTCACAAGTAGCATCATCTTAGGAATAGATTTTTGGTGCACGATGGGGATTGTGCCTGATTTAAAACGGGATGTTTGGAATTTTACGGGATTGGCGACATTAAATGTACAGAACACAATGACATCGGATTTAACAGATGAACAGCGACTACGACTACAGATGATGTTAAATGAAAATTGGGAACGGATGCCAAACAAAATCGGATGTACATCAAGGGTACAACATAAAATAGTTACTGAATCGGAGCCGGTCAAGCAGCGATATTACCCTGTTTCGCCAGCGATTCAAGTACATATCGATGCTGAACTGAAGAAGATGCTAGCGGACAATATTATAGAGCCTTCCTCAAGTGCTTGGAGCTCGCCTATACTCATGGTGCCGAAGAAGGATGGCGGCTACCGCTTCTGTGTAGACTTCAGGAGACTCAATAAGGTCACCAAAAAGGATGCGTATCCACTCCCTTACGTATCTGGAATCTTAGATCGGTTACGAGGTGCTAAGTATCTAAGTTCATTAGACATAAAATCAGCTTACTGGCAAATTCCGATGAGTGCGTGTAGTCGAGAGTTCACTGCGTTCACAATTCCGGGACGTGGACTATTCCAGTTCAAACGGATGCCATTCGGGCTCACAAATGCCCCGGCAACCTGGCAGCGTTTGATCGATGAGGTGTTGCAGGCTGACCTTGAGCCTTTCGTTTTTGTTTATCTCGACGATGTGATCGTTATCTCAGAAAGTTTCGAACAACATCTAGAAATATTGCAAAAAATTTTCGATCGACTTTTCAAAGCGGGATTGACCTTGAATAGAGATAAATGTCAGTTTTTCAGGTCGGAACTACGATACTTGGGGTATGTTGTGGATAAGCGTGGGTTAAGGGTTGATCCGGACAAGGTGAATGCCATCTTGGGGATACCGACGCCAAGTAGTGTGGCTGACGTGCGCAGTTTCTTGGGTATGGCGTCCTGGTATCGTAGGTTTGTTAAGGACTTTGCCACGATCAGTAATCCACTCACAAATCTGTTGAAGAAGAATCGGAAGTGGCACTGGACGGAAGAGTGTCAGGAATCATTTCAGAGGCTGAAGGAGTGTCTGATCTCTGCTCCAGTTTTAAATTGTCCCGATTTTTCTCAGCCCTTTGTAGTTCAAACCGACGCAAGTGGTTATGGTTTAGGTGCGGTTCTGACGCAAGTAAATTCAGATGGGGAACGCGTCATATGTTTTCTGAGTCGATCCTTGACTAAGCATGAACGCAACTATTCCACCACTGAGCGGGAGTGCCTTTCAGTCGTTTGGGCAATACAAAAACTTCGCCCCTATTTAGAAGGCTCGCGTTTCACAGTCGTCACGGATCATGCTTCGTTGACGTGGCTCATTAATTTGAAGGATCCCTCGGGTAGGTTGTGCCGTTGGGCTGTTAAGCTGCAGCAATATGACTTTGAGGTCATACACCGGAAAGGGAAGGAGCATGTGGTCCCCGACTGTCTTTCGCGTTCTGTGCCGAAAATCGACAACATTCATTTAACTGTTGCGCAACTTCCTACGACAGATAGATGGTATTCAAAAATGAAGCAAAAAGTCATCGAGAATAAATCACGGAAACTTTCTACCTGGAAGATCCATAACGATAGCTTATACAAGCATGTTCGACCTCGAAATCCCAGTCTCACTGACGAAGAGGTTGCGTGGAAAAGAGTAATTCCCAAGGACCAGCGTCAGGAAATTTTAAAATTGGTACATGATTCGCCAACATCTGGACACCCTGGCATCACTAAAACGTACAATAAGTTGAAACAGAAATATTATTGGCCCAAAATGAAGGCTGATGTTGTGGCGTACGTTAATGGATGTATCATATGCGCTGAACACAAAGTGGTACAGAAAAGTCCACCAGGGTTAATGGGGACTAGACCGCGAGTATTCCGTCCATTTCAACTCATCAGTACGGACCTAATCGGCCCATTGCCACCATCTGCAAAAGGGTACAAATATATTTTGGTTGTGTGCGATTACTTTAGTAAATTTGTGCTCACTTTTCCACTTCGGGCTGCGACAGCACCGGCAATATCTCGTTTCATGGAGGAGTACGTCTTCTTATTATTTGGCGCGCCGCAATACATCATCTGCGATAACGGGGTTCAGTTTCGCAGTGGTGAATTTCGCAATGTGTGTGCGAAATATGACGTTGCTATCCTTTTCAATGCGCTCTATCACCCGCAAAACAATCCCACCGAGAGGGTGAACAGAGTGATTAAAACCATGTTATCATCATACATTAAAGACCGTCAACAACAATGGTTTCATTATCTACCTTCAGTCACGTGTGCCATCCGTAATTTAGTTCACGAGGCCACTGGTCTCACACCATACTTTGTGAACTTTGGACGAGAGCAGATCTTGAGTGGTCGAGATTATCCGGTGGACGCTATAGATGGCCGTGGTGATATAACTTTTGACCGTGAAGAGGTGCGTGAGCAGCGACCAGCACGGTTTGTGAAAATTTACGCAGAGGTGCGTAAACGGCTGGATCAAGCGCAGACTCAAGCTAGAGCACGGTATAATCTTCGTCGGAGGCCGATGGTATATCACGAAGGACAGCAGGTTTGGCGAAAGAACTTTAAATTGTCTAGCGCAGCTGACAATTTTGCTAGTAAGTTAGCGGCTAAATACGTAGGGCCGTTTAAAATACGCAAAAAGATTTCGGACGTCACTTACGAGTTGGAGGACGTCAGTGGTAAGGAGCGTGGCATTTGGCATGTAAAGGACTTGAAACCAGGCCCTATTGATAATGATGACGAAAAGGTTTCCAATAAGGATTTGTAGTTTATTTCGACATGTTAGTTTTGTTTTGAGGCAAAATTTTAGGAATTTTCCCTCACGGGAGTTGGGGAGGGATTTGTTACGTTCTAATTTTGTCCTTCGTCCTAATTTCCTCATTTTATCCATTCCTGTCCGCGTATCTGCATTCTAACCTAAAATAGTATACTTTGTTGTAATAAATTTATCATTAATTATTTCACAGTTATATTAAATTCACTTACTCAGTTTTTCTTCTTAAACCCTGTAGCTCTTTGGTTTCAAAATTAAATAGTTCCATTTTCAGTTTATTATATTCAGTTTTATTTCATACATTTGTTTACAGTTTGACATTTGTTAATTATTAGTAACATTGGATTGACCGCCCGTGTCGTTTTTCGTTATGCCGCCAGGTGGCGACACTATGTTAGATTTTAAAGTTGAATTGCAAATAAGTAAATTATATTTAATTATTTAGGGCAATTACTTACCATGATTCAACCATCCTATTATCCTTAGATTAACCCTATCCTATATTAAAAATTATGAATGTAATATTTCGTGTTTTATTTAAATAGTTTTGGGGTGTACTTTAAGTGCAAGGTTGAATATCTTCTCTCTCTTTTTTTCGTCTTTGAATATTCGGATTTTACAAGTCTTAAGTGAAAAATCGGGCACTTGGTGTAAGTCGTTACAAGTGAACGGGCATCTTTTGGCGAGAGTTTTCTGAGTAGCGAGTCTTACGGCACTTTTAAGTAATTTCGGTCGAGTGTTAAATATTCTAGTTGATTATTACCCGTGTTTGGGGGATTAGTTCGCCGAATTACATATTCCGTTGTACGGTTTTGGGTGACTTCGGTTAATTTTGGATAACCTGCGTCGGAATTCCCATGTGGGGATCAGTTTAAGTGCCCGTGGTTCGTGTCTCAACCTCTATAGACTTTCCACCATCCCGCCAAGGGCTGAAGGCATCGTCGAGTGATTATTTTCATCTACGTGCGTCTCGAAGGGTTCGAGACGGAGCTCGCCTTCACCCCGTTTCTCTTCGCCCAGACCACCAGGATCGCAACAGAGTGAGAGTTGAGGAAGGTTCCAGTCCATCTACCCTTGCGGTCCATTCTTCGTTACGGCAGAGTGCAGCTAAGTGTAACATTTCATAACTTTGGTTTGCTGAAATTTGTGCGCATCGTTTAGAACTTGAGTAAACTTGAGTCATTTTGGTTTTAAAATTTATTTACGTGGATTTTTTTTTTAAGAACTCTCATTTACAATTTTTTTTTCTGGTTAATGTTAAGTAACTATTTGATTGTAGTATTTAGAGTAACAATTGTCAAAATTGAGCGCAATTTTTATGGAGTTGGCAGTCAAATGTTAGTGATATATTCTGAGCAATTGAGTTCAAGTATTTATATTTTGTTTATGGTATTTTGTACTTTTGTAAGGGGACATTTTGTCTTGAACTTGCTACTTTTGATTGTGCATTCCTTTTATTGGTACATTGTTGGTACTCACCGATCGCGTTGCACTGTTTTTCCGCGTACCCCTAATTCCGGACACCCGGTTCGCCTCTCGGTTGATCAACCTGTAGTCCGCGAAGTCGATACGCTAGGTGTGCGTTGGGTGTCCGTGCCCAGGAGGGCGCGCTACGGGCAGTTCAAGGTGGAGGTTTTGTTAATTTGTCATCGCGCAAGTAGGTATCAAGCTCGGACACCGTGTGCTCCAATTTTATTACCGAGAACTCAATTTTCACGACTAACTTCGCCGAGACATTGTGCCTTTCACATTTATATTTATTATTATTATCTTTTTTTTTACATGTGTGTACAATTCTTGCAATAGTGAACCAAATAGTTAAGTTCAACCGGATCTTTTATTTAACCAACCTTACCTCCGCACTCTCACTCCAGTCTTCAGCATTTTCAGCCATCTTTGTCCCAAGTCGCAGTCCCTGGGTCACTTACGTTTCAAGGTCACGTGTCCTGACGGCCATCACCATTTGGTTGGGTGAGCGCACTGCTCAGAATGGTGTGGCGCCCTCATTTAAAATTACGAACCCCCCGTCTCGACTGAGAAGCCGGACTCCTCACCCCTTTGCGGAAGGACGACGTCGCGTGCACGTCACAACGTTCCTCAAATACATTGTACATATGACGATGATTTATAGCACACAAAGAAGACCAAATAAGTCAATAAATTTGTCAGTTGAAGAACTACAACGATTTATGGCAATATTAGTTTGGATGTCTATTATCAAGCAATATCACAAGTTATGTCTGTAAATATGTTTGAAGAAATTAAAAGTTTCTTGCACTTTAATGATAATGCAAACATGCAAAATAAATTGGAAATAATAAAACCTGTTATAGAGCATATAAGTGCAACTTGTCAAACTATTCCTATGGAAGAAAATTTGTCTGCGGACGAGCAAATTATTCCGTTTAAGAGGCGCATATCTCTTAAGACGTATAACCCGAAAAAAAACCCATAAGTGGGGGTATAAAATGTGGGTGTTAGCAGGCATAAGCGGATTTACCTATAATATGGAATTATTTTCTGGAAAAGTAACTAATACTGATCCAGATTTAGGAGCAGCGAGCAACGTAATAGTGAGACTAAGCAAACCAATAGCTGATAATGTTCATCATAAACTCTACTTTGATAATTACTTCAGTGGTTTGCCATTATTATCGTATATGGAGAAGCGTGGAATACACACTGTAGCAACAATTCGATTTATTCGAAAGAAGAACATTTTTTGTACCCCTGGATATTATAATATTTGGAATAGTGAAATTAGTTATAACTATTACATAAAATAATTTAACAAGGATATTAATTTATGCAATTACGTAAAGCTTTGTCACACCAATTAAGTTTGGGAGATGTGTATGTAATGAAAAAAAATCTAATTATTTACTTTATTTTTACTACCTATTCAACTAGTGTCCCAAAACTGTTTCCTTCAAAAACTAATTTTTGAATTTTGAAAAATTCTTTTTGTTCCGTAATCAGGACATTAAGAACTATATGCCCTTCTAATATGTACCTGAAGTTATGGGACAGCCTGTATAAATAACGCAAACTGTTTTCCTATTGGCCATGAATGACGTAGTGTATGTATTCCGACGTCACAGGAGTGGGGTATTGTTTTTCATGACTATTTCTGGCGCCAATCTTTTTATTTAATTATTTCAGAAAATAATCAATTATTATTTTTATATTACTATGAAAAATATTGCGTAAACTTTAATTTAAGATGCTTTTTAAAAAATGTGAAACCGGCGCATTCGAGAGTTCAATAAATTAAAAATTATTTGCCACATTTTTTTGTTGCCATTTGGCAATAGTTACTTGGCAACAAGTTTTCGAAAAATCTGTCAAATTATTTTCAATTTATTCTCACTCTCTTGTTATTATTGTAATGAATAATAATTAAAAAGAAAATAATTTTCAATATATACCGTTCATATTATTTTTAATTTAAACTATTATGCCCTTATATAATGCCCCGGTTGTTATAGATATCGCACCCCGGCGAGAACAGTGACACAACTCAAAAAATGCCCATTTTGAGATTATGTCTGTGACAAATGTGTATGGTGGGCCCCCGCGTGCACGAAAAACGTCACATCTCTAACTCGCAATTCATCTGCCAGAGGGCAGTTGTGTCAGTTTTACTTTTACGCTAGTTCATATTCATCATGGCAAGAACAGTGTCACTTCAGTGTTGCAAGAAGAAGGTGTGCAAGTTGTCGGTCAAGAAAAACGACACATTTCGAGTTCTGACAGTTTTCGTGTAGTAAGGTAAGTGGAATATAATTTTTAATATCGTCATAAAGACAAAAGAGTCACTTTTCTTGAATCAATTATCACTAAACCTATTCTCTTGTACTGTTTTATTTGATTTTGTGCCACTTTTCCTGACTGAGAGTGTTATTATTTTGCGTTGTGTATCAAATAATGTAGCTTAAAATTTGTTTGTTGTAGGTTAGTTATGGACCCAGATCAAGGATACAAGGTAGGCAGAGGTTGGAAAATGGTAGTAGCTGCTGCTGCTGAAATTGAAGAAAGACAAAAGTCGAATTTGGAGCAATTGAAACGTACGAGACTAGTATCTGACAAAAGCATTGTTTTGAACATCATGGAGTCTAAGGCAGCCTTGATTGGTGAAGTGAAGAACACTGTACAAAGCGTAAGACTTAACACAAGCCAGAAACCAATAAGGTTTGGATACAAGCTTTGGTCTTTGTGTGGCGACAGCGGATATTGTTTCCATTTTTCCTTGTATTGTGGAAAAGAAATAGAACAAGTAAAAGAACCTCTAGGAACTAGAGTAGTACATAAAATGCTAGACATTATTGATGACCCCTGTAGTTATCATATTTATTTCGATAATTATTTTTCAAGCTACAATCTTTTTATATCTTTGAAAGAGCAGGGTTATAGAGCAACGGGTACCATGCGCGACAATCGAACACAAAAGTGTCCTATAAAACCATCGAAAGAAATTGAGAAGAGTCCTAGAGGAACTTACGACTTTCAATTTGAAAATACCGAGGAAATTTTGATTGTAAGGTGGAATGACAATAAAGCTGTTACAATCGGAACAAATTTTGATAAAATTGAGCCCCTAGCATCAGTATCTCGATGGAGTAAAGAAACAAAAGGGAAAGTACTAATTCCGCAGCCCTCTCTTATAGCAAACTACAACAAGTTTATGGGTGGAGTTGACCACCATGATTGGTTACTAGAGAAGCATAGTATTGCTATTAGAGGGGAAAAATGGTACTGGTGTTTATTTACCAGAATTGTAGATATGTGTATTGTTAACAGCCACATTATATATAACAAAATGCATCCTAGTGGTAAAGTTTCTATAAAAGAATTTAGAAGAAATGTAGCAGTACCATATCTCAAATTAGGTCATGGAAACCGTACACTGAAAGGAAGACCAATTAGTTTACCGTCTACATCCAAAGCCAGTATTCCGGATGATGTAAGATTTGATGAAAAAGGTCACATTTTGGAGAAACGTGAACATCAACGCAGATGTCAGTATGTAGGCTGTAAAGGAAAACCGCGAACTTTTTGTAAAAAGTGCAATGTAACATTATGTATACCGTGCTTTTCTAAGTATCATAACAAATATTTGAAATAAGTAGTTTAAATACATTGTTTACATTAATAAATATATGTTTTTTTGTAAAATAAAACTAATATTATTATTCACTGTCTTTCGCCCAGCGTGCTCAAATGAGGACAGCCTATATTTCCAAATCTAGCAGAAAAAAAAATATTTAAATGCATTTTAAATAATTTGAAAGAGTTATAAGCCCAATTTGAGATTTTTACAGAAAAATTCACAAAATAAATAAATTGGGCGTTAATGGGTTAACTAACAAACTAGATTACAACACTCGTAAGTTATGGGAGGGTAAAATAAATACCACGGAACGCCCATCGACAGACCAGCTGATAGAGTTTATTAAAGAACGCTGTTCAGTTCTCGAAAAAATTAATGCTAATACAAAACCGGTTAAACACAGAATAAGTGTAAGATCTCCAAAAACCTTTGCAAACGTTGCAACAAAAACTCTTAGTTGCGTAATTTGCAAGGATTCACATAGCATCTAAAATGCAATGAATTTTTAAATCTCGATATATCACAAATATTCGATAAAGTAAAAACATTGAAATTATGCACGAATTGTTTGAGTTTAGGACATTCAACAAACAAATGTTTATCACGCACCTGTTTTAAGTGTAATAAAAAGCATCACACCTTACTTCATAAAAACGAATCTGCAAACGTCGCACAGACAGAAGCTAATAATGGAGCGGTATTAAAAGTTGCTACATCAGCGTACGGTGGTACAAACAAATCGCATACGCTTCTAGCTACTGCTACTGCGTGAATATTGTTAACGAATAATAACAACTCAGAAACCATTCGTGTCTGTTTAGACGCAGGTAGTAATAGTAATTATATCAGAAAGGATATTTGCAATTTATTAAAAATTCCTGTAACAAAGGAAAAACCTACTACTGTTCTTGGTATCAATAATACAGTGTCGAAAGTATCGCTAAAGGCAACAGCTACTGTAAACTCAATGCACACTAATTTTAGAAAGAAATTAGAGTTTTTAGTTGTTGATGATATTATACAAAACATTCCTTCTGTTCGAAAAGATATAAATCATAAATGTCCAGATGACGTTAAGCTTGCCGATCCAGGCTACGGAGTACCACAAAGGGTAGACGGTTTAATAGGCGCGGAAATATTCTACGAATTATTATTATACGGAAAAATTCACTTGGGGAAGGGCAACCCAGTTTTACAAAATTCACAACTTGGTTGGTTGGCTACCGGAAAAATTAACGTTTCCGATGATATAAAAAATAACACTACTTGTCTATTTACTACTAAGGAAGAAGAAAGTGACGTACTACGTGAAGCTATCGAACGATTATGGATATTAGACGAATTTCCACAATTAGGTACAAATGATAAATATAATACGGATGAAACGTGTGAATCACACTTTACGAAAAACACAAGGCGAGACGCAAATGGCCGTTACACGGTTAGCTTACCATTCAATGATAGTTTTCAGACTGCACAAATGCGATTTTATAATTTAGAAAGACAGTTACAACGCGAAGTGAATTTACGAGACGATTATATTTATGAATGAGTACGAAAATTTGTCACATATGCGAAAGGTAGATGAAGTAAATGAGGATAGGTTAGATGAATACGAGCTAAATAATAAGGGATATTATATTCCACATCACGCGGTATTAAAAACAAGTAGTTCGACAACACGAGTACGTGTTGTATACGATGCTTCAGCTACCACTTCTACGAATTATTCCTTAAATGACGTGTTAAGAGTTGGTCCAGTTGTTCAAAGTGAACTTTTTCACATTTTGACACGTTTTAGGAAGTATCATATTGTTCTAACTGCAGATGTAGAAAACATGTTTAGGCAGGTTTTAATTACACCCGATGAAAGAGACTTTCAATGTATTTTGTGGCGTAATGATTCTTCGCAACCGATATCTATATACCAACTAAACACGGTTACTTATGGGACCGGACCAGCAACATACCTTACAACTAGGTGTATGAATGATTTAGCTTCCGGTTTCAAAACAATTTATCCAGAAGCAGCAAACGCGATAATTAACGATACGTACGTAGATGATATTATAACGGGGTGCAGTACAGAAAACGAAGCAATTATTTTAAGAAAACAATTAACGGAAATATTTGACAGTGGATGCTTTCACCTGCGGAAATGGTGTAGGAACTCCACAAATGTTTTAAACGATTGTTTAAATAATGACGTAACAGACAAACATTTTGTCAAAGAGTTGACTGATAACCGAACACTTGGTGTAATTTGGGATTTTACTAAAGATACAAATTTAAAATTTACAAATGATTTGAAGATCGAATCCAAATGCATTACAAAACGCACAATACTTTCGATGGTGGCGCGGGTATTCGACCCACTAGGTATTCTTACACCCGTTACTATAACTTCAAAAATATTTATTTATTTATTTATTTATTGATATTAGGGAAACCAACAGTACCAATAATAGGTTTCCACTATAAATAATACAAATTAACAAAAATATTGTACAATATTATGATTCAATCATTAAATCTAATTATCTAAGTTTATTAACAATTTAACGCATTTTTGAATTTATTTATAGACAAAGAAAAAATATCTATGTGCTGGTAATCTTTGTTATATACTTCCATAATTCTGCTTAAAGGACTATTTTTATAATTATTTGTATTACATTTTGGTATGTAGAACAAACTTTTAATCCTTGTGTTGGATTGTGGAACGTGAAAATTTAATCTTATTAGAGATTTATAGAGCAATAAGAGTGATTCAATTTTAGTAAATTGCTTACAACATCTATATATGAATCCCATTATTCTGTAAGCTTTTCCAATAACTGAATCAATTTGTTCATTGAACAGTAATTTAGAATCAAACAGAACTCCCAAATCTTTGATAATATTTTTACGTTCTAAGGTTAGATTATGTAATGTGTAATTAAAATACGTAATATACTTATTTCTGGTAAAACTTACAGTGTAGCATTTAGAAATGTTTAAAGTTAAATCATTCTCAGCACAGTATTGTGTCAAATTTATAAATTCTGCTTGTAGTGAGTAGCAATCATTTAAAGACTCTATCATTTTAAATATTTTCAAGTCATCTGCGTACAACAAGAAGTCACATTTATAAAAGCAATTTAAAATAGAATTAATATAAACATTAAACAATAATGGCCCTAAATGTGACCCTTATGGCACACCGGAAGTGACGTTGATTGCACGCAATTTGAAACCATTGACAAATACTATCTGAGATCGATTCTTAATGTAAGATTCATTCCATCGCAGAAGGGAACCATGAACTCCATAAGATACTAACTTGTTAATTAGTAGTGTGTGATTAACCCTGTCGAAAGCTTTACTGAAATCAGTGTACACAACATCTACCTGTTTTTTGTTATCTAGACATTTTGCAACAAACTCTGTGAAAGGTACAAGATTATTCAGAACTGATTTTCTATTACAAAAACCAGTTTGATTTGGGATTATTATACTATTTAAATCTGCTTTTATTTTACTTACAATTAAGTATTCAAATATTTTTCCAAAAGCAGATAATATTGATATAGGTCTATAATTTTCAATATTCCGTTTATCACCAGATTTAAAATACGGGTAATGTGTGAAGTTTTCCATGCGTCCGGAAATGTACCCGTCTGCAAGGATTTGTTAAACAGTATAAACAGTGGGTATGAAAGGTAATAAGCACAATTCTTTATGAATTCGGGATGCATTCTGTCTGGTCCGCAACCCTTCTTAGTATTTAAGTTTGTTAAACATTGTAGAATATCTGTCTCAAGGATAGATATTTGACCTAAATTTAAGTTTGTGGAATCTGAAGTTATATTGTTGCTATTCTGGTGAGTTGTGTACACTGATTCAAAAAAGCTAGCAAAAAGATTACTGATTTCATCACCAGAAGAGGCTACAGTGTCTTTTAAGAATAATGAGTTTGGTAGGCTATTATCCTTGCGTAATTTTTTAGTGTGTTGCCAAAAGTGACTTACATTAGTATTTATGTTGTCCTCAATGTATTTAATATGGTTAATATAGTCTTGAGACATCATTATTTTCACTATTCTGCGAAGTATTGTGAAGATATGATAATCCTGAACGTTACCGTAAGTTTTCCATTTCTTATGGTACTTATTCTTTTCTTTAATTAATTTAGTTAATGGCTGGGAAAACCATTTTGGATACTTTCTATTTTTATAATTATAAACAGGGCAGAAAGTATTCAAAAGGCTGTAAATAATAATATAAAATAAGCTTATATCATCATTAACATCACTATGAACAAATTTCGTGTCCTAATCAATGGCGGATAACTTATAAATGAGATTTTCATAGTCGCATTTGGCAAAATTTTAACTATGAAAATTCTTACTAACAAATGGTTTGAAATTTGAAATATTAATATTTATTTCTAGTGCAGGATGAAATATGTCCAATTTACTTAAAGGCTCAGTGCATTGGGAGACGCTAATGTTGTACGTGGAAAGAATTAAATCTAGTATTGTACCTTGGTGGTTGGGGAATATGTTGTGTTGTTTTAGATCACAGAGGGACATGGTGTTAATTAAAATGGTGTGGTTGTCAGATCTTCTTAGTACGACTGGTTGGAGGGGGTTATTTGGAGCACTGGGCCATTGTAAGCCCGGTAAATTGTAGTCGCCTGCTATTATAAGATTGGCGTTGGCAAGTTCAATGGATACATCACTAACTTTATTAAAATGGTCATTGTATGGGCTGGAGTCACTCTGAGGAGGGATGTATACACAGCATACGTAAAGTTTTTTGTGGTCACTACTGGAGATAGACACCCAAATGTCTTCCGCGGAGGAGTACCAGTTAGGATGATGTGAAAAATATTTTTTAGATACAAGGATTAAAACACCCCCGCCTTGTTTTTTAACGGGATCGTTACGGTCGCGTCTGTACACTATGTATATATTTACATCACATATTTCACAATCGTTTACCGTATTATGTAGCCAAGTTTCACTTAGTCAAATTATATCATAGTTGCATGCACTTATTTCATTATAAATATTTATCAGTCTTGTTTTTAGTCCTCGTACGTTCTGATAGTATAAACTGACCATAGATAGATATACGATATAAATATTAATTAGTATAAGATTTAAGTTCAGTTTATTTAAATTTTGTTCATTATTAATTATTATTATGGGAGATGCGTCATTCTTCCGCACAAAAATTTTACAATTCTTTACCCATGTATATTTAAAGCCTTTATCACGAGCTGCATCTTTGGTTTTTTAAGTAAAAATTTGTTATTAGGGCTTAAATGGTCGTTTACAAATATACGAGAGTTTTCGGTGAAGCTTATATCAGTAGTGGATAAGTTTTTCGTTGACGTGCATTTGCAATAAATTTATCTCTTTTTAGGCGCGACACGAATCTAACAATAATATTTTTAGGTCAATTATTACTACTGTTGAATTGAGAGACTCTGTGAATAGCATCAAGGTCGTTTTCAGTTATTGGGCATTGTATAAAGTTACTTAATTTCGTTATAATAGTGGTCAAGTTTTCGTTAGACTTCTCTGGTCTACCCACAATTTCTAGATTATTGAACCGGGAGCGCTGCTCCAGATCGTTAATTCTATTTTTAAGCATCTCACATTCAGCTTTCAGTGGTTCAATTAGGTTTATTTTTTCGGACCATAATTTAATTTTGTTGTCAAAATCGTCTATTTTATTACAACAGTATTCGACCGACTTTTTTAAATCCATAACTGATGCCATAACGTCATCGAGGGTGTAATTAGATGATTTAGTGTTAGTGGATGGTGAAAGAGGTCGGGATACTGGTTGCGCCTTCGCCTTGCATGTATGGCACATCCATATTAGATCTTTTGAAGATGATAGTGCAATTTTATCTGTCTCTGGGATATTCAAGCAACTGACATGATAAGATGAGTGACAGCTACCGAAACATGTGACGTATTTGTCTTGTCTGTTCACCTTGAGTTTGCAGGTATCGCACGTTGAAACCATGATGATATGACTGGGTAATAGTTGTTATTATTTAGCTGGTCGATTATAAGTCACTGACCTTTTTTGGTGAATGAAATAACGCGTAAAAATTTGTTTATTGATAATCCCACGCTGCGGCACAGATACATGCACTTCAAAACACAATTATTGCACTAGATAATGCATTAATTAATCAATGAATAAACTATAAGGAAGATCACTAAGAGACTTAGATTTATTACAAAAATTATGGTTGTTAAAGTTATCTTGGGATGACATAGTTCCTGATAACATTAAACATACATGGCTAAATATAATAAAAGAATTAAACGAAATTCATAAGATTGAAATACCTAGGTTAATTCTATGTACCGAACCTAACGATATACAAATTTTTACATTTTGTGACGCGAGCGAACTAGCATATGGGGCTACAATCTATGTAAAAAGTACAAATGTACACGGAGAAACTCAAATTAATTTATTACGTTCAAAAACACGCGTAGCCCCAACAAAGGGAATCAGTTTACCGAGATTAGAGCTTTCAGGGGCTTTATTGGCAGCAAGACTAACTTCAGTCATAATGAAACGTATAAATATTCCAATTTCATAAATCACTTATTTTACAGACTCTACAATCGTGCTAAATTGGTTCAATAATGAGCCATGTGTATGGAAAAATTTTGTTGCGAATAGAGTAACTTTAATACACAAAATAACAAATATTACCGATTGGAAGCATATAAAAGGGACCGAGAACTCTGCGGACTTGCTTACACGAGGTATTACCGTTTCACAATTATTAAATTCAAATTGGTTTCATGGACCTGAGTTTCTAAAAAATGATGAACCAACTTGGCCTTGTAGCTATTCATTTAATCCAAACGAAAATTTAGAAAAACGCAAGGTTAAAACAGCTTTAGTAAGCACTCAATATAACGATATTATTGACAAATATTCAAGCTTGACAAAAATTCTAGTAAAATATTAAAACTAGATCCGTTTTTAGATAATAATATGATATTACCCGTTGGGGGGAGATTGTCAAAATCAAACCTAGATTATAACAAGAAATATTCTATTTTATTACCACAAAGTCATACTTTAACAAAATTAATTATAAATTATGAACACTATCGACATTTACATATCGGTACAGAAGATACTTCGCTGCTGTGCGCGAAAATTACTGGTCGATTAACGGTAAAAGTACAGTAAAGAATATAACCAGAAAATGTTTAGTTTGCGTAAAATACGCACCTAAATTTCCACATATTAAGATGGCTCAACTGCCTAAAAACAGAGTAACGCCTTCTAGGCCATTTGCAGTTACTGCCTTTGATATGGCAGGTCCGATATTAGTTAAGGAAACTAAACATCGTAACAGGAAGCTGTTAAAGGTATATGCCTGTGTGTTTGTATGTTTCTGCAGCAAGGCGGTACACATTGAGTTGGTGTCGGATCTAACGTGTGAAGGTTTTTTAAATTGTTTAAAAAGATTTGTTGCCTGAAGGGGACTGCCTTCTGAATTATACTCTGACAATGGCAGAAATTTTGTTGCAGCAGAAAGAGAGTTAAAACTTGCATATAATTCTATTTTACAATTTTGTAAAAGTGACAATTAATTAATTAGATACCCACATTTTGGTGGACTGCATAAAGCAGCTATCAAAAGTATGAAAAAACATTTAAGGTCATGAGTAATAACGTTCTAACATTCGAAAATTTAAAGTCATTTGTGAAATCGAAGCCATTTTGAATTCTAGACCTTTGTGTCCCATTTCTACTGATTCCAACGACCTTGGCATCAGTACACCTGGTCATTTCCTAATTGGCCATGCCCTCACTGCTGTGACTGAACAACAAGCTCCAGACACTGCTACGAATCGATTATCTCAGTTTCAACTGCGACAGCGTATCATCCAGGACTACTGGAAGCAGTGGTCTAAAGAGTACCTTTCTACACGCTAACTTAGATCCAAATGGTCTACAGACTCCAAACTTCAACCCAAGGTTGGGGACTTAGTCCTCATTTTCGAAGACAACGCACCTCCTGGTCTGTGGATAACTGGACGAGTGACCGATTTGTGCAGCGGTTCAGACGGACGATCCAGAGTTGCTGTAGTGAAGTGTAAAGGTGGTGTCTACAAAAGACCAGTTAAAAAACTGTGCGTGCTACTCAATGATGAATAGGACTAAATGACGAAATATTATTTTGTTTTGTTTTCGCATGTTTGCTGTATTACATAGTTTAGTTGATCATTTGTATTACGATGCTAACACTCTTTTCTATCATATAAAAGAAATGTGTTGAAATTTTTATAAAATTTCAAGGGGGGGGGTCATGTTAGGATTTTAGCCTTTAGACTTTGAGTCTGATGTTAGGATCTTAGCCAGTAGATGGCAGCAGGGGTACCATTTTGAGCCAGGAGGCGCAATCTGCGCAGAGACGTGACGCGAAGTCATGACATTATTGTAGAAACAACGAAAGTGTGAAGTGCTCATAACTAGTTTTTCTACATTCAATCAAATACAGTCCACTAACAACAACAAACACAAAACACATACTTTCAAATATAATATATCTTTATTACGTAGTACATACCAATACCTAATGTTAAAAAAAATTATTTTTGTTGAATTATCTTTAATATGATTTATTTTCCTGTCAATAAAATAATAATATTATTATTTAATTACAAGAAAATGAACACTAAATACTAGCAAAATTTTTAAATGAACGTTAATAAATCTTTTGTTTGCAAATATTACAATACTAATTTAGTTTTGTCTGCTACACGAGGATCCAAAGAAAGTGAAGATATTCCTCTAGAACCTGCAAAAATTGGAGCAATAGCCAGTGAACGTGACCTTTTTTTGAATACATACTTTATTTATAAATAAAATAAATATATCATCGCGGCATATTACCCATTACTGGATGTGCTAATCTGCTTTGTTCACAGATATCGTTAATAATGCTAACATATTCGTACCGTGTGGGCATTTACCAGGAGTCACCTCAAAGATAAAACATATTATGTAACTTACAATATACCTTATCTCATTTTATTTAAATATATAATGTATTATTTTTCCTGAATTCTAATAATAAATCATATACTTTTCAAGGAATTTGCAATGACCTCATGTAGGGGTTCATATAAATTACTATAAAGCATTTTTAACAACCTTACAGGCATTTACTGGTAAATTGTGATATGGAAATTTCAAATCACTATAAACCACTGCGGGCGTTTGTATCCCACTATATTAACACGTTCACTGCGTTGAGGGGTTTAATAGTCCCTTACTAGAGTTTTCTGTAGTGCGGCAAATTTTTGTGCGTATTTTCTATTTTGCGGAAGCTATAACTTTCTTAATTATTGTCGAAATTTATGATGATAGGTAGCTTTAAAATCGGTATAACTCATATTATTTAAATTTAGTATTCATTACATTAGCGTCAATTTCGACCCTTATCGCATATAACGTAGAAAAACTACTTTGTGCGATTAGGGACATACTGTCCCTTACCCCTGTGCAAGTGTTAATATGTTAGTAAAGACATGTTTATTCCCATTTCGTATCAGTTTGATGCAAGAGATGAACGAAATGAGTATTCGTACAAAAAAAATTCTGCTTCTAGCAGAAACATCGTTACATGATGCTAATAATACAAGTAACAAAAACAATGAAGTGAATTTAAATGAAGTGCAAGAGAACGCAGAAATTAATACAGACCAAACAGAAGCAAGTACATCAAAAGACAATTTATCTGAAAATAAAATATAAGAAACTGATTTCGAAGAGGATTCAGATGATAGTATTCGTGACAAAAGCTACTGTCCAACATTCACATCAGAAGAGGAAAGTTCTTCGTCCCTGAGCGACGCCGACGATTTTTGTGAAAGTACAGAAGAAGTTGAAGATTCAGAAAGAGATGAAACTAATGTAAATACATCATGCGTAAGTGAAGATGAAAAATCAGATGATGAATGGCAGGAAGTGTTAGATAATCCTCCCACTAAACAAGAAACATCCGTGGGATGTTACAGATAATCTTATTTATATCTCATTTGTGATATTAAATCGAAATGTTCATGTGATATCCTACAGATGTAACCTTTTAGAAATAATTTTTACAACTTCTCTGTTACGATGAAATATTTTCTGTCTACAAAAATTGCAATAACCCTGTATTACGGAATATCTAAAATATTGTTCAAGTGTAATGTTCAAATAAAAATGTAACTACGACATCTCACAGATGTAATATTTAAATGTTACAAAAAGTTTTATTTTGGATCTATTCGTGACGTTGTAGAGATATCTCAAACGTTAAGATTTTTTACAATACTCGCTCATGCGCATTGCGCAGCGAGATAACGTGTCGTGCATCGGCTGCATACTGCGTAGTTAAATGATGGTACATGTTGTTGTTCTGTGGTTAAATGTGCTGTTTGTGTCGTAAGTCGTAGTGATCTGTGTAGTGAAAACGTGTTGTAAAAAGGTAAGCTTGCATATTATATTATTAATAATTATACTTGTAAATACGCATAAATTATTTGTTCAAAAACTTGTACTAATTACGTACGTGAATACTGTTAGAATTGGATAGTGCTAGGTTATGTTTATAGATAAAACCGAAACCGATTTTGACAGAGATTCTTGTAATGTTCAATGCACAACAACGGTGTCTTTAATAAATATTGAGTGAGGTTAGACGTCGTAAGTTGAAAAGAAAGTATAAAATAAATGCAAAAATCTGTTTCGTTGAAATAGTAGTTTAAATTACGATGCTATATTGTTTATTTATTAAACGCACTAGTGTTCCAGCCAACTTCGAAAATATCTGTCTACTGTGGTTTAACATTCATGCATTTTTGCAGATAAAATATATATATATATATATATATATATATATATATATATATATATATATATATATATATATATATATATATATATATTGATTCAATATATAAAGTGCTTCAGAGATGTCTCAAAGAGAAATAACAAATCAAGAAGATGCTCGAGAAACAAAAGTATTTCCAAAACTTCTTTCAGGTGCTTAGCAAATAATATGTTAAATAGAAATCGTTGACAATAGCTGATAATCCCCTTAAAAATATTTATTTAATAAGCAATAAAAGTAGCAAGATAACTATAACAACATAATCTTTAAAAAAATAATGATAGGAGTACTTTTTATTAAATTGTAATATTATTAATGTTGTTTATTTTTTTTTACGTTATACTGAATCGTAAAAGTCATATAACAGAGCTCTGTCTCTAGTGGTAAAGAATGTTTTTACGGGCTAGCACGTTAAACATTTTACGGATTGTTATAACCATTAGCAACATATAAACAGATTGATTTATTTATTCATTATTTCTCCATATGTTTTCAAAGACTATTTCGATCAAATAGTTTATTGTATTGAACTGTACGTTTCAATAATTTTTTTTTTCGAATTATTTACGATTCAGTATATCATAAAACATTGTACAATGCTCGACCATTACCCGAAATTTACATTCTCGCACGGATAACAAGCTCGCTTCGCTCACTCGTTAGGTACTGTGCACGCCCGTAAAGTTCTGGAGTAACGGTCTTGCAATTTAAATTACTATTAGTATAATTTATTGATATCACATTGTTCTTTTAATTTGATTTGTAATTTGAATTTTTCTTTCGTTTGGAACGGACAGGGAAAAATATATTAATTGTTTTAAGAACATTTAACAAGAAAAATTGCTATTATGTAACTTCACGCAGTCCACTAATATTGCTTTAAATGGCGTTATTTACGTTACTTCTCTTATAAACAGCTGTTCTCAATGCGTTTTGGTAATTAATTAAAATTTTATTTGTATTTTTCTTATTTCCGGAATAGAACTCGTAGCAGTCCTGGTTTTATTCCGGTAGTTAAATTTAGAATGAATTTTATATAGTTATTTTTCAGACAAAAAATATGCGTATAAATAAAACTTTTGGTAATATAAGCAAAAGGCACTTATATCGCATCAGGAAACAGGAAATATGCCGTACTAAAAACAAACTGAAAAATTTATTAAAATGTAATAATTTGCATGAATTGGAATCGAATAATGACGATTTCAGCCAGACAAATTCAGAATGCAATTCAAAACTTACAAATATGTTTTTTACGATTGAAAAACCGGAACAAAAACTAGAGTTTAATAATAAAAGTGTGTGTACCAGAAGTTCAGTGAATAGTTCCATAAATAATATAGAGAATGAAAATTTTAGTCAAAAATTATCACGCTGGGCTGTAAAATACAATGGTCCGTATTCCGAGCGCACTTTTATAATAAAATCGCTTTTATGGAGCGCGCTTTTACATTATATTCTAATGAAGAGTGTGCTCCATAAAAGCGCTTTTATTATAAAAGTGCGCTCGAAATACGGGCCAATATATCTCAAAACGCTTTTAATGATTTACGGCCAGTTTCATAATCAACAGCTTAAAGGATCTTTAGCAGAAGTGAACTTTAAGCAAAAGTGGACTTTAATGCCTCTTTAAAATTTGTCGGTTTCAAAATCAAATCGAACGTCAACTTTAGTAAAAGTGCAATTTGTGTGTATCGAGGGCGGTTGGCTACACTGGAGCGTTGTCTTTTTGCGGTTTAGCTAGGT
Source organism: Harpalus rubripes (assembly GCA_963082715.1). Classification (NCBI taxonomy): domain Eukaryota; kingdom Metazoa; phylum Arthropoda; class Insecta; order Coleoptera; family Carabidae; genus Harpalus; species Harpalus rubripes. The sequence goes on from OY720461.1 coordinate 12,206,930, forward strand.
TATGTTGGGTTAGTTGCTGTCAAGTTGTTGGGGTTTTGTGAGTTTATAAGCAGAATACATATTCAAATAGGTAAAAATGAGTTCTTCAAAATGTTGTCGCGGCACCAATTTCACAACTGAGGAAGAAATTTTGTTATTGGAGGAAATTGCAAAAAAAAAACATAAAATTGAATGCAAAACAACGAATAAATTTTCTAATGAAGAAAAAATAAGACTCCCACAAAATCTCCAGCCGTGATCAACATGTTTCCAGTTGAATAAAACCGAAGTGTTAATAATAACTGAATGTCTGGCTGGATGCCTGAAATCATTTTAAATATAGTTGTCAATAGTTATGCATATTTAATATAATCTAATTTATTTTACCTATTTGTTTGTGACCGAATCATGTGTTCAATTTGCTGCAATAAGAACTGGATCGTAGCATTTCTTAACCTAAATCTGTCGAAAAAATCCTGTTCATCATATAATTCGAAATAATTTTTTCTATTTCTATAAATTTTTGGACACCGCAGCACAATTTTTTCTTCATCTTCTGATGAGCTACTTGATGAAGTAAAATTGTTCAGATGATACATTATGAACACTGATCTACTTCAAATACAAATCTAGTAAACATCAGAAGTGTGGTTATGTTCGTACTAAAGCTACTTTAATACGTTAAAGCTTGGAAAATGACCCTTTAAGTTAAAGTCCGCTTTAAAGGTTAAAAAAGTGTTATGAAATGCTTTTTGCAAATTAAAGTAGACTTTTAAATTTAAAGTCACTTTAAATTGATTATGAAATCGGCCGTTAGTTAAAATTTTAAAATTTGAAGGCCATAATGATCTACCAAAGGATTGCAGGACATTACTAAAAGTTAAGCATAACTACATTGTGAATAAGTTAAATCCAGGATGTTTCGTATATCTTGGCTTAGAAGCAGAATTATTGTTTTATTTAAAAAAAAATTCTTTTACCGTTAATAGTAATACTACAATTTTTATTAATATTAATATCGACGGTTTACCAATTTCTAAGTCTTCAGGCAGTCAATTTTGGCCAATTCTTGTTGCAGTAAATTTAAAAGAATTTCGTTGTAAACCATTCTTGATAGCATTGTACCATGGTTTAAAGAAGCCAGATAGTACTCAAGAATTTTTAGATCCACTTATTGATGAATTAAAGTGTCTTGAGGAAAACGGGATGCAATACGGAAAAGTTAATTTAAAAGTAAAATTAAAAAATATCATTTGAGATGCGCCAGCCAAATCTTTCGTCTTATGTGTAAAAGGGCACACTGGGTACTTTGGCTGTAATAAATGCGTTCAAGAAGGAACTTATATTAATAAGAGAATATCATTTTTGGAAATGAGTGCTGTGTTGCGAACTAATGAAGGATTCCGCACAAAAAAGCAAGCAGAATATCATAAAGAAACTAATTCACCATTTGAACGATTAAATATTGATTTAATTAAACAAGTGCCTTTAGATTATATGCACCTTGTGTGTCTAGGTGTGATGAAACGAATGATAAGTTTCTGGATTCGGGGAAGAGCGTACATAAAAATTCCTAATAAAAATATTATTCGCATTAACAAAATGCTAACTATTATGAAAAGCTATGTTCCCATTGAATTTGCACGTCAACCTAGACCAATTACCGAATTTGAATATTGGAAAGCAACCGAATTTCGGCAGTTATTATTGTATACCGGTAAGAATTATTTACTTAAAAGGGTAGATAATGAATAGTTTCTAGGTCCAATAGTTTTAAGAAACAATTTACCAAAGAAGAATTATTTACATTTTATGGCACTTCATGTCAGTATTAGAATTCTTACTTCTGAAAAACTTTATATGGATTTAAACAAATATGCAGAAAAACTATTGTATTATTTCGTTGAAAAATACAAAATATTGTATGGGACAGAATACATTTTTTATAATGTTCATAATTTGTTACATTTAGCTGAAGATGTAGTTTTAAATGGACCACTGGATGCATTCAGTACATTTCCATACGAAAATTATTTACACTCTCTCAAAAAGTGTGTAAAACACTCACGATTCCCATTACAGCAAGCACTAAATAGAAACGAAGAAAGAAAAATATTCTCTGCAAAAAATACCATGTTGACATATACATATTTAACAAGCACTATATCTGATATAAACTTTATAAAATCATACAAAAAGTTAGTATTTCAAAATATGGAAGTAAATACAGGTCCAAGAAATAACTGTTGTTTAATGGAAAATGGTCAGATTGTGTTGGTTGAACAGATATACGAAAAATTGGCGAGATTTTTATTTATGGAAAAATATTTCTCAATCGAAGACCACTTTTCGATTCACCATGTTCTTCAGAATTATTGAATATTTTTATAGTATTTGACATATCTACAGAAATGCATACCTTTTTTGCAAAAACAATTATTTCTGTTATGTTTAAATATAATTTTGATTGTAATAAATATATTGTTATTCCACTTTTACATCACAAGTACACGGAGGATGCCAGTATCGTCTAAATATCTGTATTTTTGTTTTTGTGCTAATTTAAATTACCTAAAATTTAGTTTTATTCTTATTTTTAGAATTTGGACTATTGTGTGGTTTTATTTAAAAGTAATTGCAACGAGAATGAATATGCAGCAATACCTACATTGTGGCTAACAAATAATGATAAAGAATGTTTTTGGCCAGACAACAAAAATGTTAGAAAATATATTCAAAAAAAAATTCTTCCTGACTCAACTTGGCAAAAATATGACATTACAGTTATACAGAAATATGGTGAAATAGTAAATTTAATTTATTTTATAATATGTTCTTTAATTAACTTCCTTTTGTCACAGAAAACTTTGATAAAGCCCTGGCAAAAGAGCGAAAATTATTAACTACTAGTTCTCAAACAGATGATGCAGCAGACGCTTTACAAATTAGTTGGAAAAGACAAAGTAGAAAACGTTTGATTTCGAACTCTGGTAAAATTGATTTTTATAATATTATAACTAACTTTTTGTTTATTTTACTCTTTTAGATACGGACTCGTTGTCTGAAAATAATACTTTGTGTGAAATTAATGATCAGAAAAAAAGAAAGTTTAATGTAGCCAAACATTTTAAAATAAGAAGACCTATTAAAAGTCAAAAAATGGAGAAACTTGTTACAAGTAAATCATAAATGATAGGAAACTAATTATTTTATTCATGTTATATTTTTTCAGAATTTCTTGACGAATATGATCCGGAGACGTATATTTCAAGTATTATTGGTAAAGATGTTTGATTGGATTGTTATGTAATTACATTATTTAATTTTAAAATTTTCAGATTCCGAAGAAAATTCGATTACACCTCCGCCGAGTCCAAAATTGCAGCAGAATGATTCTATAATACAGCCACCAGTAACTACCAATTCAAATATTGTATCTACAGAAACTCCTACAACTGTAAAGGAATCTAATATTATCTCAGCTGTTAGTACTCCCTGTACTACTATCACTGCACAAAGCGATGACATAAATATAACCACAGGTATAATTTAAATATTCTTACTATGTAACAGATAAATTTCAATACTAACAGTTAATTTTGAAAATGAAGGTTTGCGGATCTTCAACTATTTAAAATTCTAATAACTACATTTCGAATTATATGTAAACTGTGTTTATTTAATTAGCCCAACATTACGGCAGAATATACTACTGCGTTTTCATTAGTATAATGCCGTAGAAAGGTTCGACTAATTTAATGAATACCACTTTTTTATCCAAAAGTTTATAGTTATCATTCAAACTGAAATATATTAATATTTTTTTTTTTGTTTTCAGCACCCATTTTAAACGAACTGTTAGAAAATATTCTAACAATTAAGATGGCTGTTACTCGAATAGAACAAAAATTAGCTATTACTAATAATAATAATTCAACTACAGAAATGCAGGCAAACTACGAACCAATTACTTCGTTACCAGTCAAAGACTTGGAGCAATTACAAGAGCTAGAAAATCTTATAAATGAAAATGAGGATGCATGTAATCAATTTGTATGTTATCTATCAATCATCTAATATGAATTATTTAAAACAATAACAAATTTAAGGTGTTTATTTTGCAACATATTGGAGGAAACACAGAAAAGCAATGCATACAGAGAATATTATGTAAAGTATTTTCTAATAATTGTACCCGTAAATGCTCATTAACTGGGACAAAAAACAATTATCGACTGAAGGACCTAAAAGTTATAAATATAATTAAAGGTTAGTTTAAATATGTTTAATTAATAATTCTGTAACACACTCGTTGCGCTGTAAATTGTGTATATTTTAAAAGTGTATTTATATTTCTTGCATTCGCACTGGCATATGTATTTTTTATACCGGGATACCCTATTTTTAAATATCAAATTAATGTATGAATCATCTATATTTTAAGTATAAAACAAAAAAATACTAATTGCAACATCATTTACATTTATAAATTTGAAATCAGTATTACACTATTACTTGCAGGTGTCGTTATAAAAATTTTCCCAAATATGACGGATATACAATTTGAGGATAATATTAAAGTCTGGTTTCGTCACGCTGCACAGCGTTTTGCAAGAGAAAAATAATAAAGACGATTTTCATATTCGCCATGAAATATCTTTTTTTAATAATCGTACTGACAAAATATAATAATAATTCTGTGGCTTGGTGCCAAAGTAATTTTTTTACATTTGAAATAATTATTGAGTTAAAAAAGTTAGTATTAAAAAGTAAAAATGATTTTATTTACAACGTTTACAAACTATAAAATTTTAAAATTTATTTGGCGTTGCAAACGAAACATCCGCATTTAATAAAATTGTTTACTGCTTTTAAAAAATGAATATTTAAAAAAAAATATTGGTTAAGATAGTGTAATTGGGCATATTAAAGATATCAATAAAATTTTGTTTTTTTTTTGCACCAAGCCGCAGAATTTTAATAGCAAATAATAAATACAAAATATATATTTACCCTTAAGACGGAATATTCTTTTTGTAACCTTCTTTCAAGTCATTTAAATGCAATTATTAGAATATTAAAACTGGCATTTTGTTTGTTATTATTATTAGTCATTTTTCTTTATATTACTGTAAGGCCAAGATTTCCGTCTTATAATAAATTAGGTAATACTGTATTCGCTGAATAAATGAAAAAACGAATCAAAAACTGTCGTTCTAAGTTAATTTTACAATCAAAGGATTTGATTTAATGCTGATTTTTTTTTCACTTAATAGACAAATAAATCATCAGCTACATTATTAGGAGATGGATTTTTTGGCCCAAATAAGAATTCATTTTATGTTATTGATTGACATACACATATTTGTTCAATAAACAATTTATTGTATATGATCATGTTCTTATTATATACCCAATAAAATTTCAGCTACTCCCAAATGAAAATATCTTTGTTATGTTGCATAAATGTAACAGATAAGTAAGTATAACATAGAGTTAATATCTCCGAGAAGTTAAAACTGAAAGTCTCTAAAATGTAACATATGCGTACCTACATTAGTACAATAAATATTTTAATTATATTGCTTAGATATCTATACGATGTAGCAAATTACAAATCTCTGCGATGTAACGACCAAGATCGGACATTCGCAATCTCATAAACATCCCTGGAATATTAAATAGACGTAAACCTATTTGCGACATCTGGGATGTGCACATTACTGAGACATCTATATGATTAAATTTTGCGTACTGGGCTGTTGTCTTCCCTTTTGATGAATACGACAAACGAATTCAATATTTAATAGATAAAGAAGCATGTAGTACTCCATTAGAAATCTATAGGCAGTTTATTACAGATGATATTATTAATTTAATTGTTACTGAGACAAACAGGTACGCAGAAGAGGTAATCTCTGCCACACAAATAAAAAGTAAGTCACGAATAAAAGAGTGGGTACCTACAGATCAGACTGAAATTTTAATTTTTTTTGGAATAATGCTTTGTATGGGATTATTAAAAGTTCCAAATGTTTCATTATATTGGTTTAAAAATGATTTGTACAATAATAAATTAATTTCATCTTGTATGACGAGACAGATTTTGACTTATTTTGAAATTTTTACATTTCTCAAACAACGAGGATATTAACAATGACGACAGAATAAGCAAAATTAGAAATTTGTGCGGGAAGATAAATGACAATTATGAAACAAATGTTGTGCCTGGTAAAAACATTGTAATAGATGAAAGCATGGTACCATGGCGTGGCCAATTAATTTTTAAACAGTATATACAGAACAAATCTCATAAACATGGGGTTAAATTGTATAAACTTTGTACACCTGAGGGCTACACTCATAAAATTAGAATTTATGCTGGTAAAGGAGATTCTACGTCAGGACCTGGACATGCTAAAAATGTAGTATTGGCTCTCATGGTACACTTATTGGATGCAGGGCGAACACTTTATGCAGACAACTTTTACACAAGTATTCCACTGGCTGAAGAATTACTAAAACGAAAAACTTTTATTTGTGGAACCCTTAGAAGTAATAGAAGAGGACTGTAGAAAATAAAAATAAAATCAAATTTTTTAAACGGGTAGATAAACGCCCAGTTTTAATATTGTCTAGTTATCCACGGCATTATAAACATTTGATAGATACCGGTAAAGTAAGAAGAGGTTCGCAAGAATCAATTAAAAAACCAAAATGTGTAATTGCATATAATGCAGTAAAAAAGGTGTAGACTACAGTGATCAAATGTCTTCATACTACACAGTATTGAGAAAAAGCCTTATATGGTATTGAAAAGTCGCATTCGAAATTTTATTTGGATCTACTGTCGTAAATGCATGGGTGGTGTACAACGATATGAACGATAAACAAAATTTGGGAATTTTGGAATTTAGGGAAAAAGTAGCAAAAGCACTATTAACGAAAAGAACAGAACAAAATGAAAATCCAAACGATACACCAACTAGCAAACGAAGACATGTATTTTCGAAACCAGAGGGGCCAGGAATAAATAAGAGGAATAAATGTCAAGAATGCTAACCACCCAAGTTTTTGTTTACCTTGTGTTAATAAAGTCCACATTTAAAGTCATAAATCTCTTATAATTAATATGTTATGTATATTTTCTTTTGTAAGAAATGTATTTTATTTTATTATTTCATAAATAAATAATTTAGTTCATATTATATTCGTGCTGATTTTAAATAAAAGTTACCCATATTATGATCTACGCTATATGCGATTAGGGACTAACAGTCCCATGGCGGGGCAAATGTAGAACAGATAGATGCCTGTACAACACTTCCCAGCACTCAAACCATCATTTTAGTTTCTCTTGTTGCAGCGAGATGGAATTATATGAAACAAACATTTAGGGTCGAAATGACCCCTTACCGCATATTAGAAAAGTCTTTATAGGGACCATTCTATCCCTAAACGCACTACAGGAAGTACCACAAAAAAGCCTCCGCAGTGAACGTGTTAAGGGTCACATCGTATCTACCTGGGAGTGATGCAGGTTTTCTTACCCTAAACAGAGATTGGTGCATCGACCTTTTAAAAAGGAAGGATTGTTCAACCTTGGGGAACCCAAAAAAGTAGTTGTTAAAAAGCTTTTATCTTTACATATTTTACAAATTATGTGAAAATGTTTATTCTAAATATTTGTAAAATTATATTTCTTTCAAATTGATTTATATTTTTATCGTTATAAATCAAGTTGGTTACATTTCTTGCTTATCGCCATTAGAAAAATATAAACTATCAAACTGTTTACATTATTTGTACTATAAAAGAAGTAGAGCATGTGTGATAAATCAGTGCGATCTGTTCGTTTCAAGAACTAAAAAGCGAAAACGAAAACATGTATTTGATATTATTTATCTACCTAATTAATTAGCTGTAGTCAAATAATGCCAGCTATCGAGCAACTTATAATCAAAGATGAAAATGCTAACAGTACTGAATATGTTGCAAATGAACTTCAAATACCTCAGCCAGGAAATAGTGGACTTGTCAAAAAGGGGTTTTTTGGATTCCACTGATTGCAGGTATTGCTGCAATTATAAAATGCACAGCTACTGGCGCTGCTGTTCATAAAGCTATTACTAAGAGTCGTAGAAGTAGAATACATAAAAATATAACTCCTGGAAAAATAGCGTCAAACAACAAGGAAGAGTTCACATTAAGTAAATAATACATGTACTTACTTAAATATGGGTAAATGTTTATAATAACTATGCACAATCGCTAAGATCTAAATATTTTCTTTTCTTGTTACCAGCGAAATGTACTATTTGGCAATGCTGTCAGCGCGATTCATCGTAGTTCCCACAGTTTTAGCTATCTATAATAATTGTTCTTAGTTATTACGAAAGAAATGGATATTCCACATATTACATATTACTTTTTACCTCTCGCTAAGAGAGGTATTGAATTCATGCTAAAAATCGCACATCCAGATTTTAGTAAATAAGCACGTTTTAAGGTCCCTAGAATACGATTAAAACATTTTTACGATGATGTTCGTATGAGTGTGTGTGTGTGTGTGTGTGTGTGTGTGTGTGTGTGTGTGTGTGTGTGTGTGTGTGTGTGTGTGTGTGTGGATGTTGGATCCACGATATCTCAAATACTATAAGACTTAAGACATTTTTAACTACGGATTCCTCAATCTAACAATAATGGGAAGAGTTGATTAAGTTTTGGTAACAATTGAACAACCGGAAGTAGTAGTTGCAAGAAAAAAATCATCTAATAGTATATTAAAGAACGTATTTTATAAGACATGTTTTTTTCGCACGCGTCAAAAATTAACAAGTGCGAAAGAAAGTCTTATAAAATGAGTTCTTTATATTATTTTTTACATTTTGCGCCTTCTACAATTAACATTTACTTACTCAATTTGTGATTATATTTGTAACCATTTGTACATTTTCATGTAAATAATCTTCCCTAAATAAAAAAATAATAATTTCGACATTATATTATTAAATTGAATTGTCAACTAACTAAAAATAAATTAGGTAAAAATGGGTTAAAGAAACGTCATCTAGTACCAACCGTCTAAAACAAAAAATTGCGTATCGAAATGAAGGTCATAACGATACGCAATTGCGTATCGTAATGACTTCATTATGAACGCAAAATATAAAAGTATTATTTATCTAAAATTTATGTAAATACTTATATTAAAGAACGTTAAATTCTTTATTCGGTAAATACACAGCTAAATCAGGTGTTCCACAAGGTTCGAACCTTGGACCTTTTCTGTTTCTACTGTACATTAACGATATTTGTAGACACGTTGAATGTGATATTCTATTATACGCAGATGATATTAAGATTTATAAAGAAATTCGAAATATGCAGGACTGTAATGAATTACAAAATAATCTAAATTGCATTCACTCCTGGTGTGAAAGATATAATCTACCTCTTAACATACAGAAATGCTCATTTATGACTTTTACTCGTAAAAACAATCCAATTACATTTATTTATGAAATCGAGAGAGTATCTTTATATAAATGTGTACATAAAAAAGATGTGGGTGTCACTTTTGACCTCAATCTAGCTTGTACTATGCACATAACTCAAACGGTGTTCGCATGTAATAAAACTCTTGGTTTTATTATACGTAATTCTAGGAATTTTTTTAATATACAGACTTTAAAAATTTTGTATTATGCTTTCGTACGCTCAATGTTAGAATATGCCATTTTGATTTGGTATTCGCCGTATAGTATTCATAAGAATAGCATTGCGCAAGTTCAGCGTCGCTTTCTAAAATATCTTTGGTTGAAAAGATTCTCTATATACCCTGAAAGGGGATGTGACCAACACATTCTGTTAGAGATGTTCTCTGTAGAGTCAATTGATAGCAGACATACTAGTATCGCGTTATCTACTTTAAATAACATTATGGAGAATAAGATAGACTGTCCGTATTTAGTAAGTAAACTATTGTTCCACGTCCCCAGATCAACATCTTGTACACATAAGACCTTTTATTTGCCACTGTGTCATTCTAGTATTTTAGTTAAGTCACCTATTTACGCAATGTGTTTGTTGTACAATAACATGGAAACTATATTTTTTTTGTTCATTTACTTGTATTGGGATCTACCTGTTAAGTAATAAATCATTATTATTATTATTATTATTATTATTATTATATAAATTCATTATATCTTCTATAGATTTAGAGATAAAGAAATGCATATAAAATAATTTGATGTAAAAATTCTCAGATCAAACTACTTCAAGGCAAGAAATTCAAATGTTTGTAATTGACACATAAATGTCACTGTCAAAAATATTTGTACATCATTATATTTTATCAGAAGATATTTGTAGTGATTTCCAAAGAGATAAATTACCCCCAACCATATTACAAGTAGCAGCAACTACAAAATATCCTGCATTTTCTAATTTTATTATTATAGGTATTGTACAAAATATATTTGGTCATTTGTTGTTCAAAAGCATAATAAATAATTTGTTTTCATTTTGAAATAAGCCCACGCACAAAAAGTGCCTGCACTGCTTTAAACGGACCAATGATTTTTTCTTTTGTTTTGACTAAGTTTACTTGTCGCGATAAATAAGTTTTATCAAATGATATTACCATATTTTTTTCATTTTGTGACATTAATATAGATTTGTTTTTTAATAATAATAATAAAATATCATCTAATATCTCTTCCCCTAGAATCAAATCTGTTGCCCACCGACGCAATGTTGAAAATGCCGGTAAAGGATAATTTATTTTTTCGCGTAAATATCTGTATGCTTTCTTTAGGACTTACATTTCGTAATGAAATATCTGATGCTATATCGTCATTACACCATCGAATATTTTTCTTATTTCTTAAAATACATTTAATTTGAACGGTTGTAAAATATTTTGATAAAATATTTTGAAACCTATTTTCCATTTTTTCATTTTGCAAATTTAGCTGCGATTCCTTCTCTTGTAACTTCGTTGTTAGTACTTCGATTTTACTTTTTAAATCCTTTCAATACTTGTCTACAATTAACATTAACATAAATTAATTTAACATATTAAAATTAACATAAAAATTAAAACTTACTCAGTTTCAATTTTTTCACTTTCAAAAGTGGAATGAGCAGTAGAAGTACTTTGAAAATTTATTTAGGGTACATTAATATTGCTAAATTTAGTTCATACTAAGTGCATTTCTTAAGTATACAGAAAATACAGCTGATGGTATGTTTATTATTGTAACAAAAAGAAAAATAAACGGTGCACACCTATAGTTGTGAATAGTGGCAGACGATTGTCTGCCTGCCACGTGGCGTTACACCGAGCTAGAGAGAGATATGTGCGCGTAAACTTACCTTCTGTATTTGTATCATGCATCACACCAACCCAACAACGTTGTGCAATGTAATAAAAGGACGGACTAGCGTCGTGTTTTCCCTGCGGTTGTAAGTTCTTATTGACTTTAATTTTTAAAAGGACCAGTGTTTGTATTTCTGTGAAATCAATTTACTAAAAATGTCTGTTGCTTCAAATACATGTGTTTATAGAAAGTGTTACAACACAAGAAAAAAAAGTAATAAAGAACATTTTTATTATTTTCCTGTAAAAGATGATATTCGTTTAAAACAGTGGATTATTTATAGTGGCAACGAAAATTTAAAATCATAACTTTTAATCAAGTAAAAAGTCGTTTACTATGTGAAATACATTTTACAAACAACAGTTTTGTAAATGAAGCTAAACATAAACTGAATCAAAATGCAATGCCAATAAAATTCACTGATTATATCAGAAAAAAATACATCCGAATCATTACCACCGACATCTCGGGACTCGCAGATTCAATCATCAAAACATCTGTCGCTAATAAAAATAAAAACAATAGTGAAAGCAGTAACTCCAGACAAACGCGGATCATCTAGATTCAGGGATGGCGAACCAATGGCACGCGTGCCATTACAATATTTTGGGCACGTCACTGATCACAAAATTCATTATTATGCACTACGAAAAAAAGTGTGAAGTAGGTATTATATGACGAGCGAACGCGAGTGATCCCTACGCTACGGAATGTTCGGCTGCGTACTTCAAAGATTTGTTGATTGCTTGGAAGAAATCAGACTGTTTCTGCAAAATGAGGACAAAGTTGAAGAATACCCACAATTGCTGTATGTTATGTGGCTTTCAAAATTGATGTTTTTTACAGACAAATGCCAACATTTAAATAAGTTAAACATGAAGTTTCAGGGCATAAATAAAACAATTATCGTCATGATAGATCTCATTCGCGCTTTTGAGGCTAAATTGCAAGTTGTCAGAAACGATATTATCACAAGAAACTACAAGTATTTTCTAAATTTGAAAATATATATATATCAACGGTTTAGAAATACATGAGAAACCTACGAAGACCAAGTTACTGCAGAATTTATTTCTGTGATTGATTCTTCAATCAAGGAATTTTCAGCGAGATTTTCTCAGTTCAAAGAATTATCGGAAATACTCAAGTTTATTATGTACCCTGATGTGACGTCATTTGATAAACTGAATTTGTTCCAATTCGATTGGTTGAAAATTGAAGAATTTGAAATGCAGCTGATTGATTTCCACTCTAGTTCAATATGGATTCAAAAATTTATTGAAACAAGGAAAGAGTTAGACTTAATTGAAACAGAAAGATTGACAAGTAATATAAGTGAAAATGCTAATAACAAAATTTTGGAAACATGGAATGCGTTACCAGACACATTTAATTGTTTGAAGAAGCTGGCTCATGCTATTTTAACAATATTTTCATCAACCTATGCCTGCGAGTCATTATTTTCAGAGATGAATAACATTAAAGACTCGGTTAGAAACCGTAAAAGTAACATCTTACAACCCTAACATATGTTATTTGTCATCTAATCTGCAATAACAGAAGTCACATTAATTTTACTTTAATTTAAATTACGCGTATAATTGAAACATTGCAAAATGTTCCTATTTTTTTGTAGTAAATAAAGAGTTTGAGTTGATAGTATTTATTATTATTATTTTCCCAATAATCACAAAGTCAAAATTATTTGATGGCACGTCTATGACCTCATTAAACATTTCTTTAGAAAAATGGCACGTTGATACGTAAAGGTTCGCCATCCCTAGATTCAATCTACATCTTACACAGTGACGATGTCACCGGAATTTAAAATTAATAAATGTGATATTAAACGTGTGTACCACAAAAGTTCTTTTCTTTTAAGCCCAATTAAAGAAATCAGTGTTCAAAAAAATACTATTGACATCTTTTAGCTTCATGTTGAGACACCATCTCCGATAAGATCTCCAGCGGCCTCGCACATTTCGGATAACAATGATGGGAACATATCAGGAATGATTATTTGTCATCATCTGGATCATCAGAAATAGAAACACCCCGTAAGACTAAATTAAGAGATAGTAATGCGAATTTTTAAAAAAAGATAGCTAAATTAAAATATAAAAACAAAACTAACAAAAAAAATGCTTGGAATGTCAAAATCCAAAATAATTTCAGATTTATTTAATAAAAAGTCTGTAAGCGTGCAAAATTTTTGAAAATGTAACTTTTTCACAAAAACCGAACACAGTGGTCCAGTCAAAAAATGAAATTTGCCCTATCTCTGTATTATAAATCTCCGACTTGTTATAAATATTTATTAGAAAAAATGAATTTTTCCCTGCCAGTTGTAAAAACACTTCAAAGGCATTTAAAATTTTTAAATCTTAAAACGGGACATAATAATCGATTAACACATCTCTTCTCATTCGACGAAATGTCAGTTAAGTCCGCTTTACAATTAAATGAGCCGCAGAATTTAGTAGAAGGGTTCGAAGGTTTCGGTAGCCTTGGAAGATCTTCTAAGATTGGTACACATGTATTATGTTTTTTGGTAAGAGGTTTAATGTTGGAAAATGCCATTTTCATTTGATATTTCTGATGGTCCTACTAAAGGTAATGTTTTGAAAAATATACTAGTAGGAACAATTACAAAATTATTTAGAATTGGTCTCAATGTTCGTTTTATAACGTGTGATCAAGGGGCAAATAATCGATCAGTGTTCAATTCTTTGGGTTGTAGTAAAAAAACCTTTTTTCATTATTAACAAGAATGATATGATGATCTTATTAAAAGTGTACGAAATAATTTACTTGCTAGCGACATTTTTATTGAGTCTGTTTTCCGTAATTCGAAATAAAGATGGTTACTGTTCTCATCCAACTGTACGAATGTTTCGGCAAGCATTTCAAATGTGTTGTCAAGTCAGAATGTTAGATCACATAAATACAGGTAATTGTGAGGTGGATTCAACAGAATTGTTAGACTTAAGCATAAATAAGGATGATCTATTTTCACAAGAGACATCGGTCTTATGTAAAACTGAAGTAGATGACGATGCAGATGGATAAGTAAGTGATATGGAAACAGATAATGAGGCAGACGAAGAACATAATTTGGAGTTAAAACACAATCCAGACCCAAAGAATATTAAGTTAGAAGACTGCTCTGTAGTATATTTTAGTGGATATTTGTTGTACAAAACAATTAAGAAATTTTCATGTGACGTGTGCAACTCAAAATTATGTAAATCGGAACACTCCGAAATAAATGAAAACGAAATATTCATACAACTAAAAGACTATGCAATTGAAAAAGATGAAATTAAATTTTTAAAACGACCTACAAATTCTGTTATTTTTGTACTTACACCAGTTTTAAGAAAAGTTGTGGAAATGTTTAACAATATTAAGCACGAAATTAATATTTTTAAAAAAATTTAAAAAGATGTACACTGTGTTATTCAGAAATCAGAACCTGGCTGGTTTCAGAAAGATCATTGCTATGACCATAGAATATATTTAATAAAATTATTAATTAAAATTAAATTAAACAAAACCTTAAAATGAGAATGACGTGCATTAAGTGATTCTAGGAAACATAATAGAAAAATGACAACAGTTTCAAAAGTTTTAATTAAGTAATGAATGTATTACCTGTTATCTATCTACGTTGAAAACACATTTTAAGTAACTTAACTGGTAAACAATCCATTATAATACTTTTCAGATCAATTTTCCATTAGTTTTTCACTCATGATGGCCAGCGTGTTGAAAAGCGATTTAGTAATGGGATGTTCTAATAAAAAAAGATTTTTTCTACTCTCATTTCAGAATAACAATTTTTTAAACACGTAATGGTAAGATTCTAACATGCTGTGCGGGAATATTCTCACTCTGGTGTTGGAATGAGCACAAGTAGCGCCATCTCGTAATATTTTGTAATACTAAGCAAATACTAAAAATACTGTCTTATTAATTATTCTAATAACTGGTGTAGTTCCTATTATTCAACTTAAAATATGACAATCATATTTAAACTGCACAAAATTGTGTAAATTTACAAATAAAACCCACTGATTTGCAATAAGAAGGCAGTGACATACCGGCATTACAGAACTCTGATATAACGTCATATAAATAAGGTTACGTTTAATAGTTTTGATATTTGGTGGTTTTGTTTATTGTTTATTTACGTTACGTAATTATTTGTGTTCCTTGATTTAAAGCTTGGTTTGAAGTTTTGGCTACATTTTTATCGTTTATGATACAAAGATGTCAAATAATTCTACAGACATTGTTGAACAGTCTACTCCTCCAGAAATTATAGAAGCCGCAATGAGCACAACATCTAATTTGTTACCACAAAAATCGAAAAAAGTCTATGAAAATTACTATTCACAATTTATGGATTGGCGAAAAAATAAAAATATAAACTCATTCTCGGAAAACGTCATTCTGGTTTATTTCAGTGAAATCTCAAATAAAATGAAACCTTCCAGTTTATGGAAGATTTATTCCATGCTTCGAAGCACAATTAGTGTGAAACATGATATTAATATTTCATTTCATTTCATTAATTAATTATCCAACAGGCAGTGCCCAATACAAGGATAATTTAGTACAAAAATAAAAAGCAGTAATGAATTACAGACAATAAAACTTAAAACATAAAAAAGAACATAGTACCACAGATCTCATAACTAACAGATCGTTCGAACACGTGTTACGAAAATTAAACCACTATTTGGACGCCAAAAGTAGAGGGCACTAGTGAGTCATTTTAGTTTTAGACGCAACCAAGAGATGTCGGGTGCGTATGTACACCCTCTCTACCTCGCTCTTCAGTTATTCACCAAAACAAAAACTGCGTAAGAAGCTGAACGCGCTTTACGGATACTACAGTCACATCGTGAAAAATATTGCGATTTTATTTTTAAATAATTATTATCGTTTTCGTTTTATTTTGCTTATGTCTGGGAGTAAGTGTGCATATACTATCTGCAAAATAAATAAAAGATGCCACCCAGAAATAAAAATGTACAGAATACCTGTAAAAGATACAGAACGAATGAAAAATTAGATTCTTAATGCAGGCATGTACCACATTTTTTAATTAATATAATAATATTCTCACAAATTTTTTAATTTCTTCTATGTAAATACTCGAAATATGAACTGTGTAATGGGGCACCTAACGTGACTATCGAAATTTTTAACGGAAAGACGTATTTGAAACAAATAATGCCCGGTTTCATAAAAGCTTGTTTAAAGTTAACTCATTGTTAAATTTAAGAACGTGTTAAATTTTGACACAAATTTAAATATTTTTAGTGTATATAAATTAATTTAATTGGGTGTAGGTACATTGAATTAAATTTGTGTTAAGTATGCATACAATACACACACTGTAATTGATTTATATATACTAAAAATATTTATTAATTTGTAACAAAGGACTCAAAGCACCTTCCGTTGATTTTAACGATATTGTTGATTTAATTTTACAAATATTTGAAAAAGAATTTCACGCCTTATATTATAAAACAAAATTGAAAGAATATTTACTCTCTTTTATAAAAAATAATACTGTTATTAAGAACTGGGTTAATAGCATCAGTAATTGCTAGAACCATAAATTATTTATAATAAATAAATTGGTAATTTGCAAAATTTATCAAAAATGTAAAACTATAGAATTTATTTCATTCAGGAAAAATGAAGATGGTATTAAAATGAACCGTAAACCTAGAACATTGCAAAACAAATAAATAGCATTTATACGTGTATTCATACTTATCACAAAAAAATATCAGTAAGTTTTTTTTACTGTTCACAATGTATTTAGGTTTCATATGATGTTAATATACCGGGTGTTCACTTTTTTATAGGACAGGAAATACAATGTTAAAATTTTCATTATGCGATAGTTCGTTCCCTATGGATTTTAGAACAAAAGTGTAAATACAAAAAATGTTCAGAATTAAAAACTGCATCAAACAAGCTTCAATTTATTGATATAATTCGTTGCTGTCATGAGATAAACGTAACATAAAATTTATAATTTTTAGCTATTTACAGTGTGCCATGGAAAACAAAATATGCAATTCAAACAGTCGTATTGTTTGAATTTGACAGATGACATTTGTTATTGTCGTAAAGATTTAATAATTATTGCCTTCATTTAAATTATTTATCAGTAATTATGAATAAATTTAATATCTCTGAAAAAATTTATGACAATATTAATGAGCTGAAAAATGCAATTGTTGAAGAATGTAATAATGTCACATTTAGACAACTAAGTCATGTTCGACGGGAATTATATGATAGATTAAGGTATTGTTTAACAGTTGATGGGGATTTGTTTGAACATATAATCTAAATATCATCTAATTTTATAACAATATTTATAAGGAATTATTGAAACTTAAAATTATTATTTTCTTTAATCGTTTTAAGTACTACTGTTAATAAGGAGTTATTATTATAAATAAAATAAATAATTCAGTTGTATTTATTAATTAAATCATGGTAATAACTTAATGACAAATGTTTTGTTTTCCATGACACACTGTAAATAGCTAAAAATTATAAATTTTATTTTACGTTTATCTCATGACAGGAACGAATTATATCAATAAAATGAAGCTTGTTCGATGCAGTTTTTAATTATGAACATTTTTTGTATGTACACGTTTGTTCTAAAATTCATAGGGAACGAACTATCGCACAATGAAAATTTTAACATTGTATTTGCTATGTCCTATAAAAAAGTGAACACCCGGTATAAACTTTATATTTAGCATTGTTTTTCAAACCTTTATTATCCTTATTATAAATAAATATTATAGAAATAGAAAACTTATAACAACATAAAACGTAATAAAACTAACACAAACAAGACAGTTGACGACGCATCAATGACATAAAAAGTACTTCTTGTTAATGGTGTTTTATGCACAAAATTTGTTAGAAATGTCATCAATCCCTCGTACGTTACAGACCACGTGATGTCTTTTTAGAACCAAAATAAATTGCAAGAAAACTCATGTTACAAAAATTCAATTTTTATTTTATTACATAATTCCGTTATTTTTTAGCATAATCCACAATCTGATAACATTTTTTACATTAAATTTTACTACATTAGAATACTCTATTACTGTTGCCTGTCTGTCAGAACATTAATATCCGCTCCGTTATATAGTATATCATTTTACCTAACCGTCAATAAACCATATATGTATATATTTTCCCAAACAAATACAAAGACTGCAAAAATTATTTTAGAAAACAACCACATAAACAAAATCATGTAGTATAAAGATATAAATTTTATTAACATTTAAATTTTTTTTCAACTCATGTAATAGGAAAAAAATAAATTACAAATACAAAAAATGTAATTAATAAATGAATTACTATCTTCTAGCAATAATTCTTTTAAAAGTATTATAATTACTTTTTGGTCACAGTTATTGTTATATAATTGTTGTTATGTGCAGTTAGGTTTCTTAATACAATCTGTCCTCAGTGACAACGTTTATTGAAGAATAATTATATATTCTCAACCTCAATCAACGATAACCGCACAATTAGGGGAGAGAATAATATGCGTAGTAAAATTTGTAGTACCGAACATATAAATATTGACTTCCAAACTATATACTCGCCGCCGCCGCTCGCCGCATCTGTCTTTTGGAACAAATGTGTAACTTAACACCCCTACTTTCATGGATTGGACTCGACCGGACGAGTTTTGGTTTCTGTCGTTTCTATGCTTCTCCCTTCTCTAAAAAGTGGGCGGAGTCTAGTTTAGACACAAACTAGTTCCTGGACACGAACCAATATAAAACCAAAAACTTACAACTTCCGCCATCTATTGGTTACTTTGAAAATTATGAAGTTGCTTTCTAAACGCTCCATAAGATCGGCTGATCTGATAGTTATGAGATCTGTGATAGTACATATCTAGCTGAAAGCAAAAGAAATTTGTTTGACGTATTTAATTAATTTTTCAGACTCTAGAAGGAAAATATCGAGGCTAGGAAATTTAGACTGATAAAGAGAATACATCCTATGAATAGGAGAAGCAAGAAAAAGATTAGTACGAGCAGTAGGAAGGTAGAAAGTTGTAGAGTTTCTGGTTTTAATAGCAGGGACATGAAAGTTAAGTAGGGAGAGGCAGCGGGGATCATCAACACCACCATGAATAAGCTTGGATAGATAGAAGACTGAATTGTTCTCCCGACGTTCCATTAGACTGAGGAATTTGAACTCTCGAATCAGCTGTGCATAAGAAACAGTTCGTGCTGGATAGGAATTGTGAATTTTATAATAAATGTACTTTAAGAATTTCTTCTGTACTGACTCAATTAAATCTTGATGTGATTCATAAGAAGGGTTCCATATGATAGAGCAGTACTCTAATTTAGAACGTACGAAAGAATAATATAAACTGCAGATAGCAAAAATATTATTAAACGAACGAGTGTTCCTTATAATGAAGCCAAGCATTCTAACTGCAGATTTGTAGATGACATCAATATGTTCAGCAAAAGAAAGTTTAGAGTCAAACTTGACCCCAAGATCATCACAAGTGGTTGTACGTGCCAAAGTTTCATCATGAATTGAATAGTCAAACAGCGGTAGAGAATTTTTTTTAATGTAGGACATTACCGAACATTTATTTAGGTTTAAGCCAATGTTATTATCTATGCACCACTGAGAAAGACTATTCAGGTCATTTTGTAGTAAGAAGCATTCGTTAATTGAGTTTACAGATGCGAAAATTTTAAGGTCGTCTGCGAAGAGCAGTTTTTCACAGCTGATGACTTTTGTAACGTCGTTGATAAAAAGAAGAAAGAGTAAGGGTCCTAAATTCGAGCCTTGCGGAACACCGGAAAAAGCGATGAAGGGATTGGACATGTGACCTTGATATTGCAAATAATGCAAAATTGCGAGCCTTCTTAAAAAGAAAATCTGATGGTTACCAAGCTAAAAAGTCTAAAACGTTAACTACAGACGAAATGAAAAAATTCATTGATGAAGCACCCGATAATATATATCTTGCGACAAAGGTAAAATCAAAATCAAACATAAACAAAATAAATAAAATACATGAATATAAATAATTTTGATTTTAGGTTGCCATTGTTGGGATAATGGGTGCTTGTCGCAAATATGAACTATGGCAAATGAAATTGGAACACATTGAAGATTTAGGAACAGCAGTTTTGATAAGAGTTCCCGACACAAAAACGAAAGTACAAAGAAAATTTACAATAACCGGCCATTTTTACACAATTTTTAAAAAATATCTTGCACTGCGACCTTCAAATGCCTGCACCAATAATTTATTCTTAAATTATCAAAAAGGTCGTTGCACAAAGCAAGTCATTGGAATAAATAAATTCGGAGATATGCCTAAACAAATAGTAACATTCTTAAAACTTCAAAATCCTGAACTATACACCGGGCATTGTTTCAGACGCACATCTGCAACAATGCTTATTGACGCAGGTGCTGACATAACTGCCTTAAAAAGGCATGGCGGGTGGAAATCCACCGAAGTAGCTGAAAGCTACATAGATAATTCTCTAAATAACAGAATAAATGTAGCTAATAAAATATTAAATTGCATAGTGAAACCTGTAACTTCCAGCAAAAACACAAGTGCACCTGCAGTTACATCTGTGCAATCTGTAAGTGAAAATACAAATTTATATAATACTCCAAATATTAATTTTAACCATTGTTCAAATATAACCATAAATATTATAAACAAAAACGAATAAAGGAAATTTCAATAATTACCTAAAAAGTTATATTATTCGTACTCGTAGAAAAAGTATAGTCTGTAACTTGTTCGGAATGGCATTTCCACCCTCGTGAAACCGTTACACTCGCCTTCGGCTCGTGTAACAAACTTCACTCGGGTAAAATATGCCTCATTCCTCACTTGTTACAGAATATACTATTATTTTCTGGAATACGCAGACAAATATCCATGCAAAATTGAAACGGATATCTGCAATATTCTTTAAATTTTAAAAGATAAATTTATGATATAATCCCCTCGACATGCCAGTCTACGTAGGTAACTTGCTGCGCAGCTTCCATTCGTCCATTCTCCCCACTCTCTACCAAAGATTCACGTCAGCGACTACAGTTGTTATACCGCACAATCTTAATTATTACTCGCACATCTGCTTATTGTTTCCGACGTTGAACGCTAGGGGCAGCACGTCGCTGCTGTCGACACCGTGAAAGTAATGAAGCATATGGATGTCTCTTCTTTGGCTGTGAATTGTTGCCACTGAAAGAGACGATTTAAAACAATTAAATCATTCATCTCTTCGCAATTTTAGAATATGCATACACCATTTTACTGATAGAATGTATTTAAATGATACGAAAACAAAACAAGACTGAATAGTCTTGCTATTCCTGTTTCGGTAGCAATGAATACTTCTGATATCTCCAAAGCTTATATTCACCCGCTACAGAATTTATGAATAATACTAATAATTTTGAAAATTATTTCGAAAAAAACTTCCATGAATTGGTCTGTAAACAAAATATTTTACAAGAAATAATAACTGCATTTACAAAATTTCTAAAATTCAGTCATCCATGTGCTGAGTTCCCTATAAATTATTTAATTAAATTATATGAACGCTCTCATTCCCGTAATACATATTCGAACATTTGTTCATCCCAGCCAAATATACTAGACACAGACCAAAAACAAAACAAATATTCATTTCGTTTTGTACACGAGCCATGCGGAATATTATGTAACGCGCAAGCGTAATATGAAAAGCTTTAACTATTTTCATTACAGTGTTCACTGTAAACTTTTACAAAATGTGTAATCGCTTGTACTGCCACTTAGAAAATTTGGCGTGAACGCTCTCATTCCAATCCAAATTTAAATATTTTGTTCATCCCAGCCAAATATACTGGACACAGACCAAATAAAAAACAAATTTTCATTTCGTTTTGTACACGAACCATGCGGAATATTATGAAACGCGCAAGCGTAATATGAAAAACTTTAACTATTTTCATTAGAGTGTACACTGTAAAGCTGCGTTCAGAGTTACCGAATTATAAATTACAATTATCACTTACAATTAATACAAGCACTTTGACTTATGGCAAACAGCGCTAGCGTTCATAGCGACACAATAGACCATTTCAAAAATTCAATGCGCATGCGCAAATTTTAGACAAAGATAACAAAAGTTAGTGCCGTATACCCATCTCTGTTTACGATATGAGTTCGATTATTTTTGTTGGTTAGTATTTGTTTCTTCATTGGAAAAGTAATTAATAATAGTAATTATGACTGGTACTATACGTAGCGTACCGGGTTGTAATAATAATTTAAAAAAAAAACATTTGATTTCATTCTTCTCGAAATATGAACGGAAGAAAAGAGTGGATCACGTAGAATAAATAGACAGCAATGGATACTAAAGAATTTGATAAAATATGTTGAAATTGAATTTATTTAAATATTACTGGAAAGAATCATCGCTAGATAAATATTCTAAATGTTTTCCTGATAGGCGAATAATCTAAATTAAAAAATTAAGTTACTACATCAAATCTATCATATTAACATAATTTATAAATAACATGAATATACTCCATTTATTTCGGTAAATTTTAATTTTCTTCATAAACATTTTACTTACTTCTTATTTAAATTCTTTTTGACATTTCGCGTACGCCGACATTTAACGGCACTAAGTTTTTAGTTCAAAAAATAAACACGTAGAGGTCGCGGACATTTTTAAAATGTTTTATTAAGATGTTAAGTGTAAGTGATAAGTGGTAAGTATGCAAACCCCAAACTTTTCTCTTGCAATTAGTGCGGCAGATATATAATCTTGTCTCTTTCTGTCAGAAACGTCAAACGATATAGTGCATATAATCTGTTTTATATGTGGTATATGGTGCAAGATATTGTAATAAATAAGAATATAGAAAAGTGAAGAATCATATGTACCTATACTTGTCACTTTTTACAGAATGTCTTTCATTTCTAACCCTATTTTTATCACAATAGAAAATATTATGATCCGAAATATGTTTATCCGTCTATTATAGTGTTCAAGTATAGTGTTCAAACAACAAATACTACTCTATTTACAATTGTTTAATAAAAATCATTTATTTATTTATTTATTTATATAGATTGCTTCATCGATTTTTCAATAGATGACACTTTCACTAAATGCTAATTCTAAACGTTATTTCAGATTTAAAACCGGTAGTTTTAAGACGCTCCAACCGATTACTATTTGTAATTACTAATTGTAATTTATAATTCAGTAGCTCTGAACGCAGCTTAAACTTTTACAAAATGTGTAATCGATTTTGTTGTCTCTTATAACTTGTATCTACAATTTGTCAAAAAATTTGAACACAATTTGACAAGAAATAAATAATAGTGCAATAATCATAACCATTTTCTTGATTATTTTGTAAAAGCCTATTTACTTTATATTTTTGTGCGATCTTTCGGAATATACGAGGTGTTATTAATTTAAATCTTACTGAAGTACCAGTTACCTATTAATCATTAATGTTATGTGTGTTGGGTTTAGGTGAGATAATAATAATTTTAATTATTAATTAGTATTAATTTTAATAGCACATCAATTATAGAACTGAACACATTTATTTATAAACATATACCAAAGATCAACTCCACTGTTCGTTACACCATCTCGTATTACCTGTTGCCAACCCCCCATACAATAATACCCTAAGTCTATGAACTAAACGCTAACTTCTGACATCTCCCTTTCTTTTCAAATTTATAAATTATATTGCGATAAATATGACGGTGGTTTTATTGTTCTACCAAACATGTTCACATAATTAGATGCTTTACAAGTTGGGGTTTTTATAACATCTTGAGGAGTACTATTGCTTATATTACTATCCAAATCTATTTCTATGTCGTTACTATAATCAGGTTTAATTTGAAATTGTTTATCTCTCGGACCTTTATAAATGTGATATTTGTTTCGTTCTAGTACATTTCCATTTTCTAATTGGACCTTATAAGATCTAATCCTATCTCCCTCCGATACAATTTTAGCTGGCGTCATTTTATGAACATTATCATGAACAAATACATTTTGTCCTGGCTTTTTCTTGTAGGTTAAATGGTATTTTCCTTGGTGCCTCATTTACTGGTACATAGTTCTGCACTAACTTAATTTTATACTCTTGCCTTAGTTCACCTATGCCCTCAAATATACTTTTATATTCATTTAATAAACTCGGAATTGTTTTAGAATTTATTGTTATTTCTGACACTTTACTTAAAATATTAAACCTTTTTATACTTGGTAAACCTAAGATACACATGACTTTTAAATCGACAATTTGAAAGTTTATTTTATGTTCTATATTATTAAGTTTACAATAAGCTTGTGATGAACCTATTACTTTAATTGGGCTACCATTAAAATTAAATAAATTTAATTTGCTTTTATTTATTTTTAATTTAAGGTTTTTAGCAGTTTTATAGTCTAAAATGTCTACTTGCGAACCAGTGTCAAGTTTAAAATTCACTTTAGAGTTATTTATTTTTAAAATTTCATACCATTCATCTCCAGCTTGATTATCAATAACTCCAATCTTGCTGATACTCCCGACAAACAATTCATTTGCCGACTGGTCTTCTGCTTCTTGTGCAACTTCTTGAACTTTCTTACTCTTGCGCTCGCTTTGGCACATTTTAGCGAAATGATTGAAACCTCCACATTTGGCACATTTCTTTTTGTAGGCCGGACACTTTCTATACTCGTGCTTATTACCACACCTCTGACATAAATCCTTTTCTACTCTTCTTGGAAAATTCTTCTTTCTTACTCCCAGTACCTTTTTCTCTTCATGTAGTACTCGTGTTTGTTCTGTCGCTAGCTCTGCAGCTTTACATATCGTGATACATCTTACTAAATCTAAATTGGCTTCTCTCAGTAACCTATTTCTAACACTCTCATTATTTAAGCCACATATAATTCTATCACGAATCAAACTATCTTTAAGATTACCAAAATTGCAATCTGTGCTTAACTTCCTGAGATCTGTAACAAATGCATCAAGCGATTCATCTGTTCTTTGATTCCTGGTAAAGAACAAATGTCTACAAACAGTTTCGTTTGACTGTGGAATGAAGTATTCTTCCAGTTTATCTAATACCTTTTTCCAGTCTTTCTTTTCAGCTTCCGTTATAGTTAACGTATTATAAATTTCCAATGTATCAGCTCCTATAGTGTGCAACAAAATGGCTACCTTGGCTTCTGCATTTATTTCCTCGTTTGATAAGGCTCCTGTAGCTCTCATATAAATTTCAAAACGTTGTCGCCATTTCTTAAAATTCTCACCGACATCACCAACTAAACTTAATTCGGGTGGTTGTTTTAAATTTTCCATTTTTTCAAAGTTTTTCTCTTCACCACAAAACCACGTGTTTTTCTTTTATTACGTTATACCGCACCACTCGATTATTCACTTTTGCCGCAGCGCCATGTTATGTGTGTTGGGTTTAGGTGAGATAATAATAATTTTAATTATTAATTAGTATTAATTTTAATAGCACATCAATTATAGAACTGAACACATTTATTTATAAACATATACCAAAGATCAACTCCACTGTTCGTTACACCATCTCGTATTACCTGTTGCCAACCACCCATACAATAATACCCTAAGTCTATGAACTAAACGCTAACTTCTGACAATTAACATGTATTATTTCATTTGTAGATGCCTTACAGATGCTGCGTACAATCATGCTGCTCAATGCAGAAAATAGTTCGTTTTCCAAACCCAAGAAAATTTGGAGAATAACTGCAGGAATGGATTGTTGCAGTCAATGATGCAGCATTGTCCAGCATGTCTGCAGATGACGTATATAAAGAATATGCTTAGTTCATTTTGAAGCAAAATGGATAAAGCACGATTTGGTGGAAGGGTTTTTGTGAAAAGGTGCTATACCAACCACTTTTCCAAGCATTGGTAGTACATTTACTATATAAAATAATTGTATATTTTTGAAATTTACCTTATTTGCCTGTTTTGCGTACGCAATTTTGCGCACTAGTACGCATAGTGCGTTACGCACGGTTCTTTTCCTTTGCACACGGCCTGTTCGCAGTGACAAGAAATGAAACACTCGCAAAACAAGCATTCAAAGGGTCACTTTTTGGGCACGCTGAACAAAAAATATTGTGTGTCCCACGCGTGCAAAATGACAATGCCGCTCTCAATATCATTGAAGCTCGTAGCTGCGCTTCGAGTTTCAAACTTCATGCTCGACAATGTAGCATTTTGCACACTTAGTACACAAATGTTATTGATGCGAGAGGGGCAATGTCATTTTGCGCACGGTCTGTCGAACTGTTAGAACTGAACTACTTTTCGCATGCAAAACAAGCACGAAAAAGATCACTTTCTGGGCAAGCGGACAAACATAAATATTTTGTTTTACTGGTTATTTTTGGTTCTTGTTTACTATAACCCTATATGACACAGCACAATGTTTAGATGTCAGCTACTTTGTTGGTTCTTGCCAATAAGTGTAAACTAAATTTTTTTAAAAATATTTTTAAATCTAATATTTGGACGTGTGATATAAGTCATGAAAGTTACATTAGTTATATAGCGCATTTTATAAATGTTGATTTCCAACCAAAACATGTGGGATTAACATGGAAAATCAGTTAATTGTAAATAGTATCTCCCCAGTGCAAGACATTAAGTTAAAATTGTGTATGCTTATCCAGGGATACAAACTCTATGGATTATATTTCAAATCAGTCAATTTACGTATGTAATATTAGCGAAAAATAGGAAAAATTATATATTTTTCAGAATTGTTCTTCATATCCCGAAAAAATAGTTTCCAAGCAACGGTTAAAATAGTATGGTGGTAGCGAGTGCGACGGGTTTGGAAGCAGCCGCCAGCAAAACTTATTTTGAAATTTTTACTTTTAAAATAATTTTTATTAATATGTTTTTAATCTTTCATTAATATTTAATAATATATATATATAAATAGGCTGTCTCACAACTCTCGCCCCAGAACGAATGAGGAAATACGAGACTGCACTCGGATGTGTAATTGCGAAGAAAAAAAAAATCTAGCTTAAAAGATATTCGAGAAAAGACGTCTTAAAATTGACCAATCAGAGACCTACACCTTTAACGTTTGTTTGCCGTAATTTTACGTTACTAGGGTTTTATACAAATCAAATCTTCTTTAAAATGTGTGGGCGACTGTAGTTTTCGAAAAATGTCAAATTAAATTTGACAAGGTGAATAAAAAAAGGCAAATTCTTACCATGATTACGCTTAGAAATGATTATAATTTTCGGAGAATGTGGACGTAACGCCAGAGTGGCAGCACGAGTCTATTCGGAACGTTTTCCGGATAGAAATCTAAATTTGTTGACAGTGAAAAGTCAACAAGTGTCAAAATTACAGTAAGTCAAACAAATTTTGTAACTCACTAATAGTATTTTTAAAATCTAGCAACCAGTTTTATTTTGTAATAATATCATCACACCTCAAGATATCCTTTCGGCTTTGGTGGATTAAAAAGTCTTGTAACTCCGTTATGCAAGTAGCCGCAAATTATTTTCTTCTATTTGTTGGCAACCTATTGTCGTCGGCAAGTGTCAGTTTCGTCTGTGACGCGAGTTGTAAGACATCTGTATATACAGGGTGTTTCCTGATAGAAAACAACCAGCGCTTTTTTGGGCGAACTTATGATTTTAGAAAAAATGTTTTATACAAGAAATGATCAAGAATAAGGGGCTAATTTATTAATAATAACAAACCAAAAATTCGACCAGTGGTTCTCAAACGGCAGAACAAAATTATATATTTTTTTAAATGGTATCCTATATAATTTTTAGCTCATTAGGTAAAGAATTTTTTTCTGATTTCGACGATATAAATATGGTATAGGGTTGTATAACAATTATTTCGAAAAAAAAATGGTATTAAAAATAATGTTATAATATTACAATAGGCTATGCAATACACAGGTATTGATACGTCTGTTGCCTAGTTACGCTAGTAGTAAACCCATTTTTTATTACATTATTTGAAGTTTTTAATACCATTTTTCTCGAAATAATTGTCATTCAACCCTATGCTATATTTATATCGTTGAAATCAAAAAATAATATATCTATTTAAAGGGTTAAAAAATTATACGGGTGCCATTTAAAAAAATATATTTTGTTCTACCCGAGGTTCTACCGTTTGAGAACCACTAGTTAAATATTCGTTTTGTTACTAGTAATACATAATTCCCTTATTCTTGATCATTAAGATATAAAACATTTTTCTCTAAAGTTGTTAGTTCGCCCAAAAAAGCGCTGGTTGTTTTAAAGGAAATACCCTGTATATATATATATATATATATATATATATATATATATATATATATATATATATATATATATATATATATATATATATATATGTATATGTATACAGGGTTTTATATTTTAATGGACCCAGCAAATATCTTGCTTATTTATTAAGTTGGTAATTCTTAACATGATTTATACAGCAACATGTAAGCTACATGTTTACGGATACAGTAGGTATGATTACAGGCCCTGATTACAGGGTTAAAACTGGGCAAGAGACAGGTGTAAATTTACTGCAAATAACGAAATCATTAAATACTTTAGAGAGTGTATTATAATCAATCAATTGGATTTTTGCTATTTTCTCGCTTTTAAACAGTACTTAGATAAGTATGTATAGATTTGTTGGATGAAACATATTGGTAAAACGAATAAAGAGTTAAATTTAAAATTAAAAATATTGTTCCCTCATAGATTACAATAATGAATAAAATAGATGTGTACAAAAAACTCTCATTACTCGGTACTTGGCATAATTGAACTTGAAAACACAAATGAAACGCTTTGATTACAACAATGATAATATTTGTTGGTGACAATGAATTATAGAGTTTATAAAATGAAATACATAATCAATCACAATAATTGCAACATTGATTAAGAGTTATAATAATAAAATAGAATTATAACACTGAAAGACGTTACATATGCGGATAATTTCTATTAAATGTTCTACATTTTTCTGCTTTTAAATTTTATGCCAGTATAAATAACTTCAAACGAAATGTAGAATTTACCACTAGCAGCAAATCTTAAACAGATATCGATACCGTATTTCCTACAATTTTTATTATTTTCTCTATATAAATTGTATATTTTTAATAGATTTATGTTAGAAAATTTAACATTGCTGCAGTTTGCTATAAAATTTTTACAATCTTAATATGCAAAGTTCCTCATCTAATAATTAACAATAAATCCAACGTGAGCCTGTGCAACAACCGCAAAAAGATTTGCATATTTAATCTGTCAAATAATTACAGTTCCCAGTATAGTTAACTATAAGTTTACAAATTGGTGCATAAATTATTGAACAGTCAGGCAATTTATGTAACAGTTACCCTTACTATTCACTTTTCTTTTAACTAAGGCAAGAACAGATTTTTTAAACCATTTTATAAAACCGGATAACTGATATTTTAACTCCAAAAAGGTGATTGACCAAAACAGAAACCGATATTTTTATTGAATAAAAAATCGGAAACTATTAATCAAAATAAATTAAAAACCGTTTTTCTTTTAAATACGCACAAAAAAGGTAGAAGTGCACTATTATTTACTTTTCCTAACTTTCTTTCTTATACTATTTACACTAAAATAAATGGAAAAGGCATTTTAAGGAGCGTAGAAAAAATAACCAGTTAAATAAACAGTAAAAATTACCTTCTCGATTTCGGTTAATATATAACCGTTATTTTTTCGGTTTCTTGCCTTGCTTTAACCTTAAATTAACAAACTGGCCCTAAATAATATATTTATTATTATCGTCATCGAGAAATAAATATAGACTGATACTCAATTTCTCTTCTCCGTACCCTGATCCTTTCCCTGCGGTGTTGCCGTTTCTTCATAACTTAGCATTTTTATATTGCCCATGAATTGGCAACAGTGTTGTAATCTCCAGTTTATATTTATACGGTAACTATAACAAAATTTTGTGTCATACTTATATTCATATGTATTATATATAAGTATTTTCAAATTTGGAAGTTATTTGACAATAACTGTTTTGAAATTATC
The DNA here is from genome assembly GCA_963082715.1 of Harpalus rubripes. NCBI lineage: Eukaryota > Metazoa > Arthropoda > Insecta > Coleoptera > Carabidae > Harpalus > Harpalus rubripes. The sequence continues at coordinate 12,237,513 of OY720461.1, forward strand.
GTTAAAAGGTACCTACAAATAGTTATTTTTTTTCAGGTTAATATTTAAAAGTATTCCACAGTGATATATGATGTTGCATAAATTGTCAGTAAGTCATCATATATATATATATATATATATATATATATATATATATATATATATATATATATATATATATATTTATTTATTTATTTATTTTCTAAACTAATTTGTACAATTATAAAAATGTTATATCACATAATGAATCTTTTCTGCGCTTTCGTTTTGCAAATTTAGCTGTGAATCACGTTTTTAACATAGCTCAGCTACCCCTGCGACTTTTTAAACCATTTCTGTGCAAAGAAATAAAAAACCAAATGATTTAAATGCATGGAATACTATTATGGACACCTGTCCTATTTATATCCAGAAAGAATATTTCAAAAAACACATAAATTGGTAATTATTGCCCATAAACAAATTACTTTTCCGCGTTTTTTCTAAGTTGCGAAGGTTGTACTAAAAATTTAAATGTGCTTTAACAGTACTGTATGCTCAACCGATATATGCATCAAAACAGCCACGGCCGTTATTTTTTATAACAGTACAATTATTAAAAATCATGTGTTCCTAAAAAAATCTCAGCATCATGAAATTGTCATGAAGAGCTGTCACCTGTCAATATGCCATAGAAAATAGAATTTTAAGAAGATATTTTATGTTATTATGAAAAATACTGAACGTCACACGGCTGATATACAAATAACAGACATGGTTGATTATAAAATCTCGACTATCGCCTCGATTTTACAACATTCAACCTCATCTGTTATTTGCTACATATCAGCCTTATGACGTTAAATAATTTTCATAATACCATACTGTTAAATGTGTTTTAACAGTACTGTATGCTCAGCCGATATATGCATCAAAACAGCCACGGCCGTTATTTTTTATAACAGTACAATTATTAAAAATCATGTGTTCCTAAAAAAAATCTCAGCATCATGAAATTGTCATGAAGAGCTATCACCTGTCAATATGCCATAGAAAATAGAATTGTAAGAAGATATTTTATGTTATTATGAAAAATACTGAACGTCACACGGCTGATATACAAATAACAGACACGGTTGATTATAAAATCTCGGCTATCGCCTCGATTTTACAACATTCAACCTCATCTGTTATTTGCTACATATCAGCCTTATGACGTTAATAACTATAACCATAGTTTTCCCTATGTGTGAAACAAAACAGCGGTGGTTAAAAAACAGTGTGCAAGATTACCAAATATTGAATATACAATATGCAACTTCTCGAACACAGTCTGTAACCAATGTCTACCAATTGGGCCCTCCACTCAAATTTTTTATTATATTAAATGAAATTTCGTTTAATTTTGAACATTGCCTCATAATATTGTTTGTTGAAAATATTTGCAACGGGTACAGCTAGTTTATTTTATAAAATATAAATCACTCTAAAAACAACAGCAAGAATTAAAAAATTACAACAAATATTTAAAATAACTGCCATTTTGTACTAAGCAACATCCGAGACGATCATAACATTGTTTCACTTTGTTCATCTGTCGATTTGAAATAAGGCTGCAGTCATTCCTCACTGCCGCTTTAAGATTTTCTAAATTGGTCAATTCATAATGGCTGTAAATTTTTGATTTTAAATGACCTCAAAGAAAAAAATCTAAGAGCCAGATCTTGCAGGCCTTTTAATTGGTCCATTTAAACAAATTTAAAAATATTTATTGTTAATATAATTTATGATTGAAATAATGTTTACATTTTATTAAAAATGAATAAAAGATTAAATACATATTAATGATAAAAATTATTTTGAAAAGTAAAAATTAAAAAAATATATATATATTCGCTCTCGACTGGTTCCGAACCCGACTCTACGAATTTTGTTTACTACCAAGCGCACACGCTACCATTATGCTATTTAATCCGTTGCTTAGGAATTACTTTTTCCGGAATATGAACAATAATCCTGGAAATTCGATAATTTTTCTCAAATTCTTGTAGTATTACACATCTAAATGGTCTAATATGAAATATAATCGATACAATTAGTATCCCCGGATAAGCATACAAAATTTCAACTTAATATCTTGCACTGGGGAGATACTATTCACATTTGACTGTTTTTCCATGTTAATTCCCCATGTGTCGGTTGGCCTAAGACATCCGGTATATATATATATATATATATATATATATATATATATATATATATATATATATATATATATATATATATATATATATATATATATATATATATATATATATATATATATATATATATATATATATTGAAACTGGGAAACGCGATTTTTCTCAGAAGTTATTAGATACAAAAAAATCTTTTAAATAAAATTGTTGGTCTTTCTAGTAAACTACTTAACATAATGTAAATCGGAAAAAAAATAATTTTCGAATATATACCTATTTTTGCCTTTTTTAAATGGAACGCCCAGTATATTTTGATACTATTTACCTAATATTATTATTATATTTCCAATATTATAGACCACAAATTAAATTTACATAGATATTTATATATTTTTTATACGTGTTGAAAAAAATCAATTTATGTTATTCCTAGCAAAGTCCACTGTTTGAGAAGTCATAGAATATTAAAATAGTTAATTTTGTAAAAAGTGCAAGTAATCAGTGATTCTGAGACGTTATTTAATTTTTAACGTACCTATCTACTACTAGAGCGGTTAAAGTATTTTTAAGCGATCAACAACAAAACAAAAAAGTTGTTTTAATTATTTCTCGCACTCATCAAGAATTTACTTTGCTTCACTAAATTAAAATAATTAAAATTATACGTACATCTGTCGAAAAAAAAATTTGTTCAATAAATTGTGAATATCATAGAATGCATTAATTCCAAGTTGTCGAAGCATAACCTAAAAATATACAGATACATATGAACAAAGTAATTAACAAATTTATTAAATATATAACAAAATATTTATTGTCAAATATATGTTTCAAACAAGCAAACGTTTGCAAAATGTTGAATAAAATTAAGCATTATTCATACAAGATACGATTGCATTGTATGAAATTAATAATAAAATTAGCGTACTTACTTTAAAACAGATTTTACTATCACAATAAAATATCTATGTGCTCATTCGATTTTAGCAATAAGTTATCAAAAACAAAACAAACTCAAGATGTATGATTCGCAAACAAAACAGTAATTTCTTTGCAAACATCACAACATTAGGTCACAAGGTTATGGTTGGGTTACGTGTTACATCTTTATTTGATTTGCCCATTTTCAAGTGTTGCCAACCATACATTATGAAGTTGGCTTTTGGCTTTCAAGTTTACTCCACAAATATAACATACTTTATTATTTTCTAGTTATACTTATATCTTGAATAGATTTGATTTTATCGAGAAAATAACGTTTACGTTTCTATGGGGAACAGTTAGATGAATATCTCGGCTCCACAAATCTAGCCAATGAAGTGTTCAACATTGACTCTCGTACCGCTCGGTAAAACGTGACGCATGGTTTGTTCACCATCTTTTATTTGTTTTATTATTTCCCGCCAGTACCGGATTTAAATTTGGGCCAACTGGGCCTGTGTGTGAGTGTGTGTGTGTGTGTGCGTGCGAGTGTGTGTTTGCGCGTGTGTGTGTGTGCGTGTGCTGTTCTACGATAACTCTTATATCAAACTACCAAAAATTTCTATTTTCTGTATTTAGGCTTTCTGCATTCATACATATAAACAGATTTTGGGTATAATTGGACAATCGGATATAGTAGTTTACTTGAACCCTATAACAGTTTTTAATGAAAGATTATATTAAAACATGATACAAAACTTTTCAATTTTAGTATTTAAGACTTTTATATCAAGAGGAACAACATATTAGAATTTGACTAAAATTGATAACCCGGAAGTGATACTTACCTGAAGCTCTGACGAGATTTTCGTGAAATGTACATTGATATAATCCAAAACTTTTCAAATTTCGTACTTAAGACTTTTATATCAAAGGGAACATCAAATTTTTGTTTAAATTGATAAACCGGAAGTGATACTTTACTTGTAGCTCTGACCAGATTTTCGTGAAAAATATATTAAGATATATTCCAAAACTTTTCAAATTTGTTATTTAAGACCTCTATATTAAAGAGAACGACACATTAGTTTTTTACTAAAATTGATAAACTGGAAGTGGTACTTTACTGGAAGCTCTAAACAATTTTTTTAAATATATTAAAATATGATCCTAAATTCTCAAATTTGGTATACAAAATTCGTATGTAATTTGAAACAACATATTAGATTTTGGCTGTACACGGTGATTCTAAAAATTGAAATATCTAAAAAACTACTGAGTTTATCAAGTTTTAGCAAAAGTACATTTTTTGTGTATTTTATTAGTCAAAATGAAAAAATGTAAATAGGTAAAAAATAATTATAGAATACATTCTGAATTTCACCATATGAGACGCCTCTAGTTGAGTTACAGAAACAAAAGTAAGTAAAATATGCATCTAATAAGTAGTATCCTCATACCAAGTTTAAAATTTTTGTGCAACTAGTACCAGAGTTTCTAATAAAAATGTATCTGATAAGATGCACTTTCAAAGGGCTGTAACTCAATAAATTGTAGTGACCCAACAAAATTTTGTTACTTCAAAATTTTTATATTGGAACGTTTTATATTTATTTGGGTGAAGTGTAAATATTAGACAATTATTATTAATTATTATAAAGGTTTATTAAACTATAATGAAAATTACTATTACTAATATTAAACAATTATTAAAAACTAATTAAGACTAAAACTATAATTAACAAGATAACACTATTTATTTAACCAATTAACAATACTATTTATTTCCACGATATTACTAATTATTTATTTCACTACGCGTTCTAATCTTAGACTACCGGTCTGTTGCAGACTCTTGTAGACTGTTTACGCGATATTTATATCACTACATTTATGTATATAAGTACGGTCCTGTTAAGTGAGAAACAATAACAAAACAGATCTCCGAAACTCATCTCAATTTTGGGAGGTATCGAGACCACTGTTTTTGTAAATCTGCACTAAGGGAGAACAAATCAGGATAAAACTACAACATAAAAGCACAAAATAACATCAAGGTCATTGCAAATAAATAATTACAACAGTTAGAAGAAACCTAACCTCTGTTAAAGTTGAAGTAAAAGAAGCAAGAAAAATCGAATTTGGCCCAATGAAACATATAACAGTAGTCATACTGACAGGATGGGACGATAAGAAAAGAATAATGTCGCAAAAAGGAAAACTTAAAGGAACTGAAATTTATTTAGAAGACGACTACACAAAAGAGGAAAGGGCAATTCAGGGAAAAATAAGATTAATAACGCGAAATGAAAAGAAAAAGGGAGCAAATGTCAAAATCGGATATAAGAAGCTAATCATTGGGCAAGAAGTATGGGATTGGGAAGATGGAGAGAACAAACTTGTTAAAAGGGAACCTAAAGAAAAAAATTCAAAAAACTAATAAAAAGAAACCCACAACTACTCGATAAGGACATGACACGGCTACGGACGATAACAATAGAAACAACCAAGAATAATAAAAATAAGAAGAAAGTAAACACAATTAAAATGGCAACTTGCAATGTTAGAGGGACTTATACCGCAGGAGCACTAAAACAAATAGTAATTGAACTTAAAAAATACGACGTAGCAATCGCAGCAATCCAAGAAACGAAACAAAAAAAAAACACAATAACGGAAATAGATGGATACATATTTTTCAATAGCGGTGGGAAAAATAGGATGCTAGGAACAGGATTCCTAGTTAAAAAATAGTTAAAGGGTACGGTAACGGAATACAAACCAATCTCAGAAAGAATGTGCTACATAAGACTTAAAACTAAATACAGGAAACTAAGCATAATTAACATACATGCACCCACAGACAAGACAGATGAAGAAGTGAAAGCAGAGTACTATGAGTCGCTCGAAAGATATTATCAACGACTACCAAAATACGATATTAAGATAATCATGGGGGACCCAAATGCGCAAATCGGTAAGGAACAACGATACCAACCTACAATTGGTAGAGAAAGTAAACACGATAATACAAACCAAAATGGTGAGTTACTAGTAGAATTCGCAACTCAACACAGTATGGTCGTAAAGAGTACATGCTTCACACATAAGGAAATACATAAGGGAACATGGACGTCACCCAGTGGCTCGACAACCTATCAGCTTGACCACATGTTAATAGAGAAGAAGCATAGTCAATTAATTACAAATTGCAGAAGTTATCGAGGGGCCGAGGCCAATGCGGACCATCATTTAGTAAGAATGATTTTAAAAATTCAAAAACCAACTAGAAACAGGGCTAAAAATAAACGCCACAAATATAACACTGACAAGCTCAAAATTGACAGTACAGCAGAATAATATATTACACGGATGGAAGAACATATGAATCTCGTTCAAACAGAGACTCCGATTGAGGATCTTTGGATGGCTATACAAAATGGAATTAAAATAGTTGTAGAACAAACACTGGGCCTGAAAACAAACTATGGAATGAACAACAGCTGGTTTGATGAAGAATGTGAAAGGGCGATCATAGATGGAAGAAAAGCAAGAATGAACTAAATAATAATAATAATAATAATAATAATAATAATAATAATAATAATAATAATAATAATAATAATAATAATAATAATAATATGAATAATAATAATAATAATAATAATAATTATAATAATAATAATAATAACAATAACAATAATAATAATAATAACAATAATAACAATAATAATAATAATAGTAATAATAATAATAATAATAGTAATAATAATAATAATAATAGTAATAATAATAATAATAATAATAATAATAGTAGTAATAATAATAATAGTAATAGTAATAATAATAATAATAATAATAATAATAATAATAATAATAACAATAATAATAATAATCTTTAATTACCCAACAGATCATCAATTACAGGGCAATATACAATAAATATAAATTTAAATATATATTAATATACAATAAATATAATAAGTAGAAAAAAATTTAAACAACAAACATAGAAAACATACAATAGAATTTACGTCAGGATATTATTGGACGCATTGGTACGCAGATTCGTGGGACATGAAGACATCAGCGAAGACTTTTTCTGCATTCAGACACATGACGTAGACAGGTGAACGCAGATACGCATCAGTCCGAGCGGTAGGGAGATGGAATATCCGGCCTTGCCTGGATGATAACCTTGGTACATGGAACGGGACTCTAGCTAAGATAAATGGAGCATCAATTTTGTTGTGAATCAGTATCCACATGTACCTCGCACTGGCGAAGATTCGCCTGGAAGCTAGGGACGGAATGTCATGACGCTCTAAGAGTGACTGTGAATCTATATCTCTTCCGAGGTAAATATAATCTAATTTAAAGGACGCATATTTTAGAAACCTGCGCTGGGCACGATCAATATGTATAATGTAGAGCTTGGCTGGCATAATAAGGATACCAGATTTGGCTGACGTATTCCAATTTACTCACTACAAATGCAAAATACAAAGATTTTAAAGCAAGTATGTCATGAAATGATCTGCAAATACGGATTATAAATCCCAGTGTTCTACTGGCAGAGGAACAAATATTGATTATATGCTCAGTAAAGTAGAAATTAGATGTAAATAGAACGCCTAAATCTCTTATGGAGGATGAACGTGTAAGTATAGAATTATTCACAGTATAATCATGGACCACATAGTTATTTTTACGTGTGTAGGTAATAATAAAACACTTGTTAGTATTAATTACTAGCTTATTGTCCTTACACCAAGCTACAAGTTTGTCAATATTGTTTTGAAGTACCAATGCAACAGAAGAAGATGAAATAGAATGAAAGAGCTTAATGTCATCAGCGTAAGCCAGAACTTGACAAGTAAAAGATAATAATAATTCATGGATGAAGAGAATGAATAGCAACGGACCCAAGTTAGAATCTTGGGGAACTCCAGAGGTAGTACTGAATTTGGATGAAGAAAATTCATTATAAAAAACGAAGCAATAGCTGTTCGATAGATACGAAGATAAGAGCAGAAGTAACGCCGGAGCAGCTCCAAAAGACTCTATTTTATCTAGTAAGAGACCATGATCGATGGAATCAAATGCTCTGGAGAGATCACTGTAAACAGCATCCACTTGTCCGCGATGATCTATAACATCAGAAACAAATTGCGAGAAGCAAGCTAGATTGGTTACAGTTGAGCGTCCTCTCATGTAGCCATGTTGATCGTTGGAAATGAAGGACCTAGTATGTGTAAGTAAGGTATTATAGATAATCATCTCAAAAAGTTTACTGAAGTTATTAAGAATAGATATAGGCCTATAGTTGCGGACGTCAGTTTTATCACCCTTCTTGTGGAGTGGAATAATTCGAGTTTGTTTCTACAGCAACGGAAATGTAGATGTTTTAATGGCTAAATTAATAATAACGGACAAAGGAGCAGCAAGGATGAAACGACAGTCCTTAATAAAAAAATCAGATATTTTATCTACTCCACAATTGTTTTTATTTTGTAATTTAGATAATAATGAAATTAAATCATTTTCAGTAATATAGCCTATGGAAAATGATGGGAGATTGTTATGCAACGTATCATTATTAGCGTCAAAATTTGAACTGTCAGTAAAAAATCAGAGAAAACAGTGGCAAAAGCATTAACTATATCTTGCGGTTTCCTGTAGACGACATCATTGGCAATAACAGTGCCTGGAATACGAGAGCGTCCTTGTTTCATATTGACATATTTCCAAAATTCACTCGGATTAGATTTAATGTTGTTCTCAACTTTACTAATATACTCATCGTAAGCTTCCTTGATTTGATTTTTAATTAAGGTTCTCAATCTTTTGAATTCTTCACAATAAGTAAGTTGCCTGGTTTTTATCCATTTTCTCCTGAAGTACTCTTTTGTTTTAAGATTACTCTTAATCTCGAAAGTGAACCAAGGTGGAAAATTAGATGTGCAGCACCTATAAGTGGGGACAAATTTGTCTAAGGATTGAACAAAATTGTTTATGTGAGACCAGTCAACGTTGCATATATATTCATATAAATTATTGAAATCCGCTTTCTTAAAGTTATAACGGTAGTTATTGGCTGTAGGAAAATTTATATGTCGTTCAGCGGTGACGAGATCGCAGTTGATATCGATCTTCAGGAGCTAAAAGAAAATCAGATTTCACCGTATTCATAGGTAAAAAGTTAGTAAAGACTAGGTCCAACATATTGTTGTAATTATTACTGACAGAATTATATTGTTTCAGATTTAATACCTCATAGAGATTACGGAAAGAAGCTGATTTTACACATGTGACAGTATTATTATAAAAATTAGGAAGATTGAAGTCACCTATCAAAATAATTTTTTCATTAATAAATAAAAGTGAAAGAGCATCAGTGAAAGTTTCTATTTCATTTACGTGTACATCAGGTGGTATGTAGAGAGCACATAAAATGAATGTATGATTAGTGAAAAAACACTTGCAGGCAACGAAATCAATAAGTGGAATAGAACTTTTTATATTCGAAGTATCAATCGTTTTAAAACTGATAGTCTTTTAGTGCAATTAATACACCACCACCCTTATAGCGTCGGGTAAGAGAAAATAATCTATCATCACGTATAATATTGTAATTACATGGAAATATTTCAGGATTCAGAACAGAGTCACTGTCACCGGAGAAGACTGCGATAAGACCAAATATCAAGAACAGAGAAGAACATATAAAAGGATATGCAGAACAAAAAAAGACAAAAATTAAAAAAAAGAGATGGAGCTAATAGAAGAGAACTATAGCAAAAATGAAATAAGAAACTTTTACCAAAATTTAAAAAAAGAGAAACAAGGAGCAAGACACCTGTGTTCTGTCGTAACAAAGAGGGCGACCTGATAGGGGACGAAGAGACCGTAATCCTTAGATGGGCAAATCATTTCAAGGAGCTGCTCAACACAAACAATACAGATGATGGAAATCCAAATGCAGACTCGTACACAGACAATGAAAGAGAGGAAGATTTAATAACCGAACCGGAACAAGAGGAAATAGACGAAATAATATGCAACATGAAAAACAATAAAAGTCCTGGAAATAATGAAATACCAGCAGAACTAATTAAATACGGTGGCGAAGGACTCAAAAAGGCAATACATAAACTCATAGCTGCATGCTGGAGAGAAGAAAACATACCACAGACATGGAAAGAAGCTGTTCTCTGCCCCATACATAAGAAAGGTGACAACACAAGATGCGATAATTACAGAGGAATCGCCCTGCTAGACGTAGTATACAAAATTATGGCTATGGGTAAACAAAAAGATGAAAGAACAAATGGAAAATACGGTCGGTGAATACCAGGCAGGATTTAGGAAGAATCGTTCTACCGTAGACCAGATATTTCTACTAAAAGAGCTTCAAGCGGTACATTATGAAAAAGGACTCGAATTGCACATGCTGTTTATAGCCTTTAAGCAAGCATACGACACAATAAATAGAAAAGAACTGATGAAAGCATTGCACGAACTAAAAATTCCCAAAATATGAATCAGAGTAACAAAAGCGACAATACAAAACACTACCAGCAGTGTTCTAGTTAACGGACAGAAATCGTCACAGTTTAAGGTAGAAACGGGCCTGAGGCAAGGTGACCCTTTGTCCTCAACCTTGTTCAATTTAGCCCTAGAGACGATAATGCGAAGGGGTGAACTAAACAGAAAAGGTACAATATATGACAAAGGACACCAATGTCTCGCTTTCGCTGACGACATTACCATTATCACAAAAACCGTGAACGAGCTAAAAACAACTACAAAAAGGCTAATAAAGGAATCACGACGATTAGGACTAAACATAAGTATAGAAAAGACAAAGTACATGAGAATGAGTAAAAGTAAAAATAACACTACAAGAAATTTAAACATAACCACGGAGATAGGAGAAGAATACGAATTCGAAAAGGTGGATAATTTTACATACTCGGGAGCTAAAATTACCAATAAATGTGAAATGAAAAAAGAAGTAAAAGAAAGGCTCACGAAGGGAAATAAAGTAGTAAGAATGTTTAACAAACTAATAACAAGTAAGGAAGTGTGAAAAAATGCGAAGAAACGAATATATAAAACTGTTATAAGACCAACAATATTATATGGATGCGAAACTTGGACCTTTACCAAAACAGAAGAACAAACTCTACAGGTATGGAAGCGGAAACTACTGCGACGAATATATGGAGGTATCAAAGAAGGGGAGTACTGGAGAAAGAGAACAAATAAAGAAGTGGAAGAAGCCTATGACGAACCGGACATTACAATACAAATTAGAACGCAAAGAATAAGATGGTTAAAACACGTACACAGACTAGAGGATGGAAGAATACCAAAAAACCATCATAAACAGAAAACAGGAAGGAAAAATGAAAAAGGGCAGACCAAAAAAGAGATGGTTGAAGGAAGTTGAAAAAGATCTAAGGACGATGGGAGTAAAAAAATGGAAAACAAAAGCGAACAACAGAGAAGAATGGAGAGAGATAGTTAAACAAGCCCAGGGTCTACAAGGCCTGTCGAGCTGATATATATATATATATATATATATATATATATATATATATATATATACAGGGTGTTTCCTTTAAAACAACCACCGCTTTTTTGGGCGAACTAACAACTTTAGAGAAAAATGTTTAAATCAAAAATGATCAAGAACAAGAGGGTAATGTATCAATAGTAACAAACCGAATATTTAACCAGTGGTTCTCAAACGGTAAAACAAATTTAAATTTTTTTAAATGGCACCCTACATAATTTTTTAGTCCTTTAAATAGAATATTATTTTCTGATTTCAACGATATAAATATAGCATAGGGCTGTATAACAATTATTTCGAGAAAAATGGTATTAAAAACTAGAAATAATGTAATAAAAAATTGGTTTACTACTAGCGTAACTAGGCAACAGACGTATCAATACATGTGTATTGCATAGCTTATTGTAATATAACATTATTTTTAATACAATTTTTCTTGAAATAATTGTTACACAACCCTATACCATATTTATACCGTTGAAATCAGAAAAAAATTCTGTATCTAATGGGCTAAAATATTATATAGGATACCATTTAAAAAAATATAATTTTGTTCTGCCGTTTGAGAACCACTGGTCGAATTTTCGGTTTGTTATTATTAATAAATTAGCCCCTTATTCTTGATCATTTCTTGTATATGACATATTTTTCTAAAGTCATTAGTTCGCCCACAAAAGCGCTGGTTGTTTTAAAGGAAACACCCTATATATATATATATATATATATATATATATATATATATATATATATATATATGTCACTATATACTTATATTATGTTCAACTGTCCGCCTACCGACATCCACAGCGTCTATATACTCAACTCAGCGTCTATATACTCAACTGCTCGGACAGAAATCACACCTTTCACTTCACTGTCTGTCTATTTATGTAACTAACTTTCTTCTTCCACAGCCTCAGTATCACCGACTGTCCGTATGCCACAAATCTTCAACACTACCGAGTATTCTCTTCCACAGCCATCCCGGTATATCAGTAACTTACCGAGTATCTACTCGACACCAACTGCATACGCTCCCTACAATACTGCTGTGTTTTCCACTAACACTTTACTCTCTAACACTCCATGTAACTAACTAACTAACTAACTGCACTAATGTAAGTGTCTGTCCGTCTTCGGTAATGGAACTGAAATGTGTAATTAACTCAGCTGACTATGTAAGTCAACCCTCGATCACATAACTAATGTTGTGTGATCAGGGACTTAACTGAACTAACTCCCGAGCACAGCTGCGTTTCTTTTATGCAGCTACCATTACCTTGTAGAAAAGCTCTAGAATGTTCGATCGCATAATAACAATGAACAAGGTTCAGGCGACCGGAAGTAATTAAACACGTTGCGACTCGTCTGTTCACATCGCCCGGCTGCTAGCGCAATTACGTCACCGCTATAAATAGACACTCGCTTACAGCGGCGGCGACGGCGGGCGTTCCACGTTACAATATTTACAAACCATACAACCTGTATTAATTACATAATTATATGACAAATACACTTTTGGATGCCAAGATTATATATTTGTATAATTTTTAAATCAAATGTAATAAAAACAAAAATATTATTTTCACTTATATGTACATATAAAATAATTTACAAACATTTTAGCGTTTATCGCGACTCACTGTTGGGTCGCGACCCATAGTTTAAGTACCGCGGAACTATTGTACCACATCAGTTACGCTCCGCTCTTACTACAATTTCTTGCAAATATGTCTGCAACGAAACTGCGAAATTTTACTTACATGAACTTGTCCCTTTATTTTTAGGTCTTAGATTTATGTTTTAAGTGAAAATGTTAAAATTAGACGCACCTTAAAACATACTTACATTTAATAATATCTCATGATTTTTAACATGATTCCTATACTTCCATGCGGTACACGACAACTGGGCGACATAAACTTAAACATTTTGCACGCTTAGCAGGCATACGATTTATTGAATTTTTATGCAACGGGAAAAATTGTTAAAAGTGACGCACTGATTTTTCTTAACAAACGTTAACGTAACCTAATCCAGCGGCCGGCAACATATATACGCTGAAGTGCCAATTTTTTTTAACGTACTAGACACTCGGCGTGCCACTGGAATAAAACTACTTCAACTACATTAAGAAAAAATCTGATGTGGCCAACACATGACCTCCCGTCAATTCCATGTTTGGAATATATCATAATATATTTTCCACGAAAATCTGATAAAAGCTTAAAGTAAAGTATCGCTTCGGGTTTATCAATTTTAGAAGAAATCTAACATGTTGTTCACATTCATATAAAAATCTTAAATACGAAATTTGAAAAGTTTTGGAATATATCGTAATATACTTTTCACGGAAATCTATTGAAAACTTTAAGTAAAGTCTCAAATACTAAATTTGACAAGCACGCACGCACGCCCGCACACACACACACACACACACACACACACACACACACACACATACACACACACACGCACGCAGACACTATCGTAAAAATAGTAAAAACGTGTTGCGGGGACCCTAATTCGTGCTTATTTACTGAAAACTCACCATCGAATTTTTGGCACGATTACATTACCTCCCTTACCTACGGTATGTCGGGAGGTAAAAATTATATTATGATAATAAACAGTATAATAAACTATTATGATAAAAGCAACATAAAACATTACAGTATATGTACAAATGAAAATCACTAACGGTAAGTGACTCCCTTGAGGTTCAACTTTTGAAGCTAACATTTCAATATTTGGTTCATAATTTGAAGTTTTTAACTTTATGCACATCTCCGTATTTTCTTCAGTTAAACCAGTGTTTCTCAAACTTTCTTCTCGCGCTCCCCTTCAAGTTTCAAAAGTTTTTTACGTGCCCCTTGAGGTTTCAAAAATTCTTCACGCCGCCTAACTCAGCCCGTTCCAGTAGTTATTGAGTCCCAAATATTTAATTACATTTCTTTCGCGCTCCACAGTTTGAGACACAGTTAAAAGATTTCTATACGGATTTATAATATATTTCATAATTGAAAATGTTTGCTCACAGTAGTATGTTGTACCAAAAGTAGTCAAGTGCAAATCCGACTTTTTTCCTGCATCAATCTCTCTGGGAAACACAATTCAGAGGCGCTACAAATATTGTGGGCGGTACTATCACAACCGTCGCTCTTGCTTAGCCAAGTAAAAAATTATCACATATAGTACGAATGCATATGAGTAAAAAATAAGTGAAGAGATATATATAAAGGAAAGGGGGGGGGGGGAGGGTTATTAGCAGTTTAAAATTTTACCTGCCACCATACCGTTGGTAAGGGAGGTAATATTATCGGTCCAAAAATTCGATGGTAAGTTTTCTGTAAATAAGCACGAATTAGGGTCTGCACAACACGTTTTTACTATTTTTACGATGATGTGTGTGTGTTTGTGTGAGTGTGTGCGTGTGTGTGTGCGTGTGTGAGTGCGCGTGTGCGTGCGTGTGTGTGCGCGTGCGTGTGTGTGCGTGTGCGTGCGTGCGAGCGTGTCCGTATGTGTGTATGTATCAATTTTAGTATATCAAAGAGAATAACATATTAGATTTTGGCGATAATTGATGAACCAGAAGTGATACTTTATTTGAAGCTCTGAAAAGATTTTTGTGAGAAATATATTGTGATATATTCCAAAACTTTTTAAATTTAGTATTTTAAGATTCCTATATGAATGGGAACCGGAAGTTATACTTTACAAATAGATTTTCGTGAAAACTATATTGATATAATCCAAAACTTTTCAATTTTAGTATTTAAAACTTTTATATCAACGGGAATAACATATTAGCTTTTGGCTAAAATTAATAAACCAACACTTTTCAAATTTGGTATTGAATACTTTTATATTATTGAGAACGACATATTAATTTTTTTTCTAAAATTGATAAACCGGAAATATTACTTTACTTAAAGCTATAAACAGATTTTCTAGAAAAAAAATATTAAAATATGATTCAAAACTTTTCAAATTTGTTATTTAAAATCCGTATAAAATTTAAAACAAAATCAACCAGAAGTGATACTTTACTCATTGCTATTTTAAACATGGAATTGGCGGGAGGTCATGTGCTGGCCACATCAGATTTTTTTATTTAAATTTAATATTGCAGTTGGTCGACCACTTGCCAATAAAACTTTTTTATTGTCATCTGTCTATCTGGAGAACGTTCTCTCCAATAAAATGCATAGGTATAAAATTATTTTGCAGACTCGTTCTGATTTAGTATCATAGGCGCCGACTTTTAGATTTTTGTGTGGGGGCTAAAAAGAGGCAACAGAATAAAAACCTTTTTTCCTAAAATTGGTACATAAATAAATAAAACTGTACAAAAGATGCGAATTTATCGTGACTTACCTAATTTTTAAAAATATTTTGATTTTTTTAAATTTACCGCGAAACTCAACATTAGACAGATAGAACATAAATTTCAGTTTTATGTATGTTATATATATATATATATATATATATATATATATATATATATATATATATATATATATATATATATATATATATACCGGGTGTCTTAGGCCGACCGACACATGGGCGATTAACATGTAAAATTAGTTAATTGTGAATAGTATCTCCCCAGTGCAAGATATTAAGATGAAATTTTGCATGCTTATCCGGGGATACTATTTCTATGGATTTCAATTCAAATCAGTCAATTTACAAGTGTAATATTAGAATAAATTAAGAAAAATTGTAGAAGTACCATGAATGTTATTCATATCTTGAAAATAATAGTATCTAAGCAACAGCTCTGATAGAGTAGGGGTAACGTGCGCGCTTCACAATTTAGAGAGTCGGGTTCGAAACCAACCGACAGCAATATTTATTTTTCTTTTCAAAATAATTTTTATTATTAGTATGTTTTTAATCTTTTATTAATATTTAATTTAATAAAGTGGATGTAAATTATTTCACAGGATTCTACAAAATCGACCGTAATTGGTTAATTCAATTTAACAAGTTGGAAATCCTATAAAATAAATAATAGAATAGGCATACATTGTTATTTTATATAAGTAATTGATGTATTAAAAATATTTCAAAATGAGTGTACTTTTTATTGGTATTAAAAATAATTTGTGTGTGGGGGCAGAACCCCCGCAGATAATTCCGTGTGGGGGCAGAGCCCCTTCAGATTTTTCCGTGTGGGGGCTCGAGCCCCGAAGCCCCCACGTAGTCGGCGCCTATTTTAGTATTATTAACCCTTTACTGCATGATATTTTTATTATTACAGAAAAAAATATTTGAGTACAAAATGGCATTAAAATAAATAGAAATATGTTTAAGTTTTAAGTAAGGGGTTAATGTATTAATCGTAGAGATAATTCTTATCAACGTATAAAACTATTAGTAATAACAATAATATATAAATGATAATAAATGTAGGTACAATAATTGCAAAACTTGGTGAAACTGTTCAAATATAAATTTTATTTTCACTAAAAAATATATTGGCATTATCTTCCAAATATGTTAAAATAATAATAAACTATTCAAATTGTTTTATTAACACAGCGTACAGTAAAATAATGCATCAATTTCAATGCGACGATGAAGTGCAAAGCTCGAGATGTGATATTCACCATTCCCTTCTGTAAGTGTAATATAAATAGCCAATAAACGCTAGCTGCACGCGCAACTTTGAAGCGTTTATTCGAAATTTGATTTGCTTCTTTATGTGATGCGGGTTGCAGATGATCAATTATTATAATTTTTAGTAGGTAATTTGATTTCTGAATTATATTAATGTTTATTTAAGGCTTAGTACCTCCATTTACCTGTGGTAGTAGGAAGTATAAATGATTTTTCTGTCTATAAATATAATATAATATCGAAAAACTGTACTTACCGTTCTGAATACTTAATATACTATTACCGTCTTTCCTCCTGAACGGTAAGTGAATCACATCACTTACCGATGTGATTCACATCACTTACCGTTCAGTGATTTATAAATAAGACCCACTGTCTTAGAAACACTATTGATAAACATAAAAAAATAATCAGATAGTGCGAAAAAATATTTTAATATACCGAGTATAGATTAATAATACGCGTAACACAGTCTTTGTGTGATGTTAGCAGTCATATAAAAAATTATATATATAAATATGTAAACAAACTTGTAAAGAACCTTTTCGATTAGGAACAAACTAAACAAATTTAAATTTATCCGTGATTCCCAAATGGAAAATCTTATCAAAGATAACGATTGGTATATAAGAAATAAGATTATTTTGTTTCTTCAGATCTTTAAGAACTGTTACACGTGAAGTAATACAAAATGGTGAAGATTTTCTATATTGTCTTCGTAGTCATAGCTATGGTAAGTATTTATTTTTGTACAAATTACGAGCTCTATATTATATTCTGGATCAGTGGCGGCGCCAGGATGTAAATGTGAGGTGGGCACAATAAAAAAAAGGTGGACACCATGGGGGGGAGTTACTATAGATCATGCAAAGGTTAGCAGAAAAAGGCACCGCAGGCAATTTTTTTTTTCATTCAAGGTCAAATGTTTTTTAATTGAAACTTACATTTTTTCACGGGATGTGAAGCTGCATGGTTTCTCGCTTTCATGTACAAAAATAAATAGCCAAATCACATAAATACAATTGTGAAATTTTCATATGGCCCTATTAATTTTAGAACAAAATGAATAACAAATAATGTTCAGAATTAAAAATAAAATTTTATTCACAAATTTTATAGATAGGAAAATTATTTGTATGTTGGTAGTGGGTGGGCACAAGAATTTTTAGGGTGGGCACGTGCTACATTTATCGTTTGTTAAATCGCCTGCAATACTATGACGTATGCAGTATCTATGGTTCGCCGTAGGCTGCATCCCCATGCATCCGTGTTCACGTATACGTGATCATTTGTAACAAATCAAAACCGTGAATTGATACAACGGTCCGGTTCAAGAACGCAACGGATGTAAGGCTGCATCCCATGCACCCGTGTTTACGTATAGGTGATCATTTGTAACCAATCAAAATCGTGAATTGACACAACAGACCGTTACACGAACGCAACGGACGTAAGTTGGTTAATTTTCACTTTTCACGGATATCTTGACGCATGCACATAGGACCAACAAAGTTAGTTTGTCAGTGTACGTATTTTGATATTTGTTGTGGTTTAAATTATTGGTAGCACAGTACCCTGAAGAATCCACTTCTGTTCTGTTTCGAACCCAAAATCTGTGTCTACTATTAAGGTTATTCATGAACTCTGAATCTTCCAAAACTAATGGTAGCATAGTATATATAGTTTTTTAAATTTATTTTTTTCTCTTGCTTGTTGTGATAAAGCTGTTGTGCTCAATTGTCGAGCCAAACTGAGTACACTTAATATTAATATTTTCTATTCCATAAAGCAAAATAAATTCAATATGGATACGACGGATGGATACGGACAACGTACTGCTCTCATGAGGAGGCGTAAATTTTTATGTACGTAAATCACGTATCACGAATATGTGAATACGTATGCACAGGGATGCAGCCTAAAGTTGGTTAATTTTAACTTTTCACGGATACGGATGACTTAACACATACGCATAGGAGCAACAAAGTTAGTTTTTCAGTTTATGTATTTTGATGTTTGTTTTGGTTTAAATTATTGCTAGCACCCTGAAAAATCCGCTTCTATTCAGTAAAAATACTTCGAATTCAAAATTTGTTTCTATACTATTAAAGTTATTCAGGAACTCTGATTCTTTCAAAACTAATACCATAATACTAACATAGCATTTTTTGATTTTTCTCTTGATTGTTGTAATTGTTGTTGCGATAAAGCTGTTATGCTCAATTGACGAGCCAAACTGAGTACAGTTAATATTAATGTTTTCGATTCCGTAATACAAAACACTACAAATTCAATATGAATACGGACAACGTAAGTTGTTGTCATCGGGACGGGCTAAATTTTTATGTACGTAAATTAGGTCACGGATACGTGAATACGGATGCATGGAGACGCAGCCGTAGTTGTCCGCTACAAGCGCTAGTTTAGAATGAAAATATCAATGTATGTCCTCTATATTTGTTATTGAAACGTCAAATTCAATGTGAAGTTACAAAAAGCAAATTATTTGATTTTAAATATGTAAATGTAAAACCTAGAAAATACGATAAACACAGATATTAAATTGTTAAGTCACAAATGTAAACATAAACCGGTAGCCGTGTTTTGCTTCTGTCTCTTTCTATGAAGCATGTTTTTGGCACGTATGTCGAGACCTAATTCGCACAAAGTTGATGTGTACTCCGTAATGGCGGGAAGAAAATATTGCAAAAGTTTAACACTTTTTTCTCCGGTATTTATCAAAATTTTACAAAATATAAAAGTAAAAACGATTTAAATTTATTATACCACCATCTTTAATTTGTACTGTTTTTCAATGGTTTATATCATTTCGAAAGATGATAGTCTGATGACTTTAACAATTATAATATGTTCCCTATGTCGCTCATAAAAATAGTAGATTGTGTTATTAGGAATACGAGTAAAAGTGACACTTTGTTTGATGAACAATTATTTTGTATTTGCGAGGCAAGGGCAAAGTCGAGCGAAGACAAAAATTATGAATAAAACAAAGATCCATTTTAATCTGAATAAATTAATATCACATACTATTATTTCTTCAACCTATTTGCGTACAATGGAAAAAGATTAAAACAATTTTTTGAATTATTTTACCATCACGTAGTTAGCCTTGACTTTTGTTTACATCATATTTCACTTATCTATGTTAAACAAACTATTGGTTGCATATATGTCTAAATTTGAAGAAAGGGAGTATACAGTAAACATACCACCAAATTTTGTAAAACGGCGAAAGAAATATTGTTAAATTTATTGCATCAAAATTGCGCGTTTACGAGTGCGCGTACAATTGCTTCAGAAAATGGTGGTACGTGGTGGAGAGTTATACAGGATGTTGACGATCTACTGCTCTCCTGTTCATTTTACGGAAAAGCCTGTGCAGTGCAAAGTTGTACAGAATTAAAAGTGTATACAAAACTGTTTTTACATTTTTTATTGTCATTTTAACGTTAGTATGCTTATCTATCGTTTTTCGCCAATCAGCGTTAGCCTCTTTTTCACACTAGTTTTTTTTTAGACGTTTGCAACGATTGCAGCTAGTCCTTTCTATTCACCACCTAAGACTCCGAAAGGCCCCAAATTGCCACCATTCGGTACTCCGCCCTTCAACCCGTATGGAAAATAAAATCTCAAAATACCTCTCCTGCATAACATAAATCTGAATTTGGACATGATGTTTTCATTTCAACTGTACTGAAAGTAAATTATTTACATATTTAAGATTATTATTACGTATTATTATTGTATTTATAAATATTTGTGTATTGCAATATAATTGAAATATTCTATTTATTAATAAATAATTATAATGGAAAAATATTATTTGAATTTGCTAATTTGCTCTACCTATGGATCAAAGTACCTACTAGAATACGAAAAATTTATTTGTAATTACAATATTGTAGTTATCAGATACGAAAAAATCATCGCATACACACAACATTTTAGGGACCTTTAAAACGTGGCCATTTACCAACATCTCGATATGCTATTTTTAGCACTATTTCTGTTTTTACAAAAGATTATGTAAAAGAAAATAAGACCTTGGTATGCAAAGTTTAAAAAAAAACTAAATAAAATCTATGAAATGTAGGTACATTTATACCTGGTGTTTGTTTTAGGTGCTCATAGGAGATTAACATGGGAAAATTTTTGCAGACTGTTGTTCCCCGTTTTAACTTAGAATGATGATTTTGGTATCAATAGAAAGATAATTTTCTGCATCAAATGATGTTATGTATGTAATATTTTGGTACCATAAACTAATTATGAAATTTATTAAATTTAGTTAATAGTAATAGACATAGTATTTTTGTACAAAAATATAAATACATATTTGACATTTTATCTATTAGAATTTGTTAGTTATGATTTTTTGTATTATTTTAATGTTTTATAACAGATTAGAATAGAGTACAACTGGGTATCACAAGTAAAACTTATGCTAACGAAGGTAAATTGTTGTGACTTTTTAGAACGTGAAGACTTAGCTAAAAGGGACTTAGACAGGGCAATAGCAAAACAAGCGTCTAATATAGCAGACCAAGATATGATCTCTTTAGGTAACTCTAGATACAATGATTTTTTTAAGATAATTAAAAAAACCCCTGGTAGATCTGAATATCTTAATACAAATGTCGCATTCACTCACCTAAGAATTATATCACAGCTCCGACTATCATAAAAGCATACGCCAACCATTATAATCAAAGGTATACAATACAAACTTGATGCAAACTGTAACTGCACAATTTGCAATAAACAAGAAATAGAGGACCTTTATCACTTTCTTGTGGTTTGCCCAATTTATCAACCAGTAAGGGAGGTGTACTTAGCTGGTTATGTACGTGGGACAAACAGGCATAATTTCCACTCATTACTTGAAAATCTGTCCCGCGCAAAAATTAAAAATCTTTGTAATTTTGTATTTGGAGCTATGCGCTTACGCAGTTTCATTTTAAACGAATAATTTGTATTTACTATTTGAGTTGAACTCCCTCTCTTCGAAATTTGTTATTTTCTTTAAGACTGTCTAGTTTATTTTTATAGCATATAGCAATTTGAGGCTTTTTACACAATTATTAAACATTATGTATCCTATTTTGGCCTTAGAAGGGTTTCGCTACTGGTAATGTACGTTATGGTTTATCTCTTAATTGGTATTAAGTTAAATGTAAAACATTATATAAATTGCTACTAATTTGAAAAATATGTAATATTTAAATCTTGACCAAATAATCTGTCTATGTAAATAAGAGGGTTTCGCTACTTGTAACAGTGAACCTTATGGCTTATTTTCTTAATTGTTATTAACTTAAATGTAATATATTATGTTAACTATTACTAATGAAAAAAAAAAAAAAAAATTAGTGCCTAATTTCTGTTCAAATATCTTTCGCTACTTGTAACGGTGAACCTTATGGCTTATTTCTTAATTGTTATTAACTTATATGTAATATATTTATGTCAACTATTGTTAAGGGAAAAAAAATGTAGCGCCTATCTCTGTTCAAATACTTTGTCTATATGCACATAGGAAGGTTTTGTTACTTGAAACCGGTATAAACTATACACATATTTATGAACCCTATTGTTTATTTGTCAGCTGATACTATTTTAAATGTAATATACTTACTATGCTAACTGGTATTACCGAAAAAATGTAAGGTTTACCAAACATCCATTGTAATAAAGTTTCAGGCTTTTTGTACAATTATTATTAAAAAAAAAAATTTATAACAGATTAGATAATGCTTGAGAAAAAATAAAATAATAAACTTATAACAATAAAATTTGCACACGTTATAGTTTACAACAAATTTTGACACATAAAATGTCATTTTTTTTACCTTTTTGTTCAAATTCCATGGATATTGCTGGTAATACGATATAGAATAAATTTA
The DNA here is from genome assembly GCA_963082715.1 of Harpalus rubripes. Lineage (NCBI taxonomy): Eukaryota > Metazoa > Arthropoda > Insecta > Coleoptera > Carabidae > Harpalus > Harpalus rubripes. Next base: position 12,260,726 of record OY720461.1, read on the forward strand.
ATAATTAATTTATGGGCCTAAAATATCATATCTTGCATGTATTTGATATCACTTGACGTAGATATTTTTTCATCGTTCTAATTTAAAACAAGGGACACTATGTGCACTTTGAAAAAAAAACCGGTATAGTTTTGTTATTAGTTCCTGTAAGGGTTTTCAAATACAAGATTAAACCTCGGTAGAGTAAATGTTTACATTTTTACCTTCCGTCACCTTCAGGTAATGAAGGTATTTTCTTTGCAGGCCCGGATACGGCCACCGGGCAACCGGGCAAATGCCCGGTGGGCCTAACCTGAAAATAGGGCCGGCCGAAGTAATCATTGTTATTTTTACTATAATTTTTAAATATATAATCAAAAGAAAAAATTATAATATTTAATCTTAACCAAAACGGCTAAAGTCTAGAATAACCATTCAAGAATATTATTTTGATAGTTGCAAAACTATTAAAAACACTAAATTCCACAAAAATTTGGGTGCAAAAAGCAATATTTGTAGTGAGCATGACATTTTTTTTTAAATTATGGTTTTATTCCTATAAAATTCATGTAACCTCCCAAGTTTTGGCAAATTGAGTTCTATGCATTAGGTTACTGTTACATTATAGTATATTATGCAACAAGTTTTAAAAACGCCACTTTAGTCACGAGTTTATTAGGCACGAGCGAAGCGAGTGCTTAATATTACGAGTGTCTAGAGAAGTTTTAAAACGTGTTGTATACTATACTTTTTCTACGAGCGGAAGTTTATTTATAACCAACGTTTAGAAACAAAATATTATACGCTTCGAAACAGAATATTTTATTGAAAAACAAATTTATAAATAATTTTATATTAATATTTAATTTCTTAATTAATACATAAATATAAACAATCTATTTTGCTAAATGTACATTAATTGTTATACCAGATAAATTCTGGCAATTCTGAAATGATATTAAAGATTTTTCAGTATTATTCAAATTAGTTGTTGCTGTATCTGCACTTTTATTAACTTCAAAATTAATGTTTGTGTTATTTGTAATTTCATAATTATCGCATTGTTCCATTTGAAAATTACCATTTGTCGAGTTTTCAACAGTATGTAATATATTATTCGCTGTTTGAATTTTATTGTTAATAGAATGGTCAATGTAACCCTCTGCGACCGAAGTTGATTGCCATCCTCCGTGGCGTTTTAGGGCTGTAATATCTGCACCAGAATCAACTAAAATAGTTGCAGACGATCTTCTTAAACAATGTCCTGTATAAGAAGCCGGATCTGGCAGCTTTAGATATTTGGCAATTTGACTGGGGAGGCTACCAAATTTATTTATTCCAATCGGCTGCTTAGTACATTTACCTCGTTGATAATTCAAAAAGAAACGTGTACAATTTTGCAGATTTTGAGGCCGGAGTTCCATGTATTTCTTACAGATTTTATAGAAATTACCTCCAATAACAAATTGACGCTCTGTTTTGGTTTTTGTGTCCGGAATGTGTACAAGAAGTGCTGTGTTGAGATCTTCAACATGTTTTATTTCAATTTTCATCAATTCTTCCCGACGACACGCTCCCATTATTCCAAATATTAATCCAACCTAAAAATGAATAATATATTACGTATTTTTAGTCAAACTTACAATTGTTTCAAATTACTCACTTTTATAAAGAGATATTCCGAATCGGGTGCAGATGTCAAAAATTCCTTAATTTGTTGAGGAGTTAATGTTCTTGATTTTTTAGGTTTGTAACCATCTGATGTACGCTTTAAAAAAGCACATAATTTGTGATATTTACTTATATCAATATTATTTTTTATATTTATTGTTGAACGAAGCATTGAGTAGATTGCCCATAACGACGATGGCTTCATTTTATCAGAAAGATTTTTGAAATATGCTAATAGCACATTTTCAGAAAATGAATTTGTTTGATTTGCTTTACGCCAGTTCATAAAAAGGTTATAAGCTCGCTCATACTGATTTTTCGATTTATTTGGTAATAAATTAGCGGTAGCTGATGCTGCGGCTTCTTTAATTTCTTCTGGAGTTAAAATTTCTTCTTCACTTTCACTATTCGGGTTCATCTTCTTTACCAAAGATCCGAACACTGCACTGAATTCAAACACGTCAATAAACGTCAAATGTTTTGTTTCGCATAACCAAACAAAACTCTGTCGGTAATGCAGGTATTATGTATACTGATAATACAGATTTCATTTTGACAGATGTTTGCATTGTCAAATAAGAATGAAATGATTATGAAAATAGGTTTTAAATGTTGATTTTTAGTACTTATTTATTAAAATTAAACAGAAAAATGTATTAAATAATGTTATTTTGTTCATATATCAAGAATACGAACATACCCGAAAGCTAACTTCGGGTCGTGTTTAAAATACCGAAATAGTCGTGACTAATGAACTCATTAAACACTAGTGTTTAATACATTACTTAGCAAACGACGTAACAGTGTATTACAAGGTACTTTAGTTACGGGAGTAGAAAAAAGTATTTTTTTTTAAATGCAAGCAAAAAAGTCACATTTTTCACAAAAACAGCCTAAGAAACTAATAATCGTTTTGGCGCGTGCATTCAACCACCCGTCCAGTGCATTAGGATTAGGTGATATTACGTTATCACCAAGTATTTTTTGTGAATTTGTAAGCAAAGAAGTCATAATTTTCAATAGTGCAGCCTTTAGAATAGGTAAAATCTGACTTTATTTTTGCAAAAAAATATAGGTAAATACCCGCGCTTTATTTTGTGTTTCATTGTTATATTTTTGCTAAAAGAAGATTTTGCAACAAAAAATAGGAATTTCAAGGGTGGTATTGTTTTTGAGCCTGGATTCTAGGATACCTAGAATCCAGGCTCAAAAACAATAATTTAAAATTATTCTTCTGCCACTATTTGCGCGGGCCGATCTGTCACTATTTGCCCGGGCCGGCGTTAGACCTCGTATCCGGCCCTGTGTCTTTGGTCAAAACGATGATGAGTTTTTAATCAATAAGCACATTTTAGGGTCCTTGGAATACGATTTTACTATTTTTACGATGATGTGTGTGTGTGTGCGTGCGCGCGTGTTTTTGTAAGTGTAAGCGCGCGCGCGCGCGCGCGCGTGTGTGTGTGTGTGTGTGTGTGTGTGTGTGTGTGTAACAAAAATTTAGTCTGCGATAACTCTAATTGGTCAACCAGAAGTACCCTCATTTGAAGATTTTAACAGTTTTTCTTGAAAAAACTGTTAAATATCATTTTATCACTCAGGATAATTGCTGTTCGTGAAAAGAAGAATTTAATTCTAGTGAGTCGATTCAGCTAAGATAAATTAAGCTAACAAATATAGATTTAAACGAATTGAAAACTGCCAATAAACAACTGGACGACTTTGATAAAATCATCACCAAGCAATTGGAAACTCCACATTTTATCTATCGCTCCAAGTGGTAAGCGGTGGCGTAGTTTTGTGTGTAGTGACAGTGCGATGTTTGAAGTTCGTAGGATGCTTTAGTGTCATAAAACAATTGTGTCGTAAAGACAAAGAAATTGTAGTGTTATCTCGAATCCTGAGCGTAAATAAAACTGACGATAGATCTTTTAATGAAGCCCATTCTAAAACTGAAAGTAACATTGAATTAACTGAACCTAATGTGCCTGTAGTATTTTGTAAACCAAAAAGAAAAAGTACCACACCTTTATAAATCGGTCCCTTTTTACCCCCGATTTATATCTTAAGGAGGGAGGTGTTGTGTGTCTATAAAAAAAATGATTAATTTCGTTTAATGTTTAATTTGAAATGTTGTGTGCATATAATAATAAATGACTCATCTAGTTCATAAGTTAGAATGTATATTTTTGTTTAGTATAGTTACTCGTTTGTTATCTGTATTTACCACACTATAACTCGTTCCTTTTTGTCACAACCAAGATCCTAGCCTTTAGACTTTGATCCCCCGCCGTCATTGCAAAGATACTTATAATCATCTCTTATCAAAAACCTCAGTCAGCCTTAGCCAGTCAATCTGCTTCAGTCTCCATCAATTTTAACAATAAACATCTTAGCTTCTGAATCAATCTTTATTTAACCTCTGCAACTACTGTCAGTGTTACATCGGTGCTTGAAGAATTCAACCAAAAGGTAGGACCACAACATTTGTGCTAATATTTATCCAGTGGCGTTGACGTTCAAATCAAATTATTATTCCATGGTTCATAGTTAAGTATATGTTTTTGAATTTTGTAAAAACATAAGTGAAGAAAATAAATCTTTTAGAAAAATATTATTTAGAAAGAAGCATAATTTTCAAATAAATTACTCTTATTTTTTCAGTTAAAATGTGTCCATAAATATTTCATGTTGCACGCCTATGCATACGAAATGCAATTAAGTTATGTGCAAGTAGTATTACCTATATCAGACGGCTCTCAAATGACCTTAAATAGTCATCTTTCGTGAATGATAGTTTACCTGATAATTAGATAATGAAAACAGAACACAGATAATGAAACGCAATTTCATTAATATATTTTATAATTATTTTTATATCGTGCTTTAAAATGAAATTTGTCAGTACCTACTACTCCTGTCTATTCCTATTCCTATAGTTCATTTTTTTAAAGAATGCAGTACAGGGAAGATAGGGCTTATTTGGCCTTGTTCTCTGATTGGCTTAAATCGATGAGAAGTTTACACCGACGATATTTATTTCTCCATCTCAATCTTTTCTCTGCTCGTCTCTCTCTTTTCACATACATTTGTAGTCATGAGCGTAGAATTTGTTGATATGTAATTAAATGAATATAATACTACGAATAATTTGTAAATATATAATATATTATAATATAATATAATATATTATAATATAATATATTACAATATAAATAAATAAAATAAATATAATAGAACGTTAAATTATAATACGGCTAATATTATTCTTCGTACGCCAATGCATGTTAAGCTATCAGTTGTCAATGGCTGCCGTGTGTTTGCTTTTTATTTCTCTTGTTGTTGCCATTTGGTGTATTTAATCTGTATTTTTCAATACAAACAATAGTAGTATTCTTTCTTTCTGGTTTTGTTGTTTTATCTCATTGAAGAAAGTGTGCACTGGTCGTAATTTTGATTTTTGTACTACCATGGCTGATAACGAGGTTCCCAGTACTTCCAAAGGTAAAAAAAATCCGAAGGGAAAACTTTTAAAAAGTGGACAAAAGGTAACGGCCTGCAACAGTTATTAGTAAGGGTGCAACAAAAACTAAAGCTGGTGGCACTCACTGCAGCAGCTGTTGGAATATGTGCAAGATCTATGTTGCGGAAATGGATAAAACAGAACAAGTTTCATCACCAAAGAAGAAAAGAATGGGCGAAGGATGATTTTCATGTAACAAATTGTTAAAAACTGTTGACAAACAATTTACTGTGTTGTTTTAAGCTTCGCTTTTTTACATTCTCTACTGTTATCACGATAATTATAAATTATTTAAATTAACTGATTTACAAACTATGGTTAATTTCTTGAAATTTTAAATAAATCCATTTTAATTGTATATTATTATTATTATTATTATTATTATTATTATTATTATTATTATTATTATTATTATTATTATTATTATTATCTTTGTAAAACTATTACTTTTTTAAGTGCAGTTTTATGTAATTAAATATGTTTTTTATGGGGTCTCGTAGCCGCGTGCCTGAGTGTCTGGTCGCGAATCTGGGGAACCGGGTTCAATCCCAACCGACGCCAAATATTTTCGAATTTTAAATGGCACAAAATTGACCCCTGTGGTGCACTCTCCACGTCAGCAATGAGTGTCCGTGCGGTGACGGCTGGTAAACGCCCGCACGGTACAAATATGTCATCATCATTACCGATATCTGCGAACAAAGCAGATTGGCACACCCAGCAATGGGTAATATGCCGTGATGATATATTTATTTTATTTATTTATTTATATTTAAATATATGTGTTTTCATTATGCTTTTTAAATAATTATAACTTATGCAACTGCTTATTTTAAATTACTAAATTAAAAAGTAAATTTGACATTTTTCTTCATTTCGGTGTAATATTTTAAAAATTACCATTACTAAATTACCAATTTTATATTCAAATGTAATAACATAACGGTTATTATTTCAAGTAACTATATTTGAATTTAGCGCTAAATTTTATAACTAGATTGACCATTTGTCATAGTGTAAGTCAGGTTTCTAGTTACTGCATTGTTAAAAAAAAAGAACTATAGTTGTATATTTGTAATAATTTCCCGCTTAACCTATGAATCTGGAGCGTTCGGCACAGTGAACTCTATTCTACATGGAATGGAAACGTCTATACCTATTGGCGAAAAAACTGAACTATAGGTGGCAGGCCGGACGGAAGCAAGATGACAGAGGAATAAGGAAAGTTCTCTCATTCCTTATTGCTGGCATTATAAATTTCAAAGTGCAAAGTATAAGTAATATGGAGAAAATTAACATAAAGTTAGGTGATATTTTTGAATACATTGCTTCTGCACGTCCTATAAAGAATGCGAAGCAGTTTTTAAGGCAGGATATGTATTGCTTTGTGGAAAAAAAGATGATGGATCTGGTACAATATTGGGTTCTTGTTTAAAAACCAGTCATTTGACTGGAGATCCTTACACGATTGAAATTTTGTTAAATGAGAATATAAATTACTGGACAGCAAAATTTAGTTGTTGAGCAGGATTGGAAGGCAAATGCAAACATATTGTTACAGTTTTGTTGCATATAAACAGGTTAGTATAAATCAAAACTATATTTTTTGTGTTACAACAAAAGTTATCATCATTATTATTATCCTATTAATTTATTTGTTTATGGGTTTGTGTATTACAGAGCAGAAGAAATAGAAAAATTAAGTTGTACTGGTTTGGAACAAGTAAGGGGAAAACTTGTTAAAAAGGATGATAAACAGTGTATAGTTTGGCTATAAAATTAGAAGAATTTTACCATCATGTTTTAAAAAAAGAAAAAATAGAACCGATTAGAGATGTCAAAGCTATATGGGAAGAAAATTTCACGTTCATATTTTGTCATTTGGGATATAGTGTAAACTACACTTTTTGACTTGTAATTACTTCATTGTGGCACTGAGCAGTATCTGTGGCATTTACTGATCATTATTTACACCTGAAAATGTAATATACACTATATATGTCACTTTCTTTTACAACAAATATAAATTAAACCTATTTAAAATTACATAAGTTTCAATGTATGTTATCAACTCTTCCTTATTCCTCTAGTTCACAAATCTGCCACCAGCCGTCACCCACTTTGAATTTTTTCGCCAATAGCATTGTAAATTGTAAGGGACAGGTCATGCGAACTGTCACAATTCCACCAGATTCCAGCAAATGACGCATGCGCAGAGCACAGCTCACGCTTTTCCAGAGGTTTCAAAATATTTTTAAATGAGGACTTTTACTATTACTTACTGAATTATGAAAACATCGTTCTTTGAATAATTTGGCCGTATTTTTTATTTTTGTGTTCTTTTTAAATTTTTTAATTAAAATGATCCAGAAGTAGGTGTGCCTAATTGTACTAATTATTATAAGAAAGGTGACTCGCTAAAATACATAAGTCATATTTTTTGCATTATTATTGAATAAATGAAATAATTTATTTTTCTATAAACTACACATGATTTTCTGAAACAAAATTTTTATGTACAAATAATTATCAGTAATAATACAACAAGAGAGTGAGAATAGATTGAAAATACCTTGACAGATTATTCGAAAACTCGTTTCCCTACGGGCTTTCGTGACTATTGCCAAATTGATGATGTGTTTAACTTTTATTATTATTTTCTAGATTTCTTAAAGACTGTTTAATAAAACATATATGGTTCCAAAATATTAATAAGGAAAAATATGTGGTAAAAGATCATTGGAGAGTTTGTAGTTAACATTTTTCTCCCAGTGATTAATATTAGCATATGTGAAATCCGTCACGTGACCTATAAGTTCTGAGAAGTCCTAATTTCAACCGAACGTACCCGGTGAAGGTATTTTTTAAACCCTGAGGTTGGCAACACTGAGTGTAGTCTAAAAGAAATTCCTTTGTCAGTTTACGTGACGTTCCCTTTCACGCTTTCGCCTTTCATTTTGAACCATAACCACGATAATGAATATTGAGGGTGACGTGTTTGTTTGCAACCTCTTCATAACAAGCGAAAGAGTTTCCATTGATTTTGATACAGAGCCTTGATACAGAGAAAATGCAATGGTTAGTACGAAATTCACGTATTTTTATTTTTACCAGATAGCACATATTTTTAAACTTATGGCTGGTACCACAAGCCTTGTATTAATAGTGTATTTCGAAATTAAACCATGGTAACCACTGAATATGGTTATGGTTTAACCGCGGTTACAGTGTTACCGACATCGGACTAGAAAAACCGACCAGCTAACAGCTAATCTCATTTTGACAAATTTAAAATAGTTAAAAGTTCATTTGTCATGCATCAAAATGTGACCGCACCACAACCGCTGATCTAGCGCGGTTAGTGTGGTTACATAAAAGTTACCAGCTTTCAGTAACCGCGTTCCGAAAACATAACCGGTTACTGAAAAAGTAACTGTGGTTAACTTGGTTCAATTTCGGAATACGCTATAACTAAAACGCTGTTTTAAGAAATGTAAAATTTTATCATTTAGTAATAATAACAAATAATATCAAATATATCGAAATATGATTTTAAAGCAGAACATTGTATTCAAACAAATATTTAAAAAAAAAATCGTTCTTTAAATACAAGGGTGAATTTAAGTATTGAAATTTGAATTTGACATTTCTTAAAACAGCGTTTTAGTCAAAACAAGGCTTGTGGTACCAGTCACTGATTTTACTTCCATGTCACTTATGCTGTCGTCTATATTTTTCAGGTTACATTGAACATTATATTGAGAATGAATACATTCTACGATTTTCTTTGACAATATTATGTTGACGAACATGTACGTATAATTTTTAACAAGTTATGAATACTTATAAGGCCTTTTTAAAAGTTTATATCAGCTCATTTATTGAATATTGCATAAATTTAAGTGGTTAGGGTTATATTTTTATTGTTAGAATGATGTTATTCGAAAACACTTTAAATATACGTTTTTAAACATTTCAGGTGTAAAAAAGCATGTGACGGAAGTTCATAGGTGTACTGTTCAAGTGGATTTTGTGTGTAAAGTCACTAAAGTCAGCTAACAACCTGCAAAGCTCCTGATTCGTCGCCAACAACATGAAAATATGTGTATGGATGTTCGTAGTGGAAGTAGTCAAGAAATTTAACAATAACAGACATTGAAGATTGCTGTTCGTCGTAATACAGGTATTTAAATTTCACATTATTTTAAATCTATTATTAGCTATAATTTTATAAATTGCTGATTTATATAAAATTACAAGATATAATTTCGATTCTTTGGTGTTTTTAGTTTGTTGACATACGAGGTAACGCAGTGATTCTCGAACAAAAAGATTCGTGTATGTTGTAGGAATTTGACTTTATTGTTATTAACAAAAATAAATAAATGAATATATCATCACGGCATATTACCCATTGCTGGGTGTGCCAATCTGCTTTCTACATAGATTTCGGTAATGATGATGACATATAATAAATAATATGAGCAAAATTATATAAGGTATGTGAATAAGGATTTTTTTTTTGAGGATTAAAGAAAGAATCTACTATCGGATTCGTAATTATAGTCGGTTGAGTTAGAAACTCAAAAATCAAACTGTACAGGCTGACTCATTTTCGATGTTTTTTTAAGGTATCTCGAGAAATATTAACGATAGATCAAAACCAATTGCACATTGCAGGGTCAACTTTTCGAGAAAAGTTTAATAGTCACCACAGGAATTTTTGATCTACAGGCAAAAACTCGTTTTTCGGTCATTTTGAAAATATATCATATCTTATTTATTATGATAATTAGAGAAAAATTGTTTTTACAAAAATTATACCGTTTCTTATATAGAATAAAATGGCGTAATTAGATTTTTTGAAAACCTAATAATTCTCGAGATATAACACAAACTTATGATTTTTTAAATGGGAACCCATGTTGAGAATAGATTCATCTTATTGCTTAATTTATAAGCTTTTCAATGATATATAACAAGTCTACATTCTTATGTTTTAAACATTAATAAAAGACGAATTATTAATTTATTGGGGTGAAAATATAGGAAATTATTAAGAAACAAATGAAAAAAATCTATTACAGATCATCATTTGCATATTTCTAATACTATTTGTTTCAGTTTTACTCATTTTTTCAATTTATTTACTTCAAAAGCATATTAAACCATCTTTTTCGAAATGTGTCAAAGCCAACTGTAACGTCGATAACTAGTAATTTAACTATCCCGAAAATAATTGGTTAAGAATAATTTTGAGAACATAATCGATAGATATTGAATCAAAATAAACAAATGATGATTTGTAATAATTTTTTTCACTTGTTTCTTAACAATTTCCAATATTTTCACCTCAATAAATTAATAATTCGTCTTTTATGAATGTATAAAACAAAAGAATGTAGACTTGTTATATATCATTGGAAAGCTTATAAAATAAGCAAAAAGACGAGACTATTTTCAACATAGGTTCCCATTTAAAAAATCATAAGTTTGTGTTATATCTCGAGAATTATTAAGTTTTCAAAAAATCTAATTACGCCATTTTATTCTATTTAAAAAACGGTAAAATTTTTGTAAAAACAATTTTTCTCTAACTCATAATAAATAAGATATGATACATTTTCAAAATGAACGAAAAACGAGTTTTTGCCTGTAGCTCAGAAACAAAAGAAGATCGAAAATTCCTGTGGTGACTATTAAACTTTTCTCAAAAAGTTGACCCTGCATTGTGCAAACGGTTTTGATCTATCGTTAATATTACCCGAGATACCTTAAAAAAAACATCGAAAATAAGACACCCTGTACATTTATATGTAATTGAACCAATTTTCATATTTTTAAATACACCGATAGTATAGTGGACAACATAGCCGACTCACGATCCAAGGGTCTCGGGTTCGAATCTCGGATAAGGCTTGAATATTGTGTTCATGTATGTATATTGCACAATTTTATCTTCATCAACGACTTATAAACAATGGAAAGTTATAAAAAAGATGCAACGAAAACTGTCAGCCCCATAATATCACTACTTATACAGACAGTTTCTCGGAAAAGGGACACCTCGATTATTTTCTTTATTATTGGGAATAGCAGAAAATCAGTCAGACAAAAGTTGTAGTAGACCGAGGAGGACATTCACTTGTTGAGGAAACAAAAATTTACCCAGTGGTTCTCAAACTAAAACTTTAAAGTTATATTTTTTATAAATGGAATGCTGTATAGTTTTAAGGCTCATTCGATAGAGCTAATTAGTTGAAATTTTGTAGCTATGCTGTATGCACGCATTTTATAACTTTAAATTGTATTACAATATCTTCATTCTTGCGTTAATTCATTTTTGTAATATAAATGTTAGTTTTCCCAACTATATATTAACATAGCCCCGATGATGGTTTATTAGGAACCGAAACGTTGGATTGTTAATTTAAATCATTTTACGACTGCATCTCCAATAGTTCTTATTCTTTAACATCGTACCAACAATCAAGAAATACCAGTAACAAAAAAATAATATAAAAACAATAATAATATACATAATATATAAAAATGACCCCCATTTTTAGCGCGTTTTAAGAAATGCTCAACTTAATTTTTACGCAATACAAGTAAATCAAACTGATTTATAGTTATACTCATATATCTTTCTTTTATACTCTTTTTATATAAGTAAAAATGGATACGTTATATGTAACCATACTCCATTTTTCACTGCATCATCAAATACGTATTCAGTCCTGTAAATTCAATGGTTTGCGCACCACTGCGACTTTAAGAAAACCACGCCAATGCGGTATACAACCCGCAATAACCATTGCCTGCGAGGTATTTCCGGGTGGCTACATCTCTTCATCGGTAGGGTATGGTCTAAGCAATATATGAATCAAATGGCTTGCTTTTGCATCACAAAATGCAGGGTGGAGGCTAATTTTCGCCCTTAACATCCGGACTAGATACGACATGGGACTTCCCTCGCCTGTAGTTTTTAGGATATTGATATTACGTAGAAATGAGTATGGACCTTTTCGATAGAAATTTTATTTTAGTATTCACCTTATTTATCGCAGGACCATCCAGAACCGAGATATTGGCAAAAAATGATTTTTGGGCCATATTTAGGCAAAATTGGGGGTGATCCGGGGAAAGCGCGAGGAGAAAAAATTTGTATGTCTAAAAGAAGCCTACAGTAAAGCGATTCCAATAGTTAATTCTTTTTCCCGATTTAAAACCATATTTACATCTGCTGAACTCTGACAGCTGGCCTAAAAAAGTATGTCAAAATTTTTGTGGAAATCAAATATATAACTTTTTATATTTAAATCTTAGGGGTCTCTTGGTTGAGTCGCGAATCAGGGGAACCGGGTTCGATCCCGATCGACGCCAAATATTTCGAATTTGAAATGGCACAAAATTGACCTCTGTGGTGCACTCTCCACGCCAACAATGAGTACCCGTGAGGTGAAGCCTGGTAAACGCCCGCACCCAGCAATTGGTAATATGCCGTGATGATATATTTATTTTATTTCTTTATATTTAAATCTTTAAACCTGAAAAATGTGAATTCAGAACCGGTTGACTTTCCATTACATGAGTGTATAATGAAATTTTCAGGAAATGTAGTCGTATTTTGTTTAATTAATTTGTGATTAATATAATTTTGTGTTGAGCCTGTGTTTAAAAGAATTTTGTAATAAGGTGTTGCAAAAAAAATTAACATATCTTTTTTTTTCTGAAGTTTGAATAAGTATGTTCTACAGTATTATTAAATATAATTTTCTGTTCAAATTACTGTATATATTAAGCACAGTAGCAATTTAAAAAATTACTTTTTGAATTGGCGCAAAATTACACTGACTGTGACGTCAGAATTACATTAGCCAATGACAAAACTGGAAAGATGATGAAAAAATGTCATACATCAACGTCAATGGTTGCTTTAATGACAACTGTGTGACATAAGGTCTGACTTATAGTTCAGCGTGATTTTTGGTTCTTTAGTGTAGTTCTTAGTTATTTATTATTATATTACAGCGTTATATTTTATAGTTTAATGCCCAGTATTACAAAAGATGGATAAGTAAAGCACTAGCAAAGTAAAATTTACTCTTGAAATAAAATATTTTATTCCAGAGATTTTCGTCAAAACAAGAATAAAAATATTAGCTAATTAAATCTATAGAATAAATTACTCCACCGATGTTCGAGGAAGTAAATTTTATTCCGTAAAATAAATTTGACACATGTCAACCTTAATTAAATTAAATTCATTATACATTTCATGCCATGTATTATTTTTAGTTGACACTTGACACTTTATGTCACGCACACACTTTATTGTCTATTTTGACTTTTGGATTTATTTCGTGTTAGGAACATACAGAATACATATTGTTAAAACATATATAAAACATATTCCAGCGACACATTGTTTGGAACAGATCCTCTACAGTTGGAGATTGATATTACCACCAGTAGTGGTCTTTAGAAATACCGTCTAGTAATGTTTGATCCTAGATTTATCAATCTCTCTTATGCTGCAGTAGTGCAAAGATTAGCCGGCATAAGAAACCGTAGACTGAGTACATCATTTTTCAGCTAAAAAATTAAATGTATTCAATAGTTCTTATTTAATTATAAAAATATTTATATTTACATCAAAATGATCTTTACAACAAAGAAGTTTTGATTTCATGTTTTTATCTTTACTTGCGATAACCATTTCATTCTTCTTTCTTCGTTTTGAGGCACTACTAGAAATATTTTTCCCTATTATCAGTTCTATTTGAGCACACTGCAAAAAACACTTTTTTACAATGTTTGATTATTTCCAAACACAAAATTCAGTAGTAGTTGACAGCTGTCATGACAGTCACCTGTTTAATTTCCGTCTGTGGCAAATGTAAGCCACACCCTCATTGGTTAGGTTGTTTCGAACGTCATCAGTCGAAAGGGGAAGCGGAAATTCAAACATTATACTTTCAAAGACAATTTTCTCATGAATAAAGATTAATACGAAAAGAATAAAAAATTGGGGTAAAATATTTTTTCTTAATCTTTCGATTAAAGCAACAAAAAAAACCGTGCAACACCTCATTTGATACTTGGATAAAAAGTTATAGTTTGCTAAGGTTGTTTGTTAGGGATTCGATGTTTGTAACGAATTCGGGGAAATTTGGCTGTCGATATTTTTAATTCATTCATCTCCGGCTTCTAGTATTTGTTCGTTTTCGATTTGTTCCGTTTGTTTTTGAGATTCATCGAAATTTTCTAAATTTTGAGTGTATAATTCTTAAAAGTTGGGGTTTCAAACAGCGATTTGTCTTGTTTAAATACTCATAGAATGATGCATTATGAGTAATTGCTTGTGGTGCGAATCTTTGTTGTGATTGGAGTGGAGGGTGTATTCAGTTAGCAGGTTGTTGTGATAGATGATGCATTCGGCTAGCAGATGGAACAGTATTTGATATTTAGGCGGTGGTGGCAAGGCTTGTTGCTGTTTTTTGTTGTGTGTGAATATATTGCAAGTCGTTAGTTACTAAATTTAGTATATCTGTGAGTTTTCGAGGATTACGGGCAGCTAGTTGGCTTCTAAAGGGTTCTCTGCAGTTGTTTATAAAACATTGAACAAAATATTCAATTGAATTGTCTGACAGCCGCCACGAATTCACATTAAATTTTGCTTTTGTAAATTAGATATAAATGATTAAATTTGTTAAAATCTAAAATGTTTTCTTTGGTTTCTTTGTAATGACTTGCCTCGTACATGAGTGTGTTCAGATCGTGTACCAGAAAAATTTTGTTGCAGGTGTTCTTTAATTCTGACCATTTAGTGAAACTTGACATGTTTAAACTTTGTGCAGCTACTCCGCGAATTTTATTTTTCAAAGTTATTACATTTTTTTTAAAATTTGTAACGGGATTAGTTTGTTTATAAGCGTGTTTATATCATCTATCGTATTAATAAAGTTTGATAGAGACTTTACGTCTCCATCGAATGTTGGTACTAAGTGTAGCATTTTTAATATTTAACTTTTGGAAAATATTTCGTCCTTCCTCAGGCATGTTGGTGAAGGTTAAATTTGAAAGTTCTTTTGTAAGAAAATCCAGGCTTAGATAAGAAAAGCTAAAAAAATTATATGACTTACGATAGTAAAATTATTTCTCTTATCATAATTTGTTGTCTTCTTCCTGTTGATGGGTAAGAGTTGACGGTGTGTCGACGTCTCGGTGATGATCGGCTGCTGGCATTTTCTGTTTGGGCTACACTTTCCCTATACGTTTTTATTTTCACGCATTATAGCACTGTATAGCGTTCCATACCTAAACAATGTAATGCTTTTGTCTCACGACAGATATTAGGCGCTTTCGTTCGGACTGTGATTTTCTAATTCGTGATTCGTTTAAGAATGATTCCTTCCAATCATGATTAAATTTATTTAGAAACGAACAATATAGGTCTTTCCATCTGAAGAGACACCTGCGCGAAGTACGCATTTGCGTCTTAAAAAGAGAGGCAAATATGAGTAACAAGGAATACTACGCTACTCTCTGTTCTGCGTAACATCAGTTTCAATTTTCCTCATTCTGATGTTGACATCGCTTGGATTCACATCGCGCTCAGTTCTGTATTTTGACATTTGACCTACTCGTTTTGTTACTTGTTTTTATGTTTTCGTGGTATATTCACATTGTTATTGTTTTTTGTTTGTTTTCGCGGTATATTTGTTTTTGTTATTGTTTCTTGTTTGTTTGCAATATGTAATTTATCGATTTAATAAAATATATTTCTACTTTTTTGCATTTTCATGAATATTTAAATAATACTGTCAATAACATAATATAAATTAAAATTTATTAATATTTTAATAACGTTTACATTTAGAAAATAATAAACTAAAAACTGTTCATTTATGAATGAAATAGCGTATATACAGTGTATTTAACTGGTGGATTGCAATATAGGTACTTCAGTTCTCGCACCGCTTTGGTAGGATGTGTAGTATATCATATAAGCACCGCCTCTACACGGAGGTCAGGTGTCTCTTCAGATGGAAAGACCTATAATACTAAACCGATCGTCGCGAAACCTACACAACGTCGAACAAACTAGCGTCAAATGTCAAATTCACAGACCGACAAGTCAGCTGTTCGTGAATAACAAAAATTGTGTTGGTGGTTATTATTTAAATAGAAAATTTGAAACCAATAGTGATGAATGTTGAATCTACTGACTTAAGTTCTAATAGTTCTGATTCTGATGTAGACATGAATTTGCGAAATAGAAGAACTTGTATAAATAATTATGTTATACCTAACTATTCGAAAGAAGAATTTATATGTCACTTTCGAATGAATAGAAATACTACACATTACACAACGGATTATTGGTATTGGTACTTCTCATAATTCGTCTGAAATATGAATAACCCTCTTATAACTATATTCCGCCATATTTAAATTTTTTGTGATTTGAATAACAGTAATCATGAGAAAAGACTGATTCTGATGGGGGCGTGTTGTGATAACAAAATGAAAGAGTGGTAGTAACGAACGAAGAAACAATTCTTCTTATCATGTTCACTTTGTTCAATTTTATCACGATTCACAGTAAGAACGAAAGCGGCTAATTACGAAAAAAAAAAAAAACTGGCGGATAATTTAAAAAAGCAACCTCAAATATGAACTCCCCATATAAAGTTGTTTATTTGTTGAGTTACGCGAAGAAGTAAATAAGAAAACACAAGATAAACTTGCTTCACTAATTTATTTTGTAAGCCAAAATGTACATTTAAACTGCTATGCAGCCATCATCAGTTGTTACAAATACAATACAGTTGTACCTCGGTTTATATTCCTGGTAATAAATTTCAATGTTGAGCGGGGATTGTCGATTAACCAATCGGTGTTACATATCTCGTCGGCTAATGCTATGTTAAGTTGGAGTATAAGTAAGAGTGGCATTATAACAAGTCGGTTTCGCAAATTTTAATAAAGGATTTTCTAACGGACCTAAATCTGTATTGAGCAAATGTTCCGCTAATTTCTTCATTTCTATTGCTTTTAGAATGTTGAGGTTTTGATTGCTAACATTTTTGCCTATACAAAATTCATTACAAGTCGCAGAATTTGGATATACCTAAATTAGGAATCGTTGTAACCATTGAAATAACGAGATAATTGAATTTAAAGTTGATACTGAAATGAATTGCGTATATGTAGGTTAGCAGTTTCGGTAATAGAAATAAACGAAAACAATTGTAGAATTATGATATACATGCAAGTTATTGTTAGAGACACAAAAGGACTACACAAAACACAACATCAAGTATGCTTGGAATTTAGGTTTAAAGGCTTACAAAAGATGAAAAATCTATTCATTTGGCAATATTTGTTGATTTGATTAAAAGTAAAATGAGGCATCTCCTATTCAGAACGACCACTCTATTCGGTATATAAGTAAGGACATTCGTGTTAGACCTTCTGTTATCCAGCGTATATGGAATCGGCTTCGGGAGAATAGACCGTATGTCAGGAGAATTGGGCAAGGTCAAAAACGAAAAACTACGCAAAATAAAGACCGACTTCTTCTCCTTTCCTCTCTCCCTTAGCCTTCTGTTACATCACGATACTTTTTAAACACCTAAGATGAGCACATCTAATAAAAATTTCCGATCAGATTGTTAGAAACGCAGCATCACAATGCAGCGCGAATGATATTTGCTCGGACATGAAAATTAAAATATTGTAAAAATGAACTGCAATTCATGTTGTTAAAAATTTTATAAAGCAATATCATGTCTGATAAAAATCTCCTGTTTTCAAGGCTACTTATGTTCAAATGTTGAAGTCTAGCAACATAGTGGGAAATATCTACATTAAATTTAGCACATAGTACATATAAAAATATTTTTTGAATATTTTCTATTAGATGTATGTTCTTTTGGTACATCGGGTTCCAAATCGCTGATGCATATTCTAGTTTAGAACGTACAAAAGCATTATGCATCAATGAAACTTTTACAAGTACGTAAAATAAAACCAAATATTCGGGATGCGTGTTTAACCATGGAATGGAAGTTATGTAATAATTTTGGATCAAAAATAATTCCTAAATCTTTAACAATGGATTATTTTTTATTGCAGTTATTAAAATTGTAGGGAAAATTTATAACATTATAATTTCTAGTAAAATTGACAAAATGACACTTATCAATGTTAAGTGAAAGATAGTTATTTCTGCAATAAAAATAGAATTTATCTAAATTCCGTTATAGGTCATCAGAATCGTTTACATTTTTTATACTTTTAAATATTTTTAGATCATCTGCATACATTAGGATATGAGAATTTTGAAATCAAGTACTTAAAGTACTTACATCGTATATATATATATATATATATATATATATATATATATATATATATATATATATATATATATATATATATATATATATAGCTAGACGAGCTACCTCAAATAATTTTTGTTTTTATTAAAGATACAATAAAATACTATAAGACAATATTGTAGAAGACCAAGGCGGACATCCGAATACAGAATAAAATATTTTTTTAAACACAATACAAAGTTATATTTTTGTAAATGGGACGGTATATATTTTTACGCCCATTCAATAGAGTATTTTTTTCTGAATTCAACCATGTATTCATTATATCCTAACATAAAAATATCTTACAAACGTGCCAATAATGCGTAATCGACCATACTTTTTTTGGGTATAAATTATTAGTGATAATTTTACTTGGTACGTGCTCATTAATCAACGAATATAATTTGTACATTTTCATTATCATTGCATTTATTTATCCTGTTTTCCCAATCCAAACAATAAAGTTATATATTATTCCCTCATAACTAGCTTCTTTTAAATTAAAAATGTTGTGCGAATTAATAGGAAGCTGTTTGAAAGATTTAATGGTGATAATTATGTCAAGTGGAGGATGATGCAGATAAATGTTACTTAATGGAGAATGATTGCTTTATAGTTAAGTGTGCTTAGAACATGATCTAGAATTCTGTTATTATTATTAAGGATGCCGTTATATTGTAGGTTACAGGCACTCATGATGTTTATGAAATTGAAGTTGGTGTCGTTTCTATGTTGGGAACTGTCAAGAATTCTACTAGCCGATGCCACTACATTAGTTACATGTGGAATGAATGTAAGTTTAATATCAAATGTTACGCCTAAATCTTTTATTTTACAGCGTTTAAACGGAATGTTTGAAAGAGTGAAGGAAATTGTTTTCTAGAAAAGGACTAATGTTAAGGTCAAGTGTGTTATTACACCAATCTGTTAATTTTTTTAGATCATTTTTTAAAGATAAACAATACGGGAGGGTAAACCTTTTATGAAGAGATGGAATAGAAGGGGACCTAGATTAGAACCTTGTGGTATGCCAAACGATGCGGAAAAGGTATTTGAATTTGAGGCCAGATAATTCATAGATAGGAGACGTTAGATAAATAGGAAGATATTAATTTAATCAGTGGAAAATCAAAGCCAAAGCTACTTAATTTTTCAATTCAAATTAGAGTGAATGCTTACAGCTCTACCGAGTGTCTTGGGTAATAGCAATAACAATAATAGTGACCGTGTTGTAACTTTTTGAGTCAGTCCACATATGGGAATTTCGTTTTTTCTTCAAGGTAAAAGTTTTCAACAGCTTCCCGAATTATTTTTTTGCTTGGCATGGACATTTTTGGAACTAGTGTTTGTTGAAATGCAATAAATCTTGCATAATCAACAATACTTAACGGTTGGAAATCCTTTGATATCACAATTGTAATATATTTAGTTTCATTTTGCGTTGCAGGATTGTGACTTGGATTTTTGACTTTGTTTGTCGCTAAGAAGTCAAGACGTTGTTGCTTAATATTTGTGAATTTGTCATTATTTACTAATTAATCGTATTGTGATCGATGATGTCTCATCAATTGTTGCCTTAAATTAGTTGAATTTCCTGAATATGACACCACTAATTTACATACTAGATATTTAGCTTGTTTTGTATTCGAAGCGGAATCGATATCTTCAAAATACGTCTAAAATATACTTCGTTTTGGTGGCCTAAGAAAGATAACCAATAAAATTAGTAAATATGAATTCGAGAATACTATAATATAATAAACTTTCATGTTTGATTTTTCCGATATAATACATACTATGTACGAGTATATACAAAACCACAATTCAGAACACCAACAAAACATTTAAAAAATACACATGTGGATCAAAATAGCCGCCGTCATTGAACACATATTAATACGCAATAACAATACGACCACGAAGAGCAGAGGAGAGAGAGAGAGAGAGAGAGAGAGAGAGAGAGAACGTAACAGCATATAGAGACACATTAGTTGTTTGACATTAGGATAGACTGAATTTATTTTAAAAATTACAAGGCGCAGTCACACACAATTTATTTTTTCTGTTTAATTCGTTACAAATATCACAACTTACGTAGAGACAGAAAAGTTTAGCATGGAATGTATCTTTCTGAAAAAAACAAAGTTTCCATAGCAAAACAGTTTGAAGAAATCTAGAGGACTGAGCCTTTTTTGCATCTACAGAAACAGGTTTCTCTATGAAACAGATATATTCGCAGTGTCTGTGGTACATTCCCTAGTGAGGGGCGACTTTAGGAACGTGTCCAACTGATTGTTTTTTAAGAAACGCTGTTACTTTCGAATACGTTTTGATTTCAACATTATTTGACTAATAAGGATGCTTTTAACATTGAATTAATTGACCACAAGGTTGAAGACTTTATTTTTCTGATAGGTCCGATAAATAGGTTTGAATCACATTTTCGTTGTATCTTGTTACTTTTTTCAAAGCATACCATTTCATGAATAGGTTGTATTGTAAATTATACCACTTGATTTTTTGGTAGTAAATTCAGTATCACTTCCTTTGGTTTTTCACTAATTTCTTCAGGTGTGCATTATTCAATACAGTTTTCATCTGAATCTTCGTGAGCGGAAGAAGCACCACACCAGAAATATTTGTATCCATTATTTACTGAAAATAATTACTTATTTTAATATTTATTTATGTATTTGTTGTATGAAACCAGACCTTTATATGTTTTTTCCAGGCTAGCCATGCAAATTCATATTTACGCGTCCTTACAGTGGCGCGAAAATTGCATTTTCGAAGGGTGTAGGATAAAAAAATATTTGTTATGCTTATAATCCGATAAATCGGATGAAGAGAAAAGAGTAGTCTAAAATTGGTCATGTTAGCCTTAAATAGGTAAATATTGTATGGATTATGTTCAGTAAAGCCTTCTTGACCATATGGATTATAATATGTACCAAAAATGAATCTTTTAAAAAAATGTATAATGCTTACCCTCCGTTCCTCGTGCTGTACCATGAAGGGTCCATGCTCGAAAAAAATATCACTGGTCGATTTGGTAACTTAAATAAACTACTTAATATTAATTAAACGAAGTTGTCGGAATTGCTTACAACACATTTGCTGTTTAAGGTTATTTATTTAGTTCCTTAGAATTTGCATAGAAATGATGGAAAACGTCAATACAAATAAATAACAATGAGCATATAAAATATCACGTTTTTGAACAATATTCTACAAATTCATTTTCAGAGTAAAACAGTTTCTGACTAAGAATGATTTGAGTTTTACCTTGAAGCATTGAATAGTATTTGACAACTTTATTTCAGAGGGTAAATAGTTAAAATATTGTACACTTTTATGTAAACCTACTGCGCTTGCCACATAATATAAGCGTCCGATATAACGGCTCATATGCATTAATGTGTTAAATAGAACATTTCAGAAATTTGACTTACTTAACGCAACTTTTTATTTTCCTAACCACATAAAACATTTCCAATGGCAGTATTTTGGGGGCCAGAAGTTAATAATTATTTAAAAAGCGAAATCAAAACAAAAAGAAAACTGTGAAACATATGAACAAGGCAAACGGCACTACTACAATGCATTCATAAAACACACCAAAAGTGATATCGGAAATGATGATAGCATATTCGTATCATGTGGGCGTTTACTAAGCATCACAAACATTTTATTTGTATTACAAGCTAAAAGGAAGAAAAGGAAAGTGTAAGAACTATACAATGACATTTTATTATTACAATTTTACAAATACAAGTTACCAAAATTCATGGGTGAAGGTACTTTACTTAAAAAGAAAATTGATTTAAATTAATATATCCTAAACTAAAACAGATAAATACTTGAAAATATATATCTAAGTTAATTATCTAACAATGCATTCACAAAAAAATACTAAAAGTCTAGGGTGTACGGAAGCGGTACTATACTTGAAAAGAATTTTTTTTTTAATATTTCGCAAAATAACAAAAATTTATAATTTTACATGTAAGTTAATTAATTAACAATACACTAATAAAAAATACTAAAAGTGTGGGGTGAGCGGAAGAGGGAAAGAGATAGAAATTTGAAACTTTATAAAGAAGAATCCATGGGCGTCGACTTGAAGTCTGTCTTTAATAGGTACTGCATTTGACGTCCCAGACGGTTTGTCCGATGTTATGCTGCCCTTACAAGTTCTCTAGGGTTGAAATCCAACGGTGGAAGTCCGCATTTCTCGTCTCCAAGTTTCTCAGCATTGATGGTCAACAGTAGCTCGTCTCCACAGATTTGAAATTTATCAGGCATATAGATTTATAGGTCAACAATTACTCAAAATCACAATCAGACATTTATTTTGGAAAATCGACGTTTCTTTATACATTTACACCTTTTACATGGTAAATAGGATCTTATAGATTTTTTAAAAAGATCTTACTTAGCCTGAAAAAGGTGTAAATGTATAGGACATTTTCGGCGAAAGTGTTGGCTCCTAGTGGCGTAAAACATAACTATACCAATGGTGATAGTACGAGATATCTATATTGACACAGTACTTTTTGACTCTTTTTAGTGAGCATTTAATTCAAAATCTGTTATGCTTTTACATGTTGCTGTAGCAATTAAAAACAAAGATGGTATCTAGGTTGTACTGTTCTGTGCCTCAGTGTACAAGTAGTGCGACAAAAAATATAATTTATATATGTTTGCATTACTCTCCAAAAGTTAGTAATATTGATACAATACGCTGAAAGAAATTACTCTTCAATAGGAGTCCTATGTTGCCTTTGTTATTTCGGATTTTTTATAATGTTAACATTTTTATGTACATGACAGTAATTCCGTAACTTTATTCGTCTGGCTGGCAATCACTCTGGCTGTATTGCTTTTGTCAGTTCCATTTCGCTCCTACAATAAAATTATGTATATATTTTTTGTTGTACTAGTTGATCAATCTGCTATCTATAAGATAAATTTTCTTACTTGTTGGCACACAAAAGCGTTGCCGTTGTTTCACGGCAAAGTGTTTACCAGTATGTTAGTGTTTGCAATAACTTCCTTCGCATGTTTTGTATGAGCATTTGCAAACATTTTTTTTACATCAACCTGAACCCTTGCCATGATCTAATGTTAATTTAACTGTATGTGGTTTGTTTTTTTAGCTCAGGACTTTGTAAAACGTAAGCTATAATAAGATAAGTGCGACAAATAAGGCCCACCTAACAGTAAATAATTTTTATTTTCTAATGAAACAGTTTTATTGCTACTACATCTATATAAAAATTCACTTTACTGCTTATAACATAAAATATAACACTTTTATGTGGTTTATAAAAGACCAGTATTATAAAAAAATATTGTTTTAAAAAATAATCGTTTTATTTCTTCCAGCACAAAAAATAAGACCCACTAATTTTCTGCAAGAAATACATTCAAAATCTTCTTCGTCAGATAGTCAGTATAGCCAATGCAATGTTCGTGCATCCATATGTGACATGAAACACACATTCGCATTGAATATTGCGTGCATATGTTGCACACTGGGCAGTACCAGGAACTGTCATTTTGGTTTTGCATAGATGTACTTGGTTGAGGTTCGTCCTTTGAGGTTTCTTTGGATGTTCCAGGTTCAGTTTTTCCAAGTTTTAAATTATTTTCTTTAAATAAGGCTTTTGGGACTTGTGCTTTGTAACTGATTGCTTCTCGTCGAACTACTTTATTGACAGGAGTGTATATTTCTGGGGTACTCATCAATTCGTGAAATGATGTATTTTTGTCGTTTTCTACTGACTTTAATTTAGCCAATGAAATATTATCATCCGAATCGGAATTATCATCTAAATGAATCTCATTGGGCAAACTTGGTGCAAACGCAGCATGGGGTATTGCACAAGGATCAAATAAGTATATTCCTGTACTACAGAAACCATTTACTATGTTTTCGTGTGTCATACATCTTGACCAAACCGTAAAAATTTTTTGTTAAGTCTTGTTTTTGTTAGTCGTCTCTCTGGATTACGATCCCAGTAATTCAATATCTTTTGGTCCCAATAAGCGTCGTAAACTCGATACGCCGATTTATCTAATGGTTGCAATTCATGAGTTGTATTGCTCGGCAGACAAAATAATAAAATTTCATGCTTTTCTGCGGCGTCGACGATTGAGTAATCCAGATGACAAGCGGCACCATCGAAAATTAAAAGTATTGAACCATTGACTTTGTACTTGGCCTTGTGATTAATAAATTCTATAAACAGTTCTGTGGTCTTACTGCCCTTAGGAGACATTTTAACAAGTGCACCTGCAGGTAAATTGTCCTCAAATTCTGGTTTTATTCTTTTTCCTTTAATTAGTATCATTGGTGACATTACGTTCCCTGTAGCTGATACACATGCAACCACTGTCACATTCTCCGCATGCTCTGGAGCTATGAGATGCAGGCGTTTGGTACCTTTTCGTGCTAATACTGTTTGCTGATGATGGATTGTTAACCTACACCCATTGTCATCCATGTTATAAATACGTTCTGGTTTGTTTTCTAAGCCCATTGTTTCATAGATTTCGTTAAGTTTGTAAAATAAACTTTTACAATGAACCTGTTCATTTTTTGAGCTCTGGCAGCATTCATAGCCTATGCCTTTATTTAGCTAATTCAGAATACCTCTTCATAAATAATCTAAACCAATCTCGTCCAGCAAGTTGTTTTTATTGAAGTTATTGTGTTTTATTTTGTTACTTTCCATGAGGTGATAAACTTGGTGACGCATCATTTTCGGTGTTATACGATAACCAATGTTTGCTAAGCGTACAATGTGTTCTACTAGTTCTATTTCTTGTACATGTAATCGTAACGATGTGCGACCTAATATTCTTGCAATACTTCCCGTTTTCAAATGTTGACGTAAAGTTCGTCGGGGAATACCATAGCGAGAAGCTGCTTCTCTTTGACTTATTCTTCCGCGTTGTACAGCCTTTATTGTATCTTTCATACTTTCCGAAGTCCACTTCGCTCTAATATTTTTACGAACCTTACCCATCTACAAAATAACATAATTGTTAACTACAGCAAGAAATAAAGCCCATCCAAAATATTGGCGGGCATTAAATATTATATGCATTCGTATGGAAATAGGTTAGAATAAATTTCAGCATACTTCAAACAGTTTAAAACAAAATACAGTTATAATGTGGTTACCAAGGTTCTAATTTATCTAATAATGTATGACATAAATAAATGAAAATCTACATTACCTTAAAATTGTATTTAATTGCCATCGTCTGTCATTCAATTTACTGTTGTCAACTAGTATTCACATTTTCAATCGACGTGACGTTACCAGTGCCTCGCTCTGTTAAATGATAGTAAAGTGTTGTACCTAAGTAGGCAATGTAGCACATTGTAAAAAAGTATCAGAAGGTGGAAAATTTGAAACTAGGCTTTATTACCACCTGGGTTTTATTTGTTTCACCTTACAATTTTGATTTGACAAACTACATTTTGTACTACATGTTCTGCCAAAAACACTGTTTCGCCTTTCCTCAATGGCCTAATCCTTGCACCAATATAAAGAAAAATATGTGCCCATAATATTGTCTAAAACAATAATTGTTAAAATATGATGCTATGCACTTTATTTTGTTTTTCGCTGTTACTGTGGATCACCATTGGTCGGCAATATGTTTACATTTTGACGTGACCATTAGCGCCCGTGTTTTTTTCCCTAAAAGAAACGTCAGTTTTGTAAAAATAAACGCTGTATGACTTATGACAGAGATTTCGTTAGACTTAATTTATCGTATGACATACATATAATAAAAAAACAGAGAATATAATATAGAAATTAACTATAAAAAGGAAATAAATTAATACTATATAGTGATGTCCAAATTTTCTGGCCATTTCAGCGTCATAGGTGTTACGTCAAATAAATCTCTGCTACTGCCTGGATACTTCCGCAGACTGCACTCTGTTGTAATATGTTGCATAGTCTGGCGTTAGAACTTCGAGTTATTGGACGTTATAAACTGCATAATAACAACTTTCTTACCTTAAGAGTTTCATTTCGCAATATCTATCCGTCTGTCCATCAGGTGGGCGATTCCTCACAGCTACGACTCCATTTTCACACGATATCTTGGGGCAATCATCGTTCAAGATGTTAAAAACGACCTTCGATTAAACTTCATTTTCTCTTGCTCATAACTCAAATTGAGTGCAGAATAAGATTCCTTGGACTTTAAAATATAAATCACATTTTTATCCCTTAAAACTGTTTGGTATAAGATTCGGAAACGATTTTATCTTGTAGTATCCATTATCGATTTCCATAACCTGAAAGAAATGTTTTGATTAGATTAATAACTTATTATTGCACAAAACTTACTAAAATTTGTGTAGAATAAGTAAAATTAGGTATATAATCTTATTTTATACTTAAAACGCTTAAATATGTATGCTGAGAAACAGTTATTTGACTGCTAAAATAACGGTTAAATGTACTGTTCAACATTGCTGGCGTGAAGAGTGTACCACAAGGGTCAATTTGTGCCAATTAAAATTCGAAATAATTTTGGCGTCTTTTAGGGAAAAACCAGGGTACCCAGATTCGCAACCAGACACTCGGCATTATATTTTGCAAACGGCAAAAAACTATTTGTACAAGTGCCAATTGCAGTTTTTTAACTGCTTTGCTTTTTGTACAGTTGCTATATTATAAACAATCCTCAAAGACCTACTTTTTGTACAAAAAATTATTATAAAATAGCGGCATATTTATACGGTTGGCGAAACGATTTAAATAATTTGAAATGACATGGATTACAAACATAACCTAACAAATATACGTTTTAATGATTAATGCTGTGACGCCACCCTCGAACGTGGTTGCGTCATAATGGCGTATTCTCTGTACCTTTATAACCAGGGTATGGCCATGGTGTGGCTCACGTTTCGTCCGCCATTACCGGCCGATCTGTTATATGTGTTGTTCTTGTGCAAATTATTATGCATTTTCGTGGCTATTTGTTTTATTTTGATGAAAAACGCATCTACATATCATTTTAATATGTATTTAAAGTGTAAGTAATATTTTTATTGTATTTACTTGTATAGTTTGTTAAGAACTCACCACGATTACTGACATATTGAAAACAACTAAAAATTACCAATATTAACCTCAATCATTTAAATTTTTTAAAGGTAAGTTTAGAATATATAATTATTATGTAAATAAGAACTAGTGATATTAAATTAGATGTGATAATAACACATATCATATACTCTACATAACCTCTAAATGTATGTCTTAATAATAATTGTGTATCTCTTAAATTAATTAATTTTTATTATTTTTATAAATTCACAGTGTGATGATTTAATATTATTTTATAATATAATATCACATTACTTACAAATAACTAAAGAAATGAATTACCGACAATGGCGGCGATCTTGGACCACGGCCATACCCTGGTTATAAACGTATCCTAGTTCTTGCTTCGCTCGGGCGCCATTCTTGCAGCGGCGGAGTCTGAAAGAGAAGATGACTGGTTTCCGGATTGCTCTTTGTGGAGGAAGGGGTTGAACTTAGCTAATGTTTGTTGTCTAAAATAAAAAATGTAAACCGAAAATAATTAATCAAACAAATAAATAAATGAAACCTCTGTCTAACTGTGACCATCTATACTTAGCAGCACATACAAGACGGCAGTTGTCGAGCTATGACACTCTTGCCAAGCCCGATTTAAAATAACAGCAGCAGAACTCTAACCCCTCGGACCCTTAAACAGAAGTCGACTCAGGAGGACTCGGAGTAGTTCTCGTGAGAGGAGCCAGTTACTTACAAGCTAAAGGAAAAGTGTAACAACAGTACAATAACATTTTATTATTACAATTTTACAAATTACCAAAATTCAAGGATGAACGTAAAGGGTACTTTACTTGAAAAGATAATCGATTTTTATTAATATATCCGGCACTAAAACAAATGAAAATTTGAAACTATACATCTAAGTTAATTATCTAACAATTTACCAAAAGTGTAGGGTGTAAAAAAGAGGTACTTCTGGCCAGGGCCGTGCCTGACGGGCGTTCATTGCGTGCACCGCACGCAGGCGGCCGAAATTAAGAGGCGGCCAAATCGTTACAAGTTGTTTACTGGGCAAAAATACAATCGGTTTGTTTTCATTAAGATACGAAGTAAAAACAGTTTCTCTAATCTAATCTATCTAAAAAGAGTTTCTCAGAAATAAGAAATGTATAAAAACTGATTAGGTCGTTGTAGTATTTATATACCTAGTCATGCAGCGAATCCGAATTTTTCCGAACATTGCACGAGCGACGAGCCGAAATAGTTTTTTCAATTGACCGGCGTCGCGTAAGCGGTCTTATTCGTCTTATTAGTCGTATTAGTCTATAGACTAGCGAGGATAAATCGTTATTTGTGTCCTGTGTGTGATCCGATATTATTAAAGTCTTTAATTTAACGAATAAAAATAAATTGCTTAATTCCTGAAAACTTTTAGTTGTGTGTTCGTGTGGTGAAATTTAATAAAAAGTTTATTTACTCGACAAAGACTGAAAAAGGTAATACACAAAAAATGTAAAATTTGGGTAGACTTTCACTTTTGGGGCCCGGGAAAATTTGGCGGGTCTTTTTGGAGGGAAAAGGCCTTTTGATATGAAATTCTTAAATAAATATTAAAAAATATTTAATAATATTAAAAAAAATTAAAAAAAAAAATTAAATAATAATTAAAATAAATAATAAAATAGCGCAATTTAATATTAAATTACTTAAAATCTATAATTAATGTATATTTTAATGCGCATAGGATGACACGATAAGAAAATCATTTATAAGCTTTTTAAGTAAAACATATTTTTAAACATAAATATGTCAAGATTTATTTTGAAAATGAAAACGGAGAGGAAAATTCAACCACATATAACTGTTTTCTAGTTCAATGTCAGGTAAATTTCTTCTATTTAATAACAATAACATTGCTATTATAAAAAGGTATCATAAGCTTAATTTAAAGAGTTGCTTTCGGCTACACAAGTTCAAATGCTTGATTTTCCATCGGCGGGTTGTGAGCGATTTAAACAGAGAATCTCGTATGCAAACAAACAACTTTTAATTATTATATAAATGCATTCAAAATGAGAAAGATATTCATTTTTTAGTATAAATTAAGGAAGATTTTAAGTAATTTAATATTAAATTGCACTATTTTATTATTTATTTTAATTATTATTTAATTTTTTTTTAAATTTTTTTTAATATTATTAAATATTTTTTAATATTTATTTAAGAATTTCATATTAAAAGGCCTTTTCCCTCCAAAAAGACCCGCCAAAATTGAAAGTCTACCCTAAAATTTAATATCACTGGTCATTTACATTTTTAAAGGCCTACGAATGTCTGAAAGGAAAACGAAAAGATTGTCTGGAGCGCAATATAAAAGAAAGCGAGAGGAAAAGCAAAATGAAGCTAAAAAAATGTTTGGCTCATTAACAAAGTTTTTAGTAAAATCGCCAGAACCGGAAAGTAGTTGTAGTAGCCAATTAAATCCAATTGATGATTTGTTTTGCGATAAAAATGAAAATGAATTATCTGTCGAAAATGAAAAGGCTAATGACAATACTAGTAGTACCGACGAAATGGAAACAGAAGATAATAAGGATATCGATCTATACAATACCGATACCGCTGAAATTGATAAAGCATATTTTGCTATGTGTATGGATTTAAATGATCCAGCTTGCTGGCCTTTAACAATTACCACTAAAATATTGGATATATTAATCGAAAAAGGACCCATACAAAATAAACAATCTACATATCCAATTAATGAATTGGGAAGATCATTTTCATCAACTTATTTCTATAGAAAAATGCCAAATGGTGAAAAATTTAATCGTGAGTGGTTAATCTATTCTCCAAAAACGGATTCCATATTTTGCTTCTGTTGTAAATTATTTGGCAAACAAGAAATAAAATTAGTTAATGAAGGCTACAATGATTGGCAACACACATCTGATAATTTATCTCGTCATGAAAAAACATCGCTGCATATCGGAAATTGCACCAATTGGAAAAATTTGGAATTAAATTTAAAAAACAAAGCTACAATTGATAAAAATTTGCAACGGTATTATGACGCAGAGAAAAAACGATGGTATCAAATTGTCGTACGCATGATATCTGTGGTACAATTTCTGGCAGTACAGGGTTTACCGTTTAGAGGTAGCTCGAGCAGATTGTATGAAAACAATAATGGAAATTTTCTAAAAGCAATTGAAATGATAGGAAAATTTGATGATGTTATGGCAGATCACATAAATCGCATTCAACAATCAGTTGCTTTAAAGAACCATATGCCACATTATGCGGGAAATCGCTTCCAAAATGAAATAATTAGTATCCTTGCAGCGCAAATTCAAAAATATATTTTGTCAGCAATAAAAGACGCCAAATATTTTTCAGTAATTTTGGATTGTACGCCGGACATGGGACATGTCGAGCAAATTACAATAATTTTGAGATATGTGCATATACAAAATGACGAAGTAGAAGTGAGAGAAAATTTCGTTGGTTTTTCTCCAGCTCAAAAAAGTACTGGAGAAGCTTTTTACGACTTTTTAATTGAAAAATTAAGCTCTCTTAAATTAAATGTTAACGATATGAGAGGCCAGGGGTATGATAATGGATCAAATATGGCTGGAAAACATATTGGATTGCAGAAACGAATTTTGGACAATTATCCACGAGCTTTGTTTATGCCATGCAACGCGCATACATTAAATTTGGTCGTCAATGATGCAGCGAAAGTTTCTTTTTCAACTGTGGATTTTTTTAGTAATGTGTCAGCAATATACAATTACTTTTCCGGATCACCTTTTCGATGGCAAATTTTAAAAAAACATGTAAAATCGTTAACAGTAAAACAAGTTAGCGTAACCCGGTGGGAATCAAGGATTAAGGCGATTAGACCACTGCGTCATGAATTAGGTGAAATTTATGACAGCCTAATAGAACTAGCGGAAGAATGTTCAACACCAATAGGTCAACATGAAGCTAAATGTTTGGCAATGAAAATTAAATCGTACAAATTTATTTGTTCCACAGTAATATGGTACGAAATCTTAGAAAAAGTAAATATTATTAGTAAAATGATGCAGACCGTTTCTTGGAATCTTACTTCATGTGCTGAATCTATTAATAATATTTTAATTTTTTTCCAAAGTATTAGAAATGATGAAAATTTCGAAAAGTATTTGAAAATTGCTGATGAATTATGTGAATCACTTGAAATACAACCGGAATTTCCTGTTGAAATTAATCTACGTCGACGCCATAAGCGAAAACAATTTGACTATGAAGGAGATGAGGATATTCAGTTAACTGCTAAAGAAAATTTCAAAATTAATTTTTTCTATGTAATATTGGATACAGCCATTTCATCTGTTACTACCCGATTTGAAACATTATCCAATTTCGAACAGTCTTTCGGATTTTTATATAAATTTGTTGAAATAGGAGAGGACGACATAAAAAAAAGTTGCTTCGACTTTCATAATAAATTCAAGGATGGCGAATCGTGCGACATAAACGGAGCAGAATTATACGAAGAGTTAATTTCATAAATTATTTATAAAAAATTATAAAAGATAGGAAACAACCCGAAGAACTCCTAAAGTATTTGTACAAACACAATTTACAAAATTCATTTCCAAATGTATCTACAAGCTTAAAACTATTATTGACCATGCCTGTATCAGTTGCGTCTGGAGAACGTAGTTTTTCTAAATTGAAAATCATAAAAAATTACCTACGTACTTCCATGACGCAAGAACGTATGAGCAATCTTTCAATTATCGCGATTGAAAGTGAAATTGCTGAATCTTTAAATATTCACGAAGCAATTGACGATTTTGTCAGTAAAAAATCCCGTAGGATTAACTTTTAATATGTACTTGATTTAATAATTGCTTCGTGAAGATTCAGCAATTTTACTTTCAATCGCGATAATTGAAAGATTGAAAGATTTCCCTAATTAACCGGTAACCTAACCGAAATAATTTTATGAAACCGGTTAATTAACCAAAAACCTTTCCTATTTTCAATATCAATAAATAATACGTAAGATTTGATTTTTTAAAATCAAATAATTTTAAATTGTCACTGAGCGACACCTAGGATTTTAAATTATCGTATTCCTATGTTCTTTATGTTTGATAATTTTGTCTGTGATTATAATACCAATACCATAATTTTTTTCATGTTATTATTTTTGTCTAAATTTTAAATAAAAAAATGTTTATTTTGTGCATTTTTTTTTCTTAAATTTCATCCAAACATATAAATCTCATAAAACCGGTTTTTAGCCAGTTTTTCTTTTCAGAAACCGGTTTTGGGAACAAAACCAATATTTTTTTTCGTTCTCGATTTCGGTTAACCAAAAACTGATTTTTTTCCCGGTTTGATGCCCTGTGTATAATAATAAACATTAAAAATTAAAGTAGTTTTTTTTAATGTTATCCTGGGGGCGGCCATACAGACTGGCACGCAGGCGGCCATATACCCAGGCACGGCCCTGCTTCTGGCCACCCACACGTCCGAATGTATTCCTTTACATTTAAAATAGCAAACCACTGTCACATCTTACGGTGAATTACAAGATTTATCAGTTCACATATGGTTTCATCACAGGGTTGGCATCAAAATACAATTGTTTCAAACTACTCATATCATCTATAAACCTTTCCTTAATTTAAGAGATACGATTTTCACTATAGGATTTAATTGGGGAAGATTTACAAAACAGCTGGTGATCTGTTTCCCTTATAACCAGACTTCTTCCAAAAGCTTCAAATTTGTAAATAAATATCTTTGTAACGTTTTTATTTTGTTATATGAAACACTTTTTTCGTACGTTTATTGTAGTGGAGAATACGAGAAACAGTTTCGTCTTCAACGGTTGCCTTTGAAAACCAAATGGTATTCGATGTCGGTTGCTATAATCCTTATAAGTTCATCGCAACTGCAGATAACGCAACCGATGTTTCGTGCGTTAGTTAGGTTATTATTAGATTATAAGATTAGAGAAATAGCCTAGTCGAAACTCATCATTTTATAATTTATTGCAAATAAAAATGAAGGCCCAGATTAAATAAATAATATAAACTTAATTTTTAATATAGTAGGACAAAACATCATTACTGAATTTAATCGGTATAATTTTTGAATCTCCAACCCCACAATTTTATTTTGAGGGTGTGTAACTTTTGAGTAATATGGGCAACAAAAACTAAATGTAAAAGAAAAATATTCCTTATGAAATTTCATGATAAATTTGAACTTGGCGGTAAACATAAATGTATATTACATTTTATACATATATTTACAATACATAAGTCCATTATATGGAAATAAATTCTGTGATATAATTTTTTACTTCGTATGTTTGTTCTGTATAGCGCTATAAGGGAGTCTACTAGATTTACACCGCCCATAAACTGATTGTATAGGCCTACAGCAAGTGGACACTGGACTTAAATTTCAGTTTGCACCAACAAAACAACTTAGCAAATGAACTGGCTTATTAGCATACCATTTCATAGCAGGGAGCTCAATACCGTCAATTACTGTAATTTTTCCCTCTACATAGTCTCTTAATTTTTTGCCATTTCTTTGTCACTAGTTTTGTTGTCTCCCCAATCGACAAACTTAGCGTATGTATTGTATAATACTGGCTATAGCCCACCATAGTGCTTTTCTATGAAACGTCCCCTGAAACTACCTCGTCCCCAGTCTCTTCGTCCTTGACGACCTTCATATCTGCCTCGTCCTGTTCGACAAGGGGCCGTTACTATTGTAATTAGTTATTTAAATTGTAAAAATATAAAATATACATATAAACGATAATTTCTTTATTAATGTTTACACTTGTAGTGATCAAATATAACTGAATATTTATTTTCCTTTTCGTCGTTAAGTACGTTTTAACAATATCCAAGCCTAATTGATTATTACCGTTCCCGGGTGTCTGGATGCACGTTAGAGTACGAAGCACCTCGGAAAACGGTATGACTAGAACCGCAACTCGGTCAATCGCCTTCGCCTCGTCGGAAGTGCAACCGCATATGATTTCAGTCAGTTACGGTAACTCGACAATTATCATTTAATCCTACGACTACATGTCAAAGTGAAAGTAGGTAAATAATAAAAGAAATGAATCCGTAGGAGTTGCTGGGACTACCTTTTTGACCATATGTAAAGCTGATGATTGTCTTATAATATCGAGGTCTAATAATTTGTTAAATTCACCTTTAGCTGCAATTAGTTTTTGTGGCGGTAGTCGGTGGGGCCTTGTAAAAACAGGAGAACCGTCTGTGACAATACGATGAGTGACATGATGTTTGATAACACGCTTTGCGTCGAAAGGATTAGTTAGAAAAGAAAAATCGTTCAAAATATTTTGAAATTTATTGTCAGATTGAATTAAAGCCGTCTCGGCGGCCGAGTGAGTTGAGGCAGCGTGCTTCTGCAACGCTCGAAGCGACCATCACCGCTCGGGTCTTGGGGTCGTGGGTTCGATTCCCATCAGTGGCTTGGGTGTTTGTGACTGTCCTATCATCTCATCTCCATCAATGCAACGCAAAATGTTCCAAAAAGTGTAAGGTAAAAACTGATTCACCGTCATCAAATATCAATTGTAATACTTTACAATAAGTTACAATAGAGAATTATTATTATATCAAATTGAATTAAAGAAATACAATGCCTTTTGAAAGATGAAGTGTTAATATTGAGTTCTCGGTTAGTCATATCTATAATTATACGGAAGTGTTGTAGGAAATCTGCTCCTAAAATTGCATGTTTAACGTTTGTGATAATAAATTTCCAGTTAAATGTAGTTTTAAGCCCAATGTATAGTGTCAATTTAACAGTATCGTATGTTTGATTGATTGCGTTGAGTGATTTTTTTTTGAGAATTGAGTACTTGTGTGAATGTAGGTGGAATAATACTCACTTCTGCACCGGTGTCAATCAAAATGTGACAACCTGACAATTTGTCACTTACAAAGAAAAGGGAGCTGGTAACGGAAAAATTAGCGCTGCAACAAGTAGAAGAATTAGTACATTTACATTTAATAATGGTATTAATATTAACCCTTTCATAAGGAGAAAACTTCGAATCCTGCTTCTGCCATTTGCAACGAGGTAGAAAATTTCTTGCTCTTTCTTTGAAGTTGTAGTGATACCAGCAGAGAGTATTGCCGTCGCTGGTAGTGAAGAAGGAGGGTAAGACTTCCTATCTAGAATAACGAGGGGCAGGAGATGCCGAGGGTCTATGTTGATAGGAGTTGGTGAAATTAGCAAGTAACTTTTTGACATTTTGAAGTTCTGTGTGTAGTTCTCTAATTTCAAATGTATTGACAGGTTGTGGCGTTGTGATGTTGGGTGGTAGCTTCTACAGAAAAAGATGTTCTAAAATTTGGTTATCCTGTTGTTTCGTTCCCGCTAGTTGTTTCATGTTCGTAAAAGATGAGACGGTCTGTCATAATCGAGGGCATTTATATTGAAGACTATGCTAAGCTTTTGTATATCCGTAGGTGTAGTTCTTTGGAGTAACGCTGTTTTAGTAGTGGAATATGGGTTAATAATTGGTCGTTTTCAAAGATAGAATCTCGTACAACAATGGCATCCTCTGGACGTAAAGTTGTAATCAATGCATTATATTTGCTATTTTCAGAAATAATATGATGGGAAGTGAAAATAATTTCAGTTGGTGAAATTAGCAAGTAACTTTTTGACATTTTGAAGTTCTGTGTGTAGTTCTCTAATTTCAAATGTATTGACAGGTTGTGGCGTAGTGATGTTGGGTGGTAGCTTCTACAGAAAAAGATGTTCTAAAATTTGGTTATTCTGTTG
This sequence comes from Harpalus rubripes, assembly GCA_963082715.1. NCBI lineage: Eukaryota > Metazoa > Arthropoda > Insecta > Coleoptera > Carabidae > Harpalus > Harpalus rubripes. Next base: position 12,297,226 of record OY720461.1, read on the forward strand.
TTTCGTTCCCGCTAGTTGTTTCATGTTCGTAAAAGATGAGACGGTCTGTCATAATCGAGGGCATTTATATTGAAGACTATGCTAAGCTTTTGTATATCCGTAGGTGTAGTTCTTTGGAGTAACGCTGTTTTAGTAGTGGAATATGGGTTAATAATTGGTCGTTTTGCTGGTATATATATATATATATATATATATATATATATATATATATATATATATATATATATATATATATATATATTTGATTATTCATTGCCCAAGTTAATAGACATTCATCACTTTTTATTAAAATAAACTAACAATTCTGATCTAATCAGGTCTGGCAGAGCTCTATCTAAATAATATACATGCTTCAACACAAGGACAAGAAGACCAAGTGTTAAAACTAGGAAAATCCTCTTGGTGCGAGGATGGATGGCAATCCTTCTGGCGACCCACACGTCCGAATGTATTCCTTTACATTTAAAATAACAAACCACTGTCACATCTTACGGTGAATTACAAGATTTATCAGTTCACATATGGTTCCATCACAGGGTTGGCATCAAAGTACGATTGTTTCAAACTAGTCATATCATCTATAGACCTTTCCTTAATATAAGAGATACGATTTTCACTATAGGATTTAATTGGGGAAGATTTACAAAACAGCTGGTGATCTGTTTCCCATATAACCAGACTTCTTCCAAAAGCTTCAAATTTATAAATAAATTTCTTTGTATTAAGCAAATTACAAATATTCCTAAATTACGTGTTTTGTAGCTGAAAAGCATTTCTAGGCACACTGCGAGGATTTTTCGCCTCAACACAATGACAAGAAGACACAGTGTTAAAACTAGGAAAATCCTCGTGGTACGAGGATGGATGGTAACCCTACTGGTAACCCACACGTTGGAATGTATTCCTTTACATTCAAAATAACAAACCACTGCCACATCTTATGGTGAATTACAAGATTTATCAGTTCACATATGGTTTCATCACTGGGTTGGCATCAAAGTACAATTCTTTCAAACTACTCATATCATCTATAAACATTTTCTTAATATAAGAGATACGATTTTCACTATAGGATTTAATTGGGGAAGATTTACAAAATAGTTGGTGATCTGATTCCCATATCGCTAGACTTTTTCCAAAAGCTTCAAATTTATAAATAAATTTTTTTGTAACGTTTTTATTTTGTTACATGAAAAACTTTTTTTGTACGTTTATTGTATTGGAGAATACGAGAAAGAGTTTCGTCTTCAACGGTTGCCTTTGAAAACCAAATGGTATTTGATGTCGGTTGCTCTAATCCTTATAAGTTCATCGCAACTAATGTTTCGTGCGTTAGTTAGGTTATTATTAAATTATAAGATTAGAGAAATAGCCTAGTGGAAACTCATCATTTTATAATTTAATGCAAATAAAAATGAAGGCCCAGATTAAATAAATAATATAAACTTAATTTTTAATATAGTAGGAGAAAACATCATTACTGAATTTAATCGGTATAATTTTTGAATCTCCAACCCCACAATTTTATTTATGAGGGTGTGTAACTTTTGAGTAATATGGGCAACAAAAACTAAATGTAAAAAAAAATATTCGTTATGAAATTTCATGATAAATTTGAACTTGGCGGTAAACATAAATGTATATTACATTTTAAACATATATTTACAACACTAAGTCCATTATATGGAAATAAATTCTGTGGTATCATTTTTTACTTCCTATGTTTGCTCTGTATAGCGATATAATGGAGTCTACTAGATCTACACCGCCCATAAACTGATTGTATAGGCCTACAGCATGTGGACACTGGACTTAAATTTCAGTTTGCACCAACAAAACTACTTAGCAAATGAACTGGCTTATTAGCATACCATTTCATAGCAGTGAGCTCAATACCGTCAATTACTGTAATTATTCCCTCTACATAGTCTCTTAATATTTTGCCATTTCTTTGTCACTAGTTTTGTTTTCTCCCCATTCGACAAATTTAGCGTCTGTATTGTATAATACTGGCTATAGCCCACCATAATGCTTTTCTATGGAACGTCGCCTGAAACTACCTCGTCCCCAGTCTCTTCGTCCTTGACGATCTTCATATTTGCCTCGTCCTATTCGTTATCCGCATCCAAATATTCGTTATTAAATTTCATGACAACATAAATGTATCTTACATTTTGTACATATATTTACGACACATAAGTCCATTATATGGAAATAAATTCTGTGGTATCATTTTTTACTTCCTATGTTTGCTCTGTATAATAATAATGTTTATTATTCAACAGGAAATACATCCCTTTTATAGAATAACATCAGAAAAATTAATAAATACATAAGTGAGAAATTACATATTACAAATACATATATATTTAAACAGAGACATAGAAAATGTATATTACCTACATCAATAAATTCAATTTATCTTTAAATTTCTTATAAGCAAACGAAAAATCAAGTGCAAAACAAACAGTATTATATAAACGACACATTTTATTAATGGGAGAATTGTAATGATAATTAGTTCTTGAAAAGTTACAGACAAACGTGTTTTTAATTCTTGTGTTACAATTGTTAACATAAAAATTAAGTTTTCCCAATAAATTTGAGTCGTCTATCAAATAGTTTATAATTTTATATAGAAAAATTACGGTGTCTTTAAAACGCCTGTTTTTTAGAGAATCTAGATTAAAACGGTTTAACAACGAGTTGTAGTTACATTCAGGCCAGTGGTGGAACAATTTATAATAAATAACTTTACAGTACTTTTTTTGAATAGCTTCGATAGAGTCAGTGACGTATTTCTGTGATGGATTCCAAATAACTGAGCCGTAATTTAATTTACTAATAATAAGTGAATAAAATAAGGTGTTATAGCATTTTATATTTTTAAAATCACGAGTGGAACGAAAAATAAACCCAAGTAGTTTTGAACACGAACTCACTAAAAACTCTATATGGTTTACAAATAATAATTTTTGATCAAAAAAAATACCTAAATCTTTTAACAATAACTACACGATTTAATACTTCACCGTTCATTTCATATTGATTGGTAATCGGGTTATTTTTTCTGGTGAAAGTAATAATTTGACATTTGTTCAAATTAAAATGAAGATGATTCACAATTGACCAATTATACAAGGCATTTAAATCTTGTTGTAGTTCATTACATTCATTTGTATTAGTTATAGTACGAAATAATTTAAAATCATCTGCATACATAAGATAGTTGCAAAATTTTAATACGGAAGTAATATCATTTACAAATAGTATGAAAAGTAGTGGGCCCAATATTGACCCCTGAGGTACACCAGAAATCGCTACAAAGCTTAAGGATGTGAAACCATTACAGTAAACATATTGAACTCTATTATCTAAATATGAGACAAAAAGGTGGCATAAATTATTTGAAAATCCAATGCATTTTAATATGTGTAATAAAATTTGATGACTACTGTATCGAAAGCTTTTGAGAAATCAGTATAAACTACATCTACTTGCTTTTTATCTTCAAAAGCATCAAAAATGAACTGTACAAAATTTGTTAAATTACTGACGGTAGATCGTCGATTGACAAAACCATGTTGATACATATTTATATAGTTTTTGGTTTGAGTTTGTGTATTTTTAAACAATATGAATTCAAATATTTTGGCAGCAGAATTTAGGCAAGATATTGGCCGATAATTGCAAATATTATTTTTGTCATTTGCTTTGAAAATAGGACAAATTTTCGAACATTTCCATTTATCGGGAAAATTATTTGTTTTTAAACTAAGATTAAATAATATGTGCAAAGGATAAATAAATGATTCTAGGCAACCCTTAAAGATAAAAACTGGAATGTTATCTGGTCCAACTGATTTAGTGTTTTTAAGATGTTTAATAGCAGCAGATATTTCATCATGCGAAATTTCATGAATGGAAACTGTGTTCGTTGAGTCTATATTGAAATTAGAGGGGTTCAAATGTTCATTATTACAACTGTAAACACTTTGGAAAAAGTCAGCAAATACTTGAGCAATTTCTTGACCCGTTGTTAATGTTTCTTCATTTTTAAACATTGTAGAAGGTATTCTGTTAGTACTTTTTTTCAAATTAATAAAATTCCAGAAATTATTGGGATCACTGACTATATTACTTTCAACTATATTAATATATTTATCATACTCACTTTTAATTAAAATTTTAACGTTAGATCTTAAATTTTTATATTTATTTAAATGATATTTTGACTGAAGGTTCCTATAGAGTTTTCGGTGATGTTCTTTTAGCTTTAGTGTTGAAATAATTTCCTTTGTGAACCAGACAGGATATTTAGAAATACGTCGAACAGTTTTTGGAATACATCTGTCTAGGACACTGTATAATACTGCGTAAAATTCATTGGTTGCTTCATTAATATCTTTGAAAGACTCTAAAAATTGCCAATTGACTTCTTTTACAAGTTGATATAACAAACAATAATTTCCCTTACTAAAATTATACATTGCTTTGGGATTGTTTTTAAGCCCAGAAGACTGGGCATTAATCATTGTATATTCAATATATAAGGATGGATGATGATTATCTTCAGGCACTAAACTAATATGACTCCTATCTACAGTACAATTCATACTTGATATTACAGTATCTAAGATTCTATTATTTTTGTTTTGAATTTTGTTATGCTGCTGCACGTTTAATAAGTTTAAAAAAATTTGAAATACTTTTACATTGTTATCCATATTATTATTTACATAAAACTGATTTAAGTTTGTTAAATTTATATCACCTGTAACTAATATGTTAGAATTATACACAAATTAAATTATGAACAATAACATTATTTTGACGGTTATTTCGGTCATTAATTTCAGAAATTATATTTTCGAAATCAACGCACTCCTCAAATCTGGTTTTCTTGAAACTGTTAAGTTCGGTTCTTAGGTCTTTAATTTCCGATTGTAAATTCAAGATAAGTTGTTTCAACTCTGCTATTCCACTAACTGTCATATCATAAGTAGATATACACGCATTACAGGACCATTTTTGGAACGTAGTGTGCGACTATCCGTGTTGGACATTTTTTGTACACATTCCGTGTGATATTGTGTACCGCAACCGGAACAGTTAATCGCAGTTGATGTATCATATTTTTTGAAACACAATGAACATGACATAGACATCTGTGAATGTTTATTGAAACGGTACGACTATGAATCAACAGAAATCAGATAAATTCACTGTTTTTTACTTGGCGCCAACTCACGCACAAATCAGTTTAATTAAGTTTTTCATAAACTTTTAAAAAACAATTGAGTAAATGTAGAATTTTAAACCCAAAATTTTAAGACACTGAGAAATCACACACACTTTAGATTAGGATATATGGATCACAACACTTTTCTTCATAAGATGATATAAAATTGAAATATACTTTATACTATATGCAAGCACTATTGACAAGAAAAGAGAGAGCAAAAAAAGATCAACTCTCACTTATGAATGACAATCACATCCCATATATATAGCGATATAATGGAGTCTACTAGATCTACACCGCCCATAAACTGATTGTATAGGCCTACAGCATGTGGACACTGGACTTAAATTTCAGTTTGCACCAACAAAACTACTTAGCAAATGAACTGGCTTATTAGCATACCATTTCATAGCAGTGAGCTCAATACCGTCAATTACTGTAATTATTCCCTCTACATAGTCTCTTAATTTTTTGCCATTTCTTTGTCACTAGTTTTGTTTTCTCCCCATTCGACAAATTTAGCGTCTGTAGTGTATAATACTGGCTATAGCCCACCATAATGCTTTTCTATGGAACGTCCCCTGAAACTACATCGTCCCCAGTCTCTTCGTCCTTGACGACCTTCATATCTGCCTCGTCCGATTCGCCATCAGCATCCTCGGAGTTTTTCATGTGTAACGACAAGGGGCCGTTACTATGGAAATAGTTATTTAAATTGTAAAAATATAAAATATACATATAAACGATAATTTCTTTATTAATGTTTACAATTGTAGTGATCAAATATAACTGAATGTTTATTTTCCTTTTCGTCGTTAAGTACGCTTTAACAATATCCAAGGCTAATTGATTATTCCCGTTCCCGGGTGTCTGGATGCACGTTAGAGTACGAAGCACCTCGGAAAACGGTATGACTACAACCGCAACTCAGTCAATCGCCTTCGCCTCGTCGGAAGTGCAACCGGATATGATTTTAGTCAGTTACGATAACTCGACAATTATCAATTAATCCTACGACTACATGTCAAAGTGAAAGTAAATAAATAATTAAAAAAATTAATCAGTAGGAGTGGCTGGGACTACCTTTTTGACCATATGTAAAGCTGATGACCAGTTACTCGATGATTGTCTTATAATATCGAGGTCTAATAATTTGTTAAATTCATCTTTAGCTGCAATTAGTTTTTGTGGCGGTATTTGATGAGGCCTTGTAAAAACAGGAGAACCGTCTGTGACAATACGATGAGTGACATGATGTTTAATAACACGCTTTGCGTCAAAAGGATTAGTTAGAGAAGGAAAATCGTTCAAAATATTTTCACATTTATTATCAGATTGAATTAAAGCCGCCTCGGTGGCCGAGTGAGTTGAGGGAGCGTGCTTCTGCAGCGCTCGAAGCGACCATCACCGCTCGGGTCTTGGGGTCGTGGGTTGGATTCCCATCAGGGGGTTGGGTGTTTGTGACTGTCCTATCATCTCATCTCCATCAATGCAACGCAAAATGTTCCAAAAAGTGTAACGTAAAAACTGATTCACCTTCATCAAATATCAGTTGTAATACTTTATAATAAGTTAAATACAATAGAGAATTATTATTATATCAGATTGAATTAAAGAAATACAATGCCTTTTGAAAGATGAAGTGTTAATATTGAGTTCTCGGTTAGTCATATCTATAATTATACGGAAGTGTTGTAGGAAATCTGCTCTTAAAATTGCATGTTTAACGTTTGTGATAATAAATATCCAGTTAAATGTAGATTTAAGCCCAATGTATAGTGTCAATTTAACAGTATGAATGTAGGTGGAATAATACTCACTTCTGCACCGGTGTCAATCAAAATGTGACAACCTGACAATTTGTCACTTACAAAGAAAAGGGAACTGGTAACGGAAAGATTAGCGCTGCAACAAGTAGAAGAATTAGTACATTTACATTTAATAATGGTATTAATATTAACCCTTTCATAAGGAGAAAACTTCGAATCCTGCTTCTGCCATTTGCAACGAGGTGGACAATTTCTTGCTCTTTCTTTGAAGTTGTAGTGATACCAGCAGAGAGTATTGCCGTCGCTGGCAGTGAAGAGAGAGGGTAAGACTTCCTATCTAGAAGAACGAGGGGCAAGAGATGCCGAGGGTCTATGTTGATAGGATTTGGTGAAAGTGTATAGTTCTCTAATTTCAAATGTATTGACAGGTTGTGGCGTAGTGATGTTGGGTGGTAGCTTCTACAGAAAAAGATGTTCTAAAATTTGGTTATCATGTTGTTTCGTTCCCGCTAGTTGTTTCATGTTCGTAAAAGATGAGACGGTCTGTCATAATCGAGGGCATTTATATTGAAGACTGTGCTAAGCTTTTGTATATCCGTAGGTGTAGTTCTTTGGAGTAACGTCGTTTTAGTAGTGGAATATGGGTTAATAATTAGTCGTTTTCAAAGATAGGATCTCGTACAACAATGGCATCCTCTGGACGTAAAGTTGTAATCAGTGCATTATATTTGCTATTTTCAGAAATAATATGATGGGAAGTGAAAATAATTTCTATTTACTTAAGCCACTGTTCGGGATCTTCAGGATAAAATTGGGGAAATTATATGAGGTAACAGCCGAAATATTTTAAAGTTCTTGGGAAAGAAGTTCTTGAGTAGGAGGATCAGACAAGGTATGTAGTTCTTCCATAACGAGGGCTTGTATTCAATCTAACAAGGGGTCACAAGTTGTAACGACAAGGGGCCGTTACTATTGTAAATAGTTATATAAATTATAAAAATGTAAAATATACATATAAACGATAATTTCTTTAGTAGTGTTTACACTTGGAGTGATCAAATAAAACTGAATATTTATTTTCCTTTTCATCGTGAGGTACGTTTTAACAATGTCCAAGGCTAATTGAACATTCCCGTTCCCAGGTATCTGGATGCACGTTTACATGTTCTTCTCGCCCTTGACCCCGTGGTTCTAATTCTCCGTGTGTTTCTTGTGGGGTGGTAATAAGGGATCCCTCATTACCATTGGCCTGAGAGGGAACTCTATTACCACCCTTCATTGGTTGTTCATCGTGGATGGTTTTGTATTTCACTCAATACAATTTTCAATCGGATTTTCGGAATCGACCCTCATTTTTTGAAATCCTATACCACTACTTCTGGGACTTCCTGTCTATTTTTTAGAGACTTTTCAACACATCTCTTTCAAGTATTTCTTTTTCTTGAGAACAAGTACAACTTTCGAAAGATCAAGAAAATTTCTTAAAAAATGTACACTTTTATCATCCATTTTAGGGCAGTGAGGCCTTGCGTAGAAACTCTCCAAACTCCATCACCTCGACGCATTTCCTTGTCGGTTTTCATTACAGGAATATTTCTTCTTCCTTGACAGACAGTATCGCAGCTATAAATTCCATCTGAGAGCAAATCTTGAAGATTTACGAAATTGAAAAAATGATCTCAAAGTACTTTATGAATTTTTCCAATTAGTACTCTTGTTAAGTCTTTGACAACACGATCTCCCAACGATTTTTAGTTGTCTGCTCTGTTTTGCATGTATAGATCTGAAACTCTTACATGTATCCACTAGAATCTACTCTATCCCACACTTTATCGGTTTATTGGGTATATTATCATCTGTGGCATAGCAGCCCTTCTAGGGCCAACACCTCAACTACCGTACTCGTTTCGTGACCGATTAGTTCTAGTATAGTTGGTGTATTTAATCCGTCCGACAACCAGTAATTGCTATGCAACCAGTGCGGGAGCGGATATACTCCTTTTACAACTAGCACATCAATGTTTAGTGAGAGTACGATTAATGCCTGATATTGTGACGCTACCCCTGGAGGCACTTGCGTCATAATGGTGTCGTTTTCTCTGTCGTGGCAGTTGCTTGGGCGCCGTTCTTGCAGCGGCAGTGTCTGAAAGAGATGACTTGTTGCCGGATTTGCTCTTTACGGAAGAAGGGGGCCAAGGTTTTGCATAGAAAAAAGCACGTTAAACTTAACTAATGTTTATTTTCTAAAATAAAAAAAAAATGTAAACCGAAAACAATAAATCAAACAAATAAATGAAACCCCTGTCTACCTGTGACCATCTATACTTAACGGCAAAGACACGATCGGCCGTGAGGCGGCGCTAACACAAGTAAATAAGAAAGTGAAAATAAACTGAATTATAAGTGACTCCACAAAACGGCGGTTGTCGAGCAGCGAAACACTATCGCCAGGTTTAGTTCTCTTGACCAGAGGAGCCAGCGACTGAACTCTTTCTGGGAGAATTAATTCTCTCGGCGACGATTAGCGTTTTTATACCAGACAATTTGTAAAATCTAGTGAAACCCGGTTATTTAAGGTAGGGGTAAATTTACAAATACGACGGCGCTACTGTCGTTCTACAATGCTTTTATTATAGCTTTTATATGTTGCACTGACTGCACGAAGTTTCTGGAAAGTTAAACATCTGCAAGAGCGCGTACTATGTACAACAGTCACAGGCGGATTGTACACAGTAACTCCGGACTCAGAAAAGGGTCGAGAGGTAGTATCATTACAATACGTTGGCATTTTAACTACTAGACATTTAGTCGGCTTATAGATTCGAACCGAGGAACCTCAGAATCAATCAAAACATGCAGTGACATAGCGCTTTAATGCGCACGGTTACTGCTTCAGAAGGCTTCTGCCTTTAAATTTAATCATTAATTCGTCATGAGCATATTTAAAGCTAGGAACTTTTTTATTTCAGTTGAGTTTGTGGGGACAAGTTTTCTTATCCGTAGTCGTCTCTAATACAGTTATAACGGTGTCATATTTTCGGGTAAAGTTAACAACAAATGACATACACTTTATTCTCTTCTTCCATAGTCGCTTCCGTTAATTCTAATTCTCTTATGTTCATCAAATGATACAAAATGGTTCTGTAAATCGTCCCCTTCATTGCATTTCAGTTGAAGTAGCTTACGTTGAATGTAAAATTTTGACAGAATGTTTATCCTCTCAAAATTATATATTCAATATGCTTATCTTTAATACACATAATAATAGTAATTGTAGATTTTGCTGTTGAGTCTTTTGCTAAAAGTTCAGATTTTGCTTGTCATTAACTTTGGACGTACGTATATTTTTCAAAATCCCATCTTTTACTTGCTTTTCATGTAAAATATAGGTAACTATACAGGGTTTCCCTGGACGAGCTTACGCTATCGTTATTTTAAAAAGTATTCAATATTACTTTACGAAATTTCGTATTAAAGGGTTTTCCGATATGCCCCTTTCAGCTCAAATATTTTTTCTTATTTTAAACGAAATGCTATATTTTTATTTTACCATTGAATTCAGCAGAAAATGGAACCATAAAAAAATTTACTCATAATCAACCACCTCCGGCGTAATTAAAGTTTCGTGATGTTTTCTCTATAGACGGCCACGTTTTTATCACTCTATATCTCGAGAATATAATTGAATTTATATAATCTGTAAAAACCGTTTTATAAAGAAAGCTTTTGTTTACAATAATATATAGACAATTTTTGAAAATTGTAATTTCTACGTCAACGTAAAGTTGAAGTTCATAAAATTCCAAAAACTCATTTTTATTATTTAAATAAATTCTTCGTTAAAAAATAGGGGTAGTTTGTGTAGCATATCCTATGGTGAAATTTGATAGATTTCTAGTATAATGGAAAATATTTGAATTGTAGTTATTTACATTAGTTATTAAGTTTAATTTAAATGGCCCATGGTGGGAAAAGAAGAAAATTATGGTTAGTACTTATTTATTTTTAAAATTTTAATAAATCGTTATGAATTACTATCATATTATATGTATACAGAAATAGAAAATATAACATTAAGCTAAAATAAAATGTTCTTAGCCAACTAAACTAGACTTCTAAACAAATACTAGCACATGCAATTTAAATATTTTCCATTTTACTAAAAATCTATTAACTTTCCACATAAGACATGCTATACAAACTTTATTTTTTAACGAAGAAATCATTTACGTAATAAAAAATGGTGTTCCATTTAAAAATATTGAGTTTTTTGGATTTTGTAAACTTCAGCTTTACGTTGACGTGGAAATTACAATTTTCAAAAATTGTCGATATATTATTGTAAACATAAGCTTTTTTTATAAAACGGTTTTTACAGATTATTATGAAGTTTAATTACGCTGGAAGTGGTTGATGTGAGTAATATTTTATTATGTATAATTTTTTGCTGAATTCAATGGTAAAATAAAAATATAGCATTTCATTTAAAATAAGGAAGTTAGTGTCTACTTATGGTTAAACCGGAAGTGTTACTGTTTTGAAAATATTTTAGCTGAAACGGGTATATCGGAAAATCCCTAGATAGCAAATTTCGTATAATATTGAATAGTTTTTAAAATAACGATAGCGTAAGCTCGTCTTTGGACACCCTGTATAATATAAATTTTCAATTTGACAAGTTTGGGGACGTAAGTTGTAGGTACGAATATTAGTTTATTTTTATGTAATTCGTTCCTGGGAATATTTTAACTATCAGTATTTCTCGTTAACACTCTGGACCCATAATATTTTACAATAATATGATATTCAAAACAAAAAACGCCAGAATACAAAATCCGTGACTGTATTCATTGGCAGGTTTTACAACAAACAAAAAACATATTGCATAACATCTTCATAGTATTTTATATTGACAACTTAATTATAAAAGTACAAAGTATTCCAACAAAAAGTAACCTTTAAATATTACACCCAGAAACCAGCAAAAAAATCCCAAGAGAGAAACTAATTTTGGATATAGTACTATAATCTAATTAATTTTATGAAATATAGCACTCTGCAATTTACTTTGAAAGTATAATAAAAAAAAACAAGCGAGTCGCGACGTATTTAATTACTTCCGGTCGTCTGAACTTTTTGTGTTCATTGTTATTATGGGGTCGAATATTCTTGAACTCTCTAGAAGGTAACGGCAGCTATATAAAAGGGACGCAGCTATGCCCGAGAGTTAGATACATAGTGAAAAAGTTACATAGCTGAGTAGTGAGTTTAGTAGCATAGCAGTATCGTGGTGAGCTTACGCAGTATAGTGTCGAGTGGACTAGGTACTCGGGAAGTTACAGTAACGGCATGTCTGGAAGTTACTGGTATACTGGGATAGCTGTCGATGTGAATACTCGGTAGTGTTGACGAGTATTGGAAAGCTATAGTGTACGAGGACAGTAACGACAAGTCTGGAAGTTACTGGTACACTGGAATAGATGTGGATGTGAATACTCGGTAGTGTTGACGAGTATTGGAAAGCTATAGTGTACGAGGACAGTAACTGCAAGTCTGGGAGTTACTGGTGTACTGGGATAGCTGGGGTCCGTGAAGTTAGAGTTACGTCACAATGCCACATCTTGCTTCACATAGTAATATTTTGCTTATTTTTTGCTATTTTTGCTGCACATCATTAAATTTTTGCTTAATCCATTCTTAAGTTATAAACAAATTAAAAATGTAACTCCATCTTCACGCTGGTGTTACAACTAACTTAAATCAAAAATGCTTTGGTACTGCCGTGTTTTGCTAATTTTTTGGTGTATTGCATGAATTTTTTGCTTAATCCATTCTTAAATTAACCTCTTCGGTCCCGGAGAAAAAAAAAATTAAAAAAAATAATTTTTTTGTAAATTTTGAGAAGTTTACCTAGGCTAATTGCCATATTTCATGAATTTAATTTTATCTAAATTCTACATTTTGAAAAAAGGGCTGTGCCGCGCGCTGGACATTGGGATTAAAACTGGATTTTATATGTGAAATTAAAGATTCAGACTTTGTATATATATTGTGATTTATTTAATAAAATTAATTATGAAATTCAAAAAAGCATTGTCTGCATGGATTAATACACAAAAAAACATCACATGAAACACATTTAAATCTAGTTTTTCCTTTGCAGTTGGAATTTCTACAGCGCATGAATTTATTTTTGTCTTCTACCGCACAAATTGGTAGATGTTTACTGCCTGTTTTCCTTGCTTCAATCGGCGGTATCATAGTTGATTTCGTTGCCCTCTTTTTTGAAGGCGTGGGAGCACATTCTTCATCAGAGTTTACATTTGTTGAAGGACCGGAAGCACCTTTTGAAAGACACTCCCCTACATAAATTTTGAAGGATAGTAAGTCCTTTGGCTTATTGTTTCCTAGTGCTTTCTGGTCCAAGCGATATTCAATCCAGGAATTTGAAATAGCTAGATCTATAAAATGGAAGAAAAATCTAACTGGCCATTTCCTTGTTTTTTGACAAATTCGATAATACGCAATGAATCTGTCACAAAGATCAACGCCTCCCATGGATCTGTTATAGCATGTAATATTGTATGGACGTGGTATAGAAATATACGCACCAGTTTTTTTATCCCATCGCCGCACATTCACAACAGGTTGGGAACCTACCGACGTCGAAGCTACCAACACTGCTCTATTATCAAACCATTTTGTTACAGACACGCGACCATCTTCTCTAATTAATTCCTGAAATGATCCTCTTCCTTGTTTTGATAAGTTCTTATCAGATTCAAGTTTCTGTTTCAAATTAAATGGTAACCTTGAAGTCAAAATTGTTCCAACACAATGTATTTTCCTTTCATGTTCTAAGTAGTCTAGAAGCTTAATAGAAGTGAAATACCTATCTATAAATACTGTGTAACCAGAGGGAACATTATCTGTTAGGGTTTTCACCACAGTTCCTCCAATTCCAAGATCGGAATCTGGAGTACCCCCTGGCCAAGTTTTGGAACCCTGATATACTATGAAATCTATAACAAGTCCTTGTGGTGTGGCCAACACAAAATTCTTCAAGCCCACAGGGTTTGGTTTGTTTTTCACGTATTGCCGAAGGACAGTTGTTCCAGTGAATGGAATCATTTGCTCGTCTATACTTAATTCTGTACTTAGTTGAATAGTATTACATTTACGTCTAACGGAGTCTATTATTGGCTGTACTTTCCATAGGCGATTTTTCTCTTTGTTTTCTTCTGAAACGGATAAATTATCAACGACATGCAAAAAATTTCGTAATTGAAAAACTCTATTTTTAGGTAATTCAGTAACGATAGGAATTTGCAAGGACTTTTTGTAATACATTCTTATTCGTGGAAGTTTCATACAACCCATTATTATGTGAGACCCAACCAGTTTTTTATATTCTTCTGCTGTAGCACGCAATTCTTTGCCATTTTCTTGCAAAGCGCGAATGTTACTTTGCTCCGCCACTAATTCAAAAAAATTGTCCTTGAAATACTGACAAAAATAGTCAAACGGTGACCAAGTACTTCGACTCCCCACATCCCATTCTTTCTCTTCCACTGTCCAAACATCAGGATCAAATTGCCGTTGCATCCACTTCATATTTCTCTGTCTCACTTGCTTCTTCGCTGTTGTATTTTCGGACACAAGGTTCCTTTTCACCTCACTAAGAGGTATGTCATCATCACTATTAAATAAATCTCCTTCAGGACGGAGAAGAGTTAATATGCTGTTATTTAACTGAATTTCTTTAGAAGGACGAATTTCTTCTTCTTCACTTTCCTCAAAACTTTCATCAATAACCGGAAAAAATTCAGGCAAGTCATCCTCTTCATCGCTTGTATCATCAAAATAATCGCTATCTTCTAGTATTCTCGCAAGTTCCTCATCTGACAGTGGCCTTGACGCTCCTGTAAAAATCATTTTTATATTTACAAAAAGCCTGTATAAATTCCCGCCGTCCCGCCGGCTGTACTTGAAGTTCATGACGTCATTTAGGTACGAAGAAAATTGAAGATGTGAACAGCTTAATTTTAAATGTGATAGTACAAGTTTTAATAACTAATTATTAATAAAGTTTGGCTAAAATAATGAAAAATTATTATAAAATACCTTTTTTACTTGCAGACTCCATTACAGTCACATAACCTTGACGTAACAACCGTCCTAATACATAGATAAAACTAAAACTTTGAACTACTACAGCACTGTCGGTAAGTTCACATGTCCAGCCGACTGCTCCTTGGAACTACAGCGGTGTAAAATCGTATTAAAGTATAAACCGGGTAATTTGAAAAAGTGTCCTGCCGGCTGGACCGGGGGACCGAAGAGGTTATAAACAAATAAAAAATGTAACTCCATCTTCACGCTAGAGTTACAACTAACTTAAATCAAAAATGCTTTGGCACTGCCATATTTTGCTCATTTTTGTTATTTTTTGCTGTATAGCAGGATTTTTTTGCTTAATCCATTTTTAAGTTATAATCAAATTAAAAATGTAACTCCATCTTCACGCTGGAGTTACAACTAACTTATATCACAAATGTTTTGGTACTGCCATATTTTGTTCATTTTTTGCTATTTTTGCTGTATAGCATGCATTTTTGTTTAATCCATTCTTAAGTTATAAAAAAATTAATCCATAGATCTGAATTTATCAGAAACATTAATTTATATGTTAACAATTACTCGGAATCTCGTTCAGACATTTATTTTTGCAAAACTGACATTTCTTGATACATTTACCCTTTTCACAGGATAAATAAGATCTTATAGATTCTTTAAAAAGATTTGACACCCTAAAAAATGTGTAAATATATAAAGAAACGTCAGTTTTGCAAAAATAAACGCTGTATGATGGAGATTTCGTTAGAACTTCGAGTTATTAGACGTTATAAACTGCATAAAAAACTTTCTTACCTTAACAGTTTTATGTCGCGTGCCTATCCGTCTGTCCATCTGCCGGGCGGTTCCTCACAGCTGTAGGGCTCTAGTTTCACACGATTTAACATACTATAATTTATGTTATATAGTTGAAATCGCTAACAGTAATAATAAGCGAGATATTTGCTGGTTTATATTATATTATATATATATATATATATATATATATATATATATATATATATATATATATATATATATATATATATATATATATATATATATATTTGATTATTCATTGCCCAAGTTAATAGACATTCATCACTTTTTATTAAAATAAACTAACAATTCTGATCTAATCACGTCGGAACATGCAAATTACAAATATTCCTAAATTACGTGTTTCATAGCTGAAAAGCATTTCTAGGCACACTGCGAGGATTTTTCGCCTCAACACAATGACAAGAAGACAGTGTTAAAACTAGGAAAATCCTCGTGGTACGAGGATGGATGGCAACCCTACTGGCGACCCACACGTTGGAATGTATTCGTTTACATTCAAAATAACAAACCACTGCCACATCTTATGGTGAATTACAAGATTTATCAGTTCACACATGGTTTCATCACTGGGTTGGCATCAAAGTACAATTCTTTCAAACTACTCATATCATCTATAAACCTTTTCTTAATATAAGAGATACGATTTTCACTATAGGATTTAATTGGGGAAGATTTACAAAATAGTTGGTGATCTGATTCCCATATAGCTAGACTTTTTCCAAAAGCTTCAAATTTATAAATAAATTTCTTTGTAACGTTTTTATTTTGTTACATGAAAAACTTTTTTTGTACGTTTATTGTATTGGAGAATACGAGAAAGAGTTTCGATTTTGCCGGTTGCCTTATAAAATTAGAGAAATAGCCCAGTCCAAACTCATCATTTTATAATTTAATGCAAATAAAAATTAAGGCCTAGATTAAATAAGTAATATAAACTTAATTTTTAATATAGTTGTACAAAACATCATTACTGAATTTAATCGGTATAATTTTTAAATCTCCAACCCCATAATTTTATTCTTAGGGTGTGTAACTTTTGAGTAACATGGGCAACAAAAACTAAATGTAAAAAAATATTCGTTATTAAATTTCATGACAACATATATGTATCTTACATTTTGTACATATGCAGGGTGTAAATGAAATAAGTGCATTAAATTTAACCAGTAATGTAACTCGATGAGAGGAATAATATTTCTTAATAACTTTTTTTTCTAAGTCTTTTAGATTTTGAGTTAAATTTCTTTAAAGATTTGCTGCATATTTCGTTACCCGCTCATGGAGAACAAATGGCTGTTGCCGTATTCAAGTGGGATACAAACAGCTCAAAAATTGTCGGTTATCGGTTACACTTAGAGTCACAGTAATTAATAAACGAATCAAGGGAAATAACATTATTATTAATTAATACGTAATAGTACAATTTTTAAAATAAATAAATTTAAATTTTGGATAACAAAATTATAAAGTTGTGTATTGAACCAGACTTTTAATCACCTGTGAATAGTGTGAATAGAGGAAGTCAAGGAGGGACGAGGAAGAGCAAAAGCATAGTTGTTAGGTTATGAGATGATTATTTATCGTCGACAAATCATAATAGTTTAAACACGTTATTTAAAAAATGTAAGTACACGCTTTTCTGTTTAAAAGAGGTACATGAGTACCAATAATTAGTCGTCCATTTATTGTTTCCGCCCAAAACATTTTTTAATGAAAATTTTTACAGCATTTTCGTCTGTCGAGATGTGTATTGTGTATAATAAATACACCTTCCCAAGTAAATTTAGTCTCATTAATGAACATTATGAGCCATTCCCAAAATTGAAGTATGTTATGTGCTGAAAATATTGAACTTTTTGCACATGTTATGGATATACATAACTGTTGCTTTTTTAAAAATTGTCATATGTGACACTCCGTATTGTGATGTGATAAAGATGTACAAGATTAACAAATGTGCGAATATTAAGAACAGAATGATTTGGTGAAGATTTGGAAACGCTCCGTGTAAATGCGTTGACAACGTTGACAACTCCATGACCCTGTCTTTATGTCAACCGTGATGTCAAGTAAAATGTAGTACAGATACGAATAAAAAAATAAATAAACCATAGGTAAGTAATTACAATGTCTGTGTACTCGCATTTTGACAGAATTTTACCTTATAAACAAGTTTATTACTAGTATCCAAATTTAATTGGAACAATTAACAGGACTGTCAATTGCTAAAACAAAATTTTTCATAGCTATTGCTACTGGCATTCAATTATCACAAAAATATTTAGAACGACTCGTCAATTTACGGGGTGCTAAAAATGCTAAAAAAATATGCGATTTCGAGAAAAAGTTATTAAGAAATATTGTTGCTCCCGACGAGTTATATTGCTGGTTAAATTTAATGCACTTATTTCATTTACACCCTGTATTTACGAGACATAAGTCCATTATATGGAAACAAATTCTTTGGTATCATTTTTTACTTCCTATGTTTGCTCTGTATAGCGATATAATGGAGTCTACTAGATCTACACCGCCCATAAACTGATTGTATAGGCCTACAGCATGTGGATACTGGACTTCAATTTCAGTGTGCACCAACAAAACTACTTAGCAAATGAAATGGCTTATTAGTATACCATTTCATGGCAGTGAGCTCAATACCGTCAATTACTGTAATTTTTTCTTCTACATAGCCTCTTCATATTTTGCCATTTGTGTGTTACTAGTATTGTTTTCTTCCCAATCAACAAACTTAGCGTCTGTATTGTACTCGTATAATACTGGCTATAGCCCACCATATTGCTTTTGTATGGGACGTCCCCTGAAACTACATCGTCCCCAGTCTCTTCGTCCTTGACGACCTTCATATCTGCCTCGTCCGATTCGCCATCCGCATCCTCGGAGTTTTTCATGTGTAACGACAAGGGGCCGTTACTATGGAAATAGTTATTTAAATTGTAAAAATGTAAAATGTACCTATAAACGATAATTTCTTTATTAATGTTTACACTTGTAGTGATCAAATATAACTGAATGTTTATTTTCCTTTTCGTCGTTAAGTACGTTTTAACAATATCCAAGGCTAATTGATTATTCCCGTTCCCGGGTGTCTGGATGCACGATAGAGTACGAAGCACCTAGGAAAACGGTATGACTAGAACCGCAACTCGGTCAATCGCCTTCGCCTCGTCGGAAGTGCAACCGCATATGATTTCAGTCAGTTACGATAACTCGACAATTATCAATTAATCCTACGACTACATGTCAAAGTGAAAGTAAATAAAAAAAGTGAATCCGTAGGAGTGGCTGGGACTACCTTTTTTGATCATACGAGGGTCGTTTCATAAATAATGCACAAAAAAAATTTTACTACCTTTTTTTATTTTTACTAAAATATCTCTTTACATCCTTCGATATAGTCTCCCTGCTTCTCAATGACCGAATCCCAACGAGTTGGAAGCCTTACTATACCATCGAGGATACCATCTTTGTTCATCTGTCGGATGGCTCGGGTAACGGCGGTAGAAAGCTCTTCCAGAGATTGAAAACGACGTCCACGCATAGGTTGTTTCAACTTTGTGAATAGGTCGTAGTCTGGTGGACTCATGTCCGGGCTGTAGGGAAGATGAGGCAACACCTTCCAACCGTATTCGCGTAGCTTTTCGGTTACGACATGTGCAATGTGCGGACGAGCATTGTCATGGAGAATGAGTGGTCTAGCGTTGAGCAGCTGAGGTCGGTTCTTGTGCATTTTTCTACGCAGATTCTGCTGGAAATCACGATAGTAAACTCCTGTGACACTTTTTCCACACGGAACTCTGTCTGTCATGATGATTCCTTGGTTATCGTATGCAAAGATCATCATTTGTTTGACCTTTGATTGTGCTTGTCGACATTTTTTTGGTCGTGGGGAAGATGGACCTTTCCACTCATTGGACTGTGATTTCAACTCCGGCTCGAAGTCTCTAACCCATGTTTCACCAATCGCAACAATTCGATACAAGAATGTTGACCTTCAATACTGAATCTTTGTTTCAGCAAGGTTGCAATGTCGAGGCGTTTACGCTTCTGTTCACCAGTCAAGTTGTGCGGGACCCATCGTGCCGAAATTTTTCTTTTCTTTAAATCATTTGTCAGAATTCGGTAAACTGATGTTGTTGGAATACCTGTAACTTCAGAAAGTTCCTCACAAGTCGCACGACGATCTTGTTCGAGAGCATCAGCCACACGTTTCACACTTCGTTCATCGGTTGATGTTTTCGGCCTTCCTGGTCTTGGATCATCGTTTATGCTAACACGACCACCACGAAAACGATTAGACCAACGAGAAACTGTACTACGGTCCACTGTTAACTCACCACAAACGTCACTTAAAGCACTCTGGATTTCTATCGGGTTTTTTCCACGTAAAGTTTCAATCTTAATGTATGCCCGTTGTTCTTCAATAGTCACAGTACCCGAGACACGTACAGGCTCCATTTCAAAGTTGCGTAACTTAAAAATGGAATACACTACAAATGAAACAAAATTACACACTGCTTCCTCAAGCTTTGAACTACAACTGACGTATTGCTCGTTGTTGCAGCGTCATCTATCCCGCAGTGGTACCAACCTGTGCAATATTTATGAAATGTCCCTCGTATGTAAAGCTGATGACCAGTTAGTCGATGATTGTCTTATAATACGGGGTCTAATAATTTGTTAAATTTATCTTTAGCTGCAATTAGTTTTTGTGGCGTTAGTCTGCGAGGCCTTGTAAAAACAGGAGAACCGTCTATGACAATACGATGAGTGACATGATGCAAACATCATGTCACTCATGCTTTACGTCAAAAGGGTTATTTAGAGAAGGAAAATTGTTGAAGATATTTTGAAATTTATTATCAGATTGATTTAAAGAAATACAATGTCTTTTGAAAGATGAAGTGTTGATATTGAGTTCTCGGTTAGTCATATCAATAATTATACGGAAGTGTTGTAGGAAATCTGCTTCTAAAATTGCATGTTTAACATTTGCGATAATAAATTTCCAGTTAAATGCAGTTTAAAGTTTAATGTCTAGTGTCAATTTGACAGAACCGTATGTTTGAATTTTTGTTTGATTGATTGCGTTGAGTGATTTTTTTTTTGAGAATTGCGTACTTGTGTGAATGTAGGTGGAATAATACTCACTTCTGCACCGGTGTCAAAGAAAAGGGAACTGGTAACGGAAAGATTAGCGCTGCAACAAGTAGAAGAATTAGTACATTTACATTTAATAATGGTATTAATATTAACCCTTTCATAAGGAGAAAACTTCAAATCCCGTTTCTGCCATTTGCAACGAGGTGGACAATTTCTTGCTCTTTCTTTGAAGTTGTAGTGATACCAGCAGAGAATATTACCGTCGTTGGTAGTGAAGAGGGAGGGTAAGACTTCCTGTCTAGAAGAACGAGGGGGCATGAGATGCCGAGGGTCTATGTTGATAGGAGTTGGTGAAATTAGCAAGTAACTTTTTGACATTTTGAAGTTCTGTTTGTAGTTCTCTAATTTCAAATGTAGGGGAGATCCTTGTACTTTGGGACAAAAAAAGTTCTTTGTGATAATATTTGCAGCGTATAATTCTTGTTGATTATTAATATAGAATACAAAAGATAATCTTGTTTTTATGTGAAGGAACCAATAAAACTGTTAATAAAATTAAATACATAAGAACAAAAAATATTTTTCTGTAATAACCTTTGTGTCCTAAAGTACAAGCCTTGTAATGTACTTTGGGACATAGATGTTTGTACCTTGGGACGGTTTAACAAATTCTATTCTACATTATAAGCTGATATGTCTATTTCAAATTTCAGCTCCTCATTTTGTCTCGCAGTACCTGCAACTACTTGTGGTTTGCCAAGTGTAATTATGGTATCGCTCTTTGGCAATTCGTACTCTATATTGTCGCCAATCGCAAATTTTTGTGTTAATTTATTTTTTAAAAAATATTTTACATTAAAAGTATCGTCATCAATGCCTGTGATTATAGCAACGTAATATTTTCTTATTCTTTTGGTTTCTAATTTTGCTAAAATATAGTCGCCAATCTTAAGTTGTTCGGTCTCATTATTTGTTTCTATCTCTGCTTTTCCAAATTCAATGTCTTCTAGAGAATCATCTGTATCTTCCAGCAATTCGTCTTCTGAACTACTTTCAGAACTGCTGTATTTTAAAATTTTCTTAACCTTCTTTTTCTTATTAGCTAATTCTTTCTTCTTTGTCTTGTTTTTCTTTTGTGCCTGCATTTCAAGTACATTTTTTTCTGGAGTGTCAGTAACAATTCGGCATCTTCCTGGTTTCCTGCCCCCTCTTTTACCTTCCTTCCTTGGTTGAGCGTTTGGAAATGGTCGTACTTGCTCTGGTGTGTGATGTTCCCTTAATGGTCCAGGTTGAGGCTGCTCTTCCGAATTAGATGGGGTCTGTGGAATTAATCTATCTGTCACAAAAGAGCTCAAATATTCATCATCTTTGAAAACGATCCTGTCAATAGGATATATTCCTGTAACAGAAAATCCTGATTGGACGTTTTTAGGTGTAAACGCCAGTGGATAAGCCTTCCCAACACATTCAGCCACATGATAAATTGACATTGGCGTGCCACAATGAACCAGTAGCCATTCATTACACGCAGTATTAAAATATTTTTTTAAAGGCCCAAATACAGTTCTATCAAGTGGCTGCAATTTGTGGCTTGTATGCGGAGGAAAAGTTAACATCGTTATTCCTGCAGTTTTGGCTAAGTCTAGAGCCTCAATTGAGATGTGACTCTCATGGTTGTCCATAATCAACAGCACTCTATTTTCAGTGGTAGAATGAACGTGTTTAATAAAGTGATGTAGATATTCAATAAATATTGAACTATTTGACCACCCACTTGGATTTGCACTTCCTATGCTTCCTACAGGGGTACCGTGCAGCGTGTGATCTTTGAAATGTACTCGCGGAAAAACAAACATAGGCGGTATTGAATTGCCAATTGCGTTAATACTTGCTATAAGAGTAACATTTATACCACGCTCAGCTAATGTCATGCTACCAACTTGTTCAGAACCTTTTGCTGTAATAACTCTAATTGGAGTATGTACAGTTGACATACCCGTTTCGTCAACATTGTAAATATTTTCCGGAGAAAAGTGATAGCGTTGCATATCTTCAAGTTTATCAAAAAATGTATTTACGTTGGTTCTATTATATGAAGTTGCTCTTGCCAAACTAGTTGCTTGTGGTTTTCTTAATGATATTCGTGGACGTCTTCGTAAGAAATACCTAAACCATTCTTTGCCTGCTTTTTTATTTGTATCTCAAGAAACAGGATATTTCATGTTATTAGCCAGAGCATAGTTAAATGCTAGTTTTCTTACTTCGTGGGTTGATAAATCATAGTGCATATTAGCACATTCTAACAAATACGCAACTAATTCATTTTCTTGCGTTTCTGTTAAAACTTTTTTAACATCCTGAGCAGCACTGTAAATAAATTCTTCGCCTCCGCTTGCTTTATGCTTAAGAATATGTCTTGAAAGAGTAGATTTTGATATTCCATAGTGGTTAGTAGCTTGCCGAACGCTGAAATTATTTTCTAAAACTAAGCGGGCTGCAGCAGTAACATTTTTTTTTCATCTGGTTTAATCCTTTTTTTGTTTAATTTACTTCTTGGCATCTGCAATTAAAGTTTCATATGATGAATAAAATATTTTAGTATAAGATTTGTATTTTGGGACACGTCCCAAAGTACAAACCAAAAGGTGTCCCAAAGTAAAAGCCAAGCTATTATTTTTTTAAAAGTTTAGTTTTATTAAAAGGTTAAGTTTAAAACACAAATTCTTTTGAAAATACATAATCTAATATTTGCTCTTCAAGATAACATAAGCAAATAACAATAATTTAGCTTACCTTGGATTGAAACGAGTTCGATGTTCTCAGATAATAATTCACTTCCAATCCTATAAAACACCTTAACACGCAAAACATAAAATGGCTCCTGGAATTTCACTATATTATAACACGTATAGACATCTAGTGCACAAATGCATAACTGATAGAAATATTGGCGCTCAATTTCAAATAAAACAATAATAAACTTGTGTGTTTCAAAGTACAAGCTGTCCCAAAGTACAAGGGTCTCCCCTATTGATAGGTTGTGGCGTAGTGATGTTGGGTGGTAGCTTCTACAGAAAAAGATGTTCTAAAATTTGGTTATAATGTTGTTTCGTTCCCGCTAGTTGTTTGATTGTTCGTAAAAGATGAGACGGTCTGTCATAATTGAGGGCATTTACATTTAACACTGTGCTAAGCTTTTGTATATCCGTAGGAGTAGTTCTTTGGAGTAACGCTGTTTTAGTAGTGGAATATGGGTTAATAATTGACCGTTCAAAGATAGGATGTCGTACAACAACGGCATCCTCTGGACCTAAAGTTGTACTCAATGCGTTATATTTGTTATTTTCAGAAATAATATGATGGGAAGTGAAAATAATTTCTATTTGCTTAAGTTACAGTTCGGGATCTTCAGGATAAAATTTGGGAAATTTATTTGAGGTAACAGCCGAAATATTTTGAAGTTCTTGGGAAGGAAGTTCTTGAGTAGGAGGACCAGACAAGGTATGTAGTTCTTCTTCCATAACGAAGGCTTGTATTCAATCTAACAAGGGGTCACCAGTTGTAACGACAAGGGGCCGTTACTATTGTAAATAGTTATATAAATTATAAAAATGTAAAATATACATATAAACGATAATTTCTTTATTAGTGTTTACACTCGGAGTGATCAAATAAAACTGAATATTTATTTTCCTTTTCATCGTGATGTACGTTTTATCAATGTCCAAGGCTAATTGAATATTCCCGTTCCCAGGTATCTGGATGCACGTTTACATATTCTTCTCGCCCTTGACCTCGTGGTTCTAATTCTCGGTGTGTTTCTTGTGGGGTGGTAATAAGGGATCTCTAATTACCATTGGCCTGAGAGGGAACTATATTACCACCTTTACTTGGTAGTTCATCGTGGATGGTTTTGTATTTCACTCTTAATACAATTTTCAATCTGATTTTTGGAATCGACCCTCAATTTTTAATATAATGAAAAACAAAAAAAATGTTGAGGGTTATAGTTTTAACTGAATATCTTTTTTGGAATAGTATGAAGGCTTTAATAACATAAACATCAACGAAATAAAAATCCTATACCACTACTTCTGGGACTTCCTGTCTATTTTTTAGATACTTTTCAACAAATTTTCTCTTTCTAATATTTCTTTTTCTTAAGAACGAGTACAACTTTCGAAGGGTCAAGAAAATTTTCTAAGAAGTGTACATTTTTATCATCCATTTTAGGACAATGAGGCCTTGCGTAGAAACTCTCCAATCTGCATCACCCCGATGCATTTCTTTGTCGGTTTTCATTACAGGAATATTTCTTCTTCTTGACTGACAGTATCGCAGCTATAAATTCCATCTGAGAGCAAATCTTGTTGAAGATTTACGGAATTGGAAAAATGATTTCAAAATACGTTATTTTTTGCCAACTAGTACTCTTGTTAAGTCTTTGACAACACGATCTCCCAAAGATTTTTAGTTGTCTGCTCTGTTTTGCCTTTATAGATCTGAAACTCTTACATGTATCCACTAGAATCTACTCTGACCCACACTTTGTCGGTTTATTGGGCATGTCATCATCTGTGGCATAGCAGCCCTTCTAGGGCCAATACCTCAACTACCGTACTCGTTTCGTGACCGATTAGTGGTAGTGTAGTTGAGGACTTAAACCGTGAGACAACCACTAATTGCTATGCAACCAGTGCGGCAGCGGATATACTCCTTTTACAACTAGCACATCAATGTTTAGTGAGAGTACGATTAATGCCTGATATTGTGACGCTACCCCTGGAGGCACTTGCCTCATATTGGCGTCGTTTTCTCTGTCGTGGCAGTTGCTTGGGCGCCGTTCTTGCAGCGGCAGTGTCTGAAAGAGATAACTTGTGGCCGGATTTGCTCTTTGCGGAAGAAGGGGGCCAAGGTTTTGCATAGAAAAAAGCACGTTAAACTTAACTAATGTTTATTTTCTAAAATAAAAAAAAATGTAAACCGAAAACAATGAATCAAACAAATAAATGAAACCCCTGTCTACCTGTGACCATCTATATTTAACGGCAAAGATACGATCGGCCGTGAGGCGGCGCTAACACAAGTAAGTAAGAAAGTGAAAATAAACTGAATTATAACTGACTCCACAGAACGGCGGTTGTCGAGCAGCGAAACACTATCGCCAGGTTTAGTTCTCTTGACCAGAGGAGCCAGCGACTGAAGTCTTTCTGGGAGAATTAATTCTCTCGGCGACGGTTAGCATTTTTATACCCGACAATTTGTAAATTCTAGTGAAAACCGGTTATTTAAAAGGTAGGGGTAAATTTACAAATACGACGGCGCTACTGCCGTTCTACAATGCTTTTATTATAGCTTTTATATGTTGCACTGACTGCACGAAGTTTCTGGAAAGTTAAACATCAGCAAGAGCTTGTACTATGTACAACAGTCACAGGCGGATTGTACACAGTAACTACTGACTCAGAAAAGGATCGAGAGGTAGTATCATTACGTTTAAATTAACTAATACTTATTTCCTAAAATAAAAATATGTAAACCGAAAACAATTAATCAAACAAATAAATGAAACCTCTGTCTACCTGTGACCATCTATACTTAACGGCGAAGACACGATCGGCCGTGAGGCGGCGCTAACACAAGTAAGTCAGAAAGTGAAAATAAACTGAATTATAACTGACTACAAAACGGCGGTTATCGAGCAGCGAAACACTATCGCAAAACTCGAGTTAGAACATCGGCGGCGGTACGCTATCACTACTATTGAGGATCCTAGACAGAAAACGACTCAGGATAAGGTTTCGTTCTCTTGACCAGAGGAGCCAGCGACTCAACTCTTTCTGGGAGAACTAAATCTCTCGGCGACGGCCAGCGTTTTTATACCCGACAATTTGTAAAATTTAGTGAAAACCGGTTATTTAAAAGATAGGGGTCAATTTATAAATGCGACGGCGCTACTGTCGTTCTACAATGCTTTTAAATGTTGCACTGACTGCACGAAGTTGTTAGAGAGTTAAACATCAGTAGAGTAGCAGTTAGGTTTCTGGCTAGTGAGGTTATGTTTACGCCTAAAGTCTGGCTACTGCTGCAACCCGCAACACACGTTTAACCCGAACCCAATCCGAACCCCAAAATTCAACCCGAACCCCATGAACCCCGCACGAACCCCACCAGATGATGTTGGGCCCCATTGGTTCCCCACCCCTTCTATACCCCCGCCCCACTTTGTTCCCCCGCCCCCTTTAAACTGTTATTGGTCCCCACCTCCTCTAGACCCTCTCCCCCACTACTACCGCTTCCCCCACTTATTGACAGTAGCAGCAGCAGCAGGATATGAAGTCATGTCTAAAAATAGCTGCATGTGAAAACGTGTTGGAACAAGTTCCCAAGCTGTGTGAAATCATGTTTAAAAATAGATTTTGCAGCTGCAGTTGAGTCATGTTTAAAAATAGTTGCATGTGAAAGCGTGCTGAAACAGGTTCTTACGCTAAAAATATTTTTACGCATGCGCAGTTTACGAATTTGTTACATATTTATTTTGAATTTTAAAATTGTTTTTAATTACAAAAAGTACATACAAGCAAAATGACTAACGAAACAGCTAAGGAAACAGTATGCTCGTTAAGTGAAAGTGTTATTAAAAAAATAAAATTAGCTTTTTATTTAATTGAAACATTGGATGAGGCTGGAAATTGGCGGAAACATATTAATAAATTAATTTTAATAATATCGAATTGTATTAAAAACCAAAGTGCGTGTAACAATAAAACCGAAAATTTATTTAAACTTGAAGCAAATTTATCAATATTAAAATTTTTTCGGGAAAAATAAAAAAAATTTAAACATAGTCAATTAGTAGTTGGATCTGGAGTAACCAAAGGTAAATGACAACGGCATAAGCTAATTTGGCAAGATATAAAATCTATTTTTGGAAGTCGAATACAAACAGGTGTAATTATATATAAATATTTTAAAGATCCAATTTTATTTTTTGAAAAAAGCAAACGAATTTTTAAGAATAAAATAAAACTGCTTTAAACACATCTATAATGAAAGTAAATATTGTTTTCAGTGCGGAATTCATTATGCCGCACACTGGTGTTTTAGAAATTAAAACATTCAACTCCAGCAATAAACCAATAACCAACGCAACCAATTTAAATGCTTGGTACAAAGAAAACGTGCAAGACAAAATATTACGCAAGTTAAAAGACTTTCAAGAGAGAGACTCGGGTTGGGCGTTACATGAAATTATGCACTTAAAAGTAAACATTAACAAATATACACCAATAACAGGAGGAACCTATATTGAGCTGCCAGAAGAAATTAAAAGAAAAAAAGCAATAGTCAACATTAAGAACAACGATGAGTTTTTCTTTCTCTGGGCTGTAACGTCTGCACTCTATCCAGCTGCCAAGAATTCAGATCTAGTTAGTTCTTATCCACATTTGAATAAAGTACTAAAATATGATGGAATTAGTTTTCAAATTAAAGTTAAAGATATACCAAAATTTTAAGAAATGAATAGTTTATCTATAAATGTATATACTTTAGAGAGAAGTGGTAAGAAAAATCTAGTCGTTCCTGTTTATTTAAGTGAGAAAATTTTTGAAAAAAACTATTCACTTACTTATGATAAATTCTAACGAGGAGGATAATATAAAAAATGGGGATGGTTTGAAGGATGACTATTTAATGGAAATAGATAATAATGAGCATATGGAAATTGATAATAATATTAATATGGTAAAAAATTGCGATTTAATACCAGCTATCATTTTATGTGGATAAAAAATTTATCACGCTTGTTAAGTAAACAAGTATCAGCTCACAAAGGTAGAATGTGGCTCTGTGACAGATGCTTAAATTATTTTACAACATAATTTTTTCTAACTAAACATACTGAGCATTGCCAGCAAATGAACAAATGTCGCATTGAAGTACCAACTGAAGAAAATAAAATTTTGAAATTCAAAAATTATCAGTATCAGGAAAGGGTTCTCTTTGCAATTTACGCTGATTTGGAATCAATTTTAGAGAAAAAGGACGAATAAAATGGCAATAAAAATAAGAATACTAAAATTATACATAAACATACACCTTTTAGTATAGAATATTACTTAAAATGTTCTTACGATGATTCTTTATCAAAGTTCAACATGTATCGTGGAGAAAACTGCCAAGATTGGTTTGTCAATGAATTACAAACAATGGCTCTGAATATTAATGCCATAATTCAGAATATTCAACCTATGCAGCTGACACCAGAAGAAGAATTTGAATTTAGTAAAGCAACAATATGTCTATATGTCAAAAATCATTTAATGCAAATGAAATTAAAACAAGGGACCATTGTCACCTCTCATCAAAATACAGGGGTGCTGCACATCAGTCTTGTAATTTAAATTATAAAAAAACACATACTATCCCAGTTGTTTTTCATAATCTAAGCGGTTACGATGCACACTTTATTATATAAAAAAAAATGCAAAAGGATTTCCAGCAACACTTAATCTGCTTCCAATAAACAAAGAGCGATACATTTCATTTACAAAATATGTACAAGACACCAAAATCAGTTATCGATTTATTGATTCGTTTCGATTTACGGCAAGTTGTATAGATAAATTGGCAACATATCTTCAAGGTTCTGAAAAGAAAACTATTAGAAGCCATTGTAATAGCGAAGAAGAGTTTCAGTTATTAACCAGAAAAGGAGTTTTCCCCTATGAATACTTGGACTGTTGGGAGAAACTTAATGAAGAAAAGCTGCCAACTCAAGACCAGTTTTATAGTGTAATGAAAAATGAAAGTGTTTGTGATAATGACTACAATCATGCTCAAACTGTGTGGAACTATTTTAAAATAAAGTCTTTAGGAGCGTATTCAGATTTGTATTTAAAAACTGATGTATTGTTATTAGTAGATATATTTGAAAATTTTCGCGACAGTTGTATGCAGTCATATAAACTTGATGCGTTACATTATTATACGGCAGGTCTTGCATTTGATGCAATGTTAAAATGTAGTTCTGTTGAACTTGAGCTTTTAACTGATATTGACAAAATTTTATTTATTGAAAAGGGGATACGTGGTGGTGTTTCACAATTTTCAAACAGATGTGCCAAGGCAAATAACAAATACATGAACAATGAGTATAATTCAAATTTACCTAATTCTTATTTAATGTATTTTGATATTAACAATTTATATGGTGCTGCTATGAGTCAATACCTACCATATGGCGGGTTTGAATGGGTTAATGATACTGAAATTTATAATATTGATTTACTAAATATTAGCGATGAATCTGAAACAGGTTATACATTTGAAGTAGACTTGGAATATCCATTAGAATTACATGAAAAACATAAGGATTTACCTCTTTGCCCAGAACATTTTATACCACCAATATCAAAGTATTCTAAATTAATTCCAAATTTGTACCCAAAGCATAAATATATAATTCATTATCGAAATTTGAAACAATGCTTACATTTAGGGTTAAAAATTAAAAAAAAAATATCGAGTTTTAAAATTTAAACAAAGTGCTTGGTTAAAAATATATATATTGATTTGAATACAGAATTACGCAAAAATTCAAATAATGAATTTAAAAAAAAATTCTATAAACTTATGAATAATGCTGTTTTCGGATAAACAATGGAAAATGTTCGAAAACACAAAGATGTTAAACTAGTTACAAAATGGGGTGGTCGTTATGGCGCAAAATTTTATGTTTCACAACCAAATTTTCACAATTGTACTATAATTGATTTTTTTAAATTTATTTTACAAAGAAGGGCTACACAACAGGACAAGTCCCAATAACAGTGCAGCACTAACAACATCAAACATTACATATTGCAAAGTCGAGGCAAAATATTAATAATAAACATATAAAAACAGTGGTATAAAAATAAAAATGAATGAGAAAGAAAGTCAGTATTAAATAGTATACAAATAACTCAAATAATATTTAAGAAATATTTTGAATGTACGTAAACTACAACAAAATAAATCAGGTACATTTGATACAGAAGCTAAATTATTGTAAGCATGTACTAATCTAACTAGCGGTGAATTCATTGCAGAGTTTGTTCTACAGTGCTTAACAAAAAACAAATAAGATAATCGAGTAGAATGATGAGATATCCGTAAAGAAAATTTATTTAAAATAACAGGACTATCTATAAAATTATTTAAAATTTTAAATAAGAAAGACAGATCCAAAAGTATTCGTCTTTTTTGTACCGAAAGTAACAGAATCGAATTATGTGGATACCTGAAATTCAATTTCTTTGGACACTCTCGATTCTATTTATATATACATGATAATGCGGTGACCAGCAAACAGTAGCGAATTCTAATTGAGATCGTACAAGAGAATAATAAAGAAATATGAAAGTGTTATAATTAGTGAAACTTGTACCAATTCTTAAAATAAAGTCGAGCATTTTATAAGCTTTTTTAACAATATAATCGACATGTAAGTCAAACAAAAGCTTACTGTCTAAGATGACGCCAAGATCTTTAACATGAGAGACACGACTAATATTATTACCGTCAATGGAATAATTGAACGTAAGTATTTTTCTATTACGTGTGAAAGTAATACATGAGCATTTACCAAAATTAAGTGTTAAATCATTCCTTATCAGGTAAGAGCTTAGTCTGTCAAGATCTTCCTGCATCGCAGAACAGTCGGATGCAATTTTGACAGCGCTAAATACTTTAAAGTCGTCAGCATACATAATGAACTTGGAGTTGGTAAAACAGCTCTTAATGTCATTAAAAAGGTTAGAAAAAGGAGAGGCTTAAGATGTGATCCCTGTGGTACACCAGAGGTAACAGGAAAGTACTCCGAGGTGTATCCATTGATAGTTACACATTGTTGTCTATCAGTAAGGTATGATTTGCACCATTGTAGAAACTGACCGTGAACACCGTAAAACTCTAATTTCGAAATCAGGATAAGATGATTAATCCGGTCAAATGCCTTACTAAAGTCGGTGTATACTGCATCTACCTGTGTTTTATCATCCATTCAGGTCTATTCACTAAAAAATACGTTAACTTTTAGCGTACAAATATCCAATGCTAAAAAGTAAATATTAACGTCACTGTTAACAGTACTTCATAAAATTGCTATTCACTAAGACAGTGGTTAAAAATTACGTTAATATTTAACTTTTTAGCGTGTACGCTAACAAATGCTGTGAAATCAGCTTCACATGACGAAATAAACCTGTCCAAACTTAATATAATTGCCTGTCAAGTTTGATAAGTTAGTAAAAGTCTAGTGGGATGAGTAATCCGTGAGTGAAACGCTTAAAATATAATATATAGCTAAATTAATAATTATTTATAGAAAAATATGTCTGATAACGGTAAGTGCATAGATACAAATATGTATGTGCAATATTTTTAATAAGTGTTTTGCAGAAACAAAGAAAAGAGGTTCACGAACCACAAAAAACAAATAGAAATTTTAATAAATTACATAGCGAAAAATAAAATTCTGCTTTCTGGCAAAATTAACCCAAGAGAGGTTCAAGATGTTAATAAAAAGTAGGAAGAACTTACATTTCTCTTAAACACATGTGGTTACGGACCACAGAAAACTGTGAATCAGTGGAAAAAGGTAAATTATATGAAGGTATAATAAATATATAACCTTCGTTTAATAATTATTGTACATACATGCTTTTGCTGAAATTCGCACAAAGACCAGAGGTTTTTTTTAAACAAAACTGCTACAGGAGGTGGACCGGCGAATGTGAAAGACCTGACGGATGTAGAAGAGAAGTTGATGGGGCTATTATCAAAAGTTGTTGTGGAAGGTGCGCCTGTACCAGAAGCTGGCGTACCTTGCGAAGAAAATTCAGATAATTTTAGTTTTCCTGAACAAGTGAGTAAAGAAAAAAAACCGCAATATATTCAAATTTTAAATTTGTGTACTTATATTTATATTCAACACTCTAATTTTGGATGTAATTTGGGGTATTCCAGGAACTACTGAACACAGATGTAATTATGGTGCCTTTGGACGATAGCATTGGTTCGTTTGTGTTTGAGGCAGAAGAGGTAATAAATTTTTTTACATTAAATTTAACGCATTTGTAAATAATTTATTTAATTAAAGAGTGCACCTGCCGTAAATGAAAAGCATAGTCAGCAGAAAAAAAGGAAGCAATATACCGCAACAGCTACATCAACAAGCAGCAGTTTACAAGCTGCTATAAGCAAGCAAGTAGATTCCAGTGATAACTTGTGCAAATCCATAGATAAACTAAGTGAATCTATCAAAATGTTAGCTGAATCGTTCGAGAGAGTCGCATTGGCGATGGTTAATAAACTGATGAACCTTTAAAATGTGACATACTCTTTATTTCTTATGAAATTTTTTTTCAACGTTTCCGTTTTTTTTATTTTATATGAGCATGTAGAATACATTTTATTTTATTCGTTTTTATTTCTTAATTCGATGTATACAAAATGTTCATTTCAAATGGGCCACCATTGCTATCTTGAGAACTAATAGATCTACAAAGATGGTTAAATGGGCAAACAATTTTTATTTTACAAGACATATTTAAAGAAAAAATTTTTTTTCGACTAGTGGTTCTCCAAATACGCGATCTACCTTTTTCATTTGAAATGGTAATATACTTTTTATTTGCTTATTCATTAAAGAACTTAATTCTGAATTCGGTGACATAATATTTTTATATTCTTACATAACAATTTTTTTGAGAAAAAAGCTTATAAAATTTTACACTAATTTGATTAGAATATGGCTAATATATACATTTTAATAAAATTATTATAGAAATTTATATGCTTTTTTCACAAAAAAATGGTTATATAAATATTAAAATATTATATCACTGAATTCAGAATTAAATTTTCTAACGATTGAGCACATAAGAAAGATATGTTCTCATTTAAAATAAAAAAGTTAAGTTTCGTATATTGAGAACTACTGATCGAAAAAAAATATCCGTTCTTTAAATTTGTATTTTGAAATATAAATTGTTTGCCCATTTCATCGTTTTTGCAGCGCTTATAGTTCTCGAGACAGTAACAGTGGCTTATTTAAAATAAACAGCCTGCATACTTACTTTCTTTTTTCCATATATTCGTTTTTTTTTTCATTCATTGTTTAGAGGATTAGGACGTACAGTGTATATTGTAACAATTCGGGTTAGCGAATCTTGATTAAAATTTTGAGTCATCGCGAAAAATTAATTAAAAAAAAAATAGCGGTAAAGAATAAATTATTTAATTTGAAATCATTTCTAAAATTTCAAAATTTTAATTCAGATTCACTAACACAAATATTACCAAAGTCAATACTAAGTATTAATATAGTAGTAGAATGTGATTTAATTTGTTAAGTATATATCTGTGATGATTGAAACATAGCAATATATTTTGTATTACATTATAATATATATATATATATATATATATATATATATATATATATATATATATATATATATATATATATATATATATATATATACAGGGAATTTATTTTAACGTGCAACATATGGTCAATCACTTCCATGGTTACTACAAACTACTGTCAAAAATGACAGCAATGTAATGTTTGTCCAATTTAAAATGCAACATACAAAAATTTGTAGTTATGTATTTTAATACCAATTTCCAATAAATTAGTCTACATACTATTAACAAAAAATCAAAATTTTAATGTAGGGTAAGCAGTACAATTATTGGCCCCTTAAGATATTTTTATTTTTGTTTTGCTTCTAAAATTAATGTATTTAGTTCTTTTCTTAAATGCATAATGTATTTTGAAAGCTTGAATATCTAATTTTCGAAAGCAATTACTTTTATTATTGATAAGTTTATTTCAAATATGGTTTTTTATAAATAAAATCAGTATTACCAAAAATTATAGTTATTGGCATGTTCAACATAGTTATTAGCACACAATGATATAGTTATTGGCATAGGTGTCATAATTTATAATAATATAAATTTTATAAATACATTGTTTATATTTATGAAAAATATATAACAAATAATGTACAAAAATATATATTCTTGAAAATGAATGATTTTTCAACACTAAACTCTACTACATGTATTACATAAATATAAATTTTCATCCTTCTTTAAAGGTTGTTTATTTATAACACAATTTATATGATAAGCTCTATCACAATTACCGCATTTTATACCAATATTTAAATTTGTCATATTTGTAACGCAAATAAAACAGAGTCCAACAGTCATAGTTTTATTGCTAGGAAAATATGACTTTCTGTCGCCTTCTGTTTCGAAAGAATTTTCTTGTTTATCATCTTTAGTATCGGTTGTTGGTGATTTTATTGTTATACAGGAAATGATGTTGATTTTTTTTTTGTCATCCTTATTAATATTATGTATTATTGTTGGAGAACTTTGATTGTGTTTTTTAACATTGTAATTTTCTGATGTGACAGTACTAGATTTCAAAAATTTTTTACTTGTATTTTTAATTTCATTTTGTGTACTCTTCTTCGTGGTCCGTCTCTTCTTTGTCTGCTGTTCCTCTTCTTTGGCCTTTTTTTTAGTTTCCCTTTCTCTTTTCCTACTTTCCTTTGCTTGGAGCTCAGTCTTCTTTTCTATCTCCTTTTTATCTTTTAAAGCTTTCCACGATGTTGATGATATTACAAATGGCATTCTTTCAATATTTCTTTTCCCTTTTCTTTCTGGAGTCACAGGCCAACTTAAATGACTCTCAATTGACGTCATCTTCCCCTTTTTTTCAGGTGTTGAAAAATACAAATTTGGTTCTCCGATGTTGGCGTTTTCAAAATTCTCCGTAATGTTTATATTATCATTATTAAGTTCTTCTACATGTAAAACTAATTGTTCCTTCGAATCATCTTTTACTTCAATTTCATTACTTTCAAAGATCACATGCATATTTTCAATATCGAATATACTTTCATTAACAGTACTATTGTTCTCATTAAGGCTTGTATCAAGCAATTCAATTTGTAAAGGTACTTCACTATAAATATCATTCTCCGGCATATTATTATTTACAAAAGTCCCGTTTTCATTTTCTATTTTCTCAGTTTCATTTAGGCTTTTGTTACTTACTTTAATTTCAGAATTATTTTGTATCACTTCTGTTATAGTTTCTTTAGTTAGTATATTATATTCTTCGATGCTGTTAATTTTAATTAATTCTTCCGTTTTGAATTCTTTCCACAGTTTATATAACATTTTCAAATCATCATTCTCTTCATCAAATATATTATCTAAAGTTTTGAATTTCTCAATTTTATTTAAGCCCACAATTTTTTTAAATGTTTCATATCTGATAGAAGTAACATCGGAAGGTTCTGACTGGTTATTTTTCGTTGTAAGTTTCAAGTTCTTCCCTAGACACTTACTAAAATCTATAGCATCTGCATTCCACGGATATATTCCACAAGCCTTAAACCCGTTTCTTATAATATCAGGACGAATAGAATTTTCAATTACACTCTTAAGTATAGGCGCAAATTTATTTTTTGTTAATTCTTCTGTCGGATGTTGTCGGCGCCATTCCACGACGCCTTTTCTCCAGCCATCCTTCAATGGTTTAAACGTGGAAACATCGCATGGCTGCAAAACTCTTGTCGCATTCGGATACAAGGAAACTAAAATTATACCCAATTTTGAACAAAGTTCACTTAAATTTCTATCAAGGTGGGTCTTGTGTCCATCAACAAATAAAATTATAGGAAATGTACTGTTTTAGTTTTTAACAAATGGGTAAAATATATTTCCGATATATTCATAAAATATTTCCGTTTTCATCCACCCTGAGTCACTACATGCCAGACCCCAATCGCCCGGAACGGAATCCGCAATTTCTTTCGGCATTCTCTTATAAGGGTAGATTATTAGTGGTGGAGTTGTTTCTCCTGAAGCGCTGAATGTGAACATGACCGTTAGGGTGCTTTTTGCCTGACCAGAATCTATTTCGTACACATTTTTGGCTCCCTTTGGCGCCACAACCTTCTTGTTTTGTGGACATAATTGGAAATTAGTTTCATCACCGTTAAAAATTCGCTCTGGGTGATTGAGTACATCTGCAAAACCCTCTTCATCCAAATACGAATAAATATGAGCGAACCACTTTCTAATATCTTGCTCACTTACATTTCCTGACGCAGCTGTTATAGCTTCAGACTTCCGTTCTGAAAGATCAGGGTGGCGCTTTATGAAAGCTTTATACCAACCGTCGCCGGGATAATTGTCTTTAAATGGGTTTGTGCGAGGCTGATCATCCAAAAACTGTTTTACAGATACTTGAACGTCTTCTTTTCTTCTAGGAAATCCTTTCCTATGGGATTCCTTTATCCAATTGACTAATATTTGCTCTTCTTCAGCACTTAAAACAGTTGAAGGACCATGACGAATTTTAACAAATTTATCCGACAAACGAAACTGAAGAGTTGCGCGCGGAATTCCATATAGTTTAGATGCTTCCCTTTTGGGGACCCCTGAGCGCACAGCTGTTATTGCCCTTAAAAGTTGTTCCTCAGAATATTTTTTAGTATATGGTTGACCATCTTCAGTTTTAGGCATCTTTTACAGTAATTATAGAACCTAAATGGAAAATATTTAATTACTTTTTAGGGAATTTCAGTAATTGTCACTACGATAAGTTTAGTTATTGGCCGGGGGCCAACAACTATCATGAGGGTATTTATGGCAATAAGGTCCGTGTAAAATAAAACTACAGTGCGCACAAACCTATTTGACATTAAAATACTGGATTTTCGACCTTAAAGTTAAAATTCAGTAATTGGCCGGGTATGCCAATAACTATATTTAACATCAGTTATAGATACAGTTATTGGCCACGCCAAATTTAATGAAAATATGAACAAATATTAAGGTTAGATATATTATTTTGGTATTTTCATTATATTAGATGAATATAAAACATATGAATCAATTAAAATTTATGAAATAGTTATGAAAATCTAAACACAAGATCTGGTCAGGCTTACCGTTTCAAGCAGATAATACAAGAATATACGTGTTGTGGAATCGAGTCGCAATAAAACACACACTATTTATTGGCAGTGCCAACTAAATAAAACAAATTTTTCACATTGCATTAAGAAAGGTTCAGTGTAGCAAACTGAATATAGAAAAGTACACTATTATAGCTAGAATTCTTATTATTCTATTATAAAAGTAGGGAGGCCAATTATTGTAGTGGGGCCAACAATTGTACTGTTTACCCTAGCACATCTTAACAAACTTTGGCTTACCAAAATTCATAATTTTAATGTAATAAATGTTCAAAAATACCTCCATTCACACTGAGGCAATATCCTAGTCGATCTTAGAAAGAATTGACACCATTTGTGACGTGTTCTGGAGGTATCTCCTGTGCTGCAATATTATTTATAATGTTGCATTTTAAAATGGACAAACATTACATTGCTGTCATTTTTTGACAGTAGTGTGTAACCATGGAAGTGATAAACCATATGTTGCATTTTAAAATAAATTCTCTGTATATATATACATATATGTATTTTTTTCATTGTTCATTAATTCTTTGTATTAAAGCATTTCTCCTTCTTAATCCTTCTGCATACCATTGATCTCGTTGATGATGTATAGGTGCAGCTGAAAAATATTTAAACTGCGCATACATTTTACATTTTGAATCATGCATATTAAAACAAATTCAAAATCTAACCGAAAATTTTACATTAAAGTTAAATTCACGTAAGAAAATAAATTTGAATCGATTTTGTTATATTTACTGACAGTAAATTTATATTATTTGATTTTAATAAATTATACCTAAATTTTGAGCAGGCTGCGGTATTACTTGATGATCATCATTGGGTAAATCTATATTATAGTGGTTTGCCATATTGTGTAAAACTGCGCACGTATTTTTAATAAAACCAGCCTTAACGGGATGATAATTTAAAGTTCGGTGTCGTAGTAGTGAACGAAATCTGCTCTTCAATACACCATTCAATCTTACTATGCAATTTCTTGCTGAACAATGC
Source organism: Harpalus rubripes (assembly GCA_963082715.1). NCBI lineage: Eukaryota > Metazoa > Arthropoda > Insecta > Coleoptera > Carabidae > Harpalus > Harpalus rubripes. Next base: position 12,336,381 of record OY720461.1, read on the forward strand.
ACCGTGTTATACCTAAATTCTGGACTACCTTCTGCAGCTCCATCTACTGGCGTCATGAGCCATGGTTCCAACGGGTAGCCCGAATCGCTTACAATTAAAAATCAATATAATCAATAAGACAATGGTTAAAAATTACGTTAATATTTAACTTTTTAGCGTGTACGCTAACAAATGCTGTGAAATCAGCTTCACATGACGAAATAAACCTTTCCTAACTTAATATAATTGCCTGTCAAGTTTGATAAGTTAGTAAAAGTCTAGTGGGGTGAGTAATCCGTGAGTGAAACGCTTAAAATATAGATACAAATATGTATGTGCAATATTTTTGATAAGTGTTTTGCAGAAACAAAGAAAAGAGGTTCACGAACCACAAAAAACAAATAGAAATTTTAATAAATTACATAGCGGAAAATAAAATTCTGCTTTCTGGCAAAATTAACCCAAGAGAGGTTCAAGATGTTAATAAAAAGTGGGAAGAACTTACATTTCTCTTAAGCACATGTGGTTACGAACCACAGAAAACTGTGAATCAGTGGAAAAAGGTAAATTATATGAAGGTATAATAAATATATAACCTTCGTTTAATAATTATTGTACATACAGGCTTTTGCTGAAATTCACACAAATACAAAAAGACGGACAAGAGAAGTTTTTTTTAAACAAAACTGCTACAGGAGGTGGACCGGCGAATGTGAAAGACCTGACGGATGTAGAAGAGAAGTTGATGGGGCTATTATCAAAAGTTGTTGTGGAAGGTGCGCCTGTACCAGAAGCTGGCGTACCTTGCGACGAAATAAACCATTCCTAACTTAATATAATTGCCTGTCAAGTTTGATAAGTTAGTAAAAGTCTAGTGGGGTGAGTAATCCGTGAGTGAAACGCTTAAAATATATATTATATATAGCTAAATTAATAATTATTTATAGAAAAATATATCTGATAACGGTAAGTGTATAGATACAAATATGTATGTGCAATATTTTTGATAAGTGTTTTGCAGAAACAAAGAAAAGAGGTTCACGAAAGTAGATATGCTTGACCGATTCTAATCCAAACCGGATGAACACAGTCCATCCAGAGGTACCATGGGTGTACTTCTTCAGCAACCCCTTCAGATTTAAGTGTATTTCTTTAGCAACCCTTTAGGGGTGTTTTTCGTGGTTATGGGTAGTTTTTTAGTAACCCCTGTAGTTCTTTAGTAACCCCTGTAATCTCTTCGGCTAGTTCTTGTGTGTACCCCTGTGATTTGAAGGGGTGGGTTTGATTGTAACCTATCAGAGGAGGTATTTAGCTTATCTTAAGGTAAAGGTTGGAGTAGGTAATAAAATGTATTGTTTTACCAGATATATTTTTATTGTTTTTACATACAGGTTTGTATTTGTACAGGTAAGTTGTGTATTTGCATTACCTATGTGATAACGTTGATTATTTTTGTACCTGTCTGTAGCAATGGCTTGTCGACGGCGGGGGATGTGTTTATTGCTAAGGATGGGCGCAGCAATTTTGGAATTGGCTACGGCCATAGCGTCTGCTGGTCGACAACCGCTTGCGGGCGTCTGCCGGTTGACAACTGTAATTAGGTTATTTTTTAAAATTTCAATGGTTACTTGTACTGTTGTGTGACATGAATGTTTGCTGATAAAATGTATCTTTAGATAATAATTTAACCTTATAGCCGTGAACTTATTTGGAATGACGTATTTTGTTTTTAAGAAATATTTTAACTCACAACTGTGATTAGGTTATTTTTAAACAGTACATATGTAAACAAATAAAAAGTTTAAGGTCAACTGCACACCTGTAATTAACACCTGTCCGGAAGTTGGCAACATCAAAGAATGCCGCGCTGATAAAAAAATTCCCACGGTCTCAAAAAAGTTGCCACGCCCAACCGTCCCCATACATTTTTAAAATTTCAATGGCTACTTGTAGAAATTGTTTGGATATATTTTAACAGTAAATTTTTGTAATTTTTAGTTTTATTAACATGAATAGAAAAACGATAACAATGATAAATTAAAAATCACACCAAGACAAGTTAAATTATTGAGAAAAGACTAGTTTCAATTATTATATATACATACACATACACAAATATACATATTACGAGTATAATTGGACATTATTGATTAGTTAAGCATTGCGTTTCATACTGTCACTGTACACTGAGCACTAAACACCTCATGTAATGAACGAAACATGAGTTAAACAGGCCATTCGCGAATTGTGTCACATTCATTTAATAATTCACTTTATTTTAAAGCACTACAACACACTGAAAACTTGTACACTGAACACCTCATGTATTGATACATATGTGATGCTTGATAGAGCTGTTTGAAGCGAATGTTTGCTGATAACAGTTAGTTTAGATAACAATTTAACCTTAGACCATGACCTTATTTCGATTCATGTAGAAAGTTTAAAATTACATTTGTTTTACATGCAAACCGCACATAGCCGTAGAACTAAGTTGGATTTTACGCTCGAGCTGTAAACTGCACGCGATGCCCGCGAGTGACCGCTCGGTAACGCATATAATTGTAATCTACATATGGCAAGCAAATAAAACTGTATGTCTACGTCTACGCCTATGAATTCAAAGTAATGCATTTGCATACATAACATTTGGAATAAATATAATAATAATTGCATTAAATATATAATTTAACAAATATGCTACGTAATAAGTTATGTCTTGACAACTCCATATTTTTTTTTACAAATACTAAACTTTCTTGGTATTAAATTTATAAATACTTTTTGTTTTTATGTTACTTATTATAAAAGTTAAAACAATTGTAATTATTTTAGTTTATTTTTAAACGTGAAAGGTAAAAGTTGTCTTTTAATTTTAAAATGGAGAAAAAAATTATTGCACGTAATTTGTTATCAGCTGCTTTTAATTTAAAACAGCTATCAGAAGAAGATTATAACTCTTATAAATTTTTAATAAAAAATAGTAAAGAGGATTGTAAGAATGTAATCTATATAATTGAAAAATATGCATCTATTGCATACATATGTCAACAAATTTCCGAGGAAGATTTCAGTGATATATTAAATATAAAAGATATATGTATAGAAAATATGTGGAAAGAACTTCCTTTAAAATTTAAGCTACACCCAAATGTTATATTGAAATTACGTTGTGTGGAACATTATAATTTACCAATACATAAAACCCACATTGATGGTCTATCACCATCTATTGAAAAGTGTTTTGCATGCAGACAAGGTTTAAAAATTAGTAATGCAAAGCTTTGTTGTTAATAATAAGACACAGTCAATTCCAAACAGACTAATTAATCGTGAAATATTCGGTACTCATATATCGCCGTCATACTGTAGAAAAAATGAATGTTTAGAAGAAATAGCAAAACTAAAAAATGTTCAATTATTTTGTAAAGAAAATTTAATACGAGAAGAAACTATATATGACAAACAAATTAAAATACTTACAAACTCAATTATTTTATCACATCAAAAACATAATAAGTAATATATATATATATATATATATATATATATATATATATATATATATATATATATATATATATATATATATATATATATATATATATATATATATATATATAAATGTAAACAAAATAAAGTATGAATGGAAGAAAGCAGCTGCAACCTATTATAGATTATTTATTTTACCTGTAAGCAATATGAAAGTAAAAATATTATGTACTTATAATAATAATAATAATAAACTTTATATATATAAATATTATTTATTTATTTTTTATTTTACATAATTCGTACAGTATTTGTTAAAGGTTTATATTTAATAATTTTATCATGTATAATTAAACAGTAAGCAGTAGTGTTGGCTGGAATATTTTTATTTGTTTCAAAATTTAATTTTAAATCTATTGTACCAGATTTTAAAGTTTCATTTTGATATAACGTATTTATTACAACAATAGGACATTTTTTCATAAATTCTTCAGGTGTATAAACAGGCTCATTAGTTTTTTGATAATATGCAAATTGATATTGCATATACATATAGTATAAAGTAGCCCATTGATTATTATCAAAATTTAAATTTAAATTATCATATGGAAAAACTTCAGAATTTAACTCAACTTTAAAATTTGTTAAATTACAATGATCAAATACACTCATATCTTTTACAAAACTATTTTTACGATCTGTTTGAAATCCAAAAATAATCATTCTCGGTTTTTCCAATTGTGCTGCGGTTTTGACTACCCAGGTATGCTGTTGGGTTTGTGCTACCACTAAATGTTCGTGTAATTCCCAGGTTCGAAATGCAATTGGTATTTCTGTACTACTATCCAAATATTTCACTAATTTTAACTTTTCCTGATCTGAAACTGTTATATGAGGTATATGCCAACTTACTTTAAAAAGTTTTATTTTTAACGTTTCCGTATTACTTGATGTAATTAAAGCATTTTTATCAGAACTGGCACGTAAAAGAACTAAATCATGACGTGAATTTAAAAGAATTTTTTTATAATCTTCAGCAAAGCCTAATACCATACGAAGTGGGATACAAAAGCTAAAATTTCCCTTATTATTATGTGTACTTATATCACTTGTATATGGTGACGAACATGCATTTATTAAGCCACGACATTCGCTTGAACTGTATGAACAATAGTGTTTTAAAGTAGTTGTAATCCCAGGATTACGAATACGCTCAATAACGATTCCCCCTATTTCATAACGAATTTCATCAAACAAGTGCATTATTCCATTGTTTATAAATTTTCCTGTTTCTGTTGGTTTATCCTCATGATTTAATAATTGACCCTCGATATAAATATGACTATTTGAGGGTTGGATATATAAATCTTGTCTTTGCAGTGTTATTCTAATTTCATCATTGTTGTTTAATAATGAAGATGCATATGGTACATAAGTATGTGCTTCAGCACTTTGTATACTTTCGTCAAAATATATAGGTTCCTTCACACTTAAAATGTCACTCATTTTTTTGTTTTTGTACACAGTACACAGTACATATAATTTGAGCACTTACAAAATGATGTACGAATTTTAAAATGTATGTAAAGTAGTATCTGTGTTAATATGTTTTTATTTTTCTTATTTTTTTCCGTTTTTAATATTATTTTTTGATACCACTTTAAATCCAAGAGCTTCTAAATATTTTTTATTTTCACTTGTTAATTGATGCCTTGTTTGGCTTTTACTGACGCTAGCATTAGTATATTTCGCTTTTATATGTAATTTAGCATGCGTATTATATATTATTCCCATTTTGTTTTAAAAAAATTTTAAATGTAGTCTTATCGTGACAAGTTCTCCTCTAAAATTGAGTAACGCATTCTCTTGATCAGTTATTTTAAGCATAATATTGTTAATATAATATGTATTAATTGGTAAATAGATAACATTTACCGGATTTTCAATTATTTTATATCCTGATGGAGCACTTGGGTAAAACTCATGGATTATATGAACGAGTTTTGAATTATCATATGAACCTGTTACTATATTACAGTGTGTACGAATAGAATTAACTTTAATTATATTTACAGGATTTTCTGACGTATGATATATTTTTCCAGCATATACTTTTGCTTCATAACCCAGTAATTCTCTAATTGTATTTTCTTTAGTGAAATCTACATCCCATTCACAATACATTTCACATTTTAATGTATTATTATTTGCTATAATTGAAATTGTTGGTTTTCCTGAAGCACTTTTCATTTTTTTTCTTAAAATTATATTTATATTTTGTAGTTCATATGATCCATCTGGTATAGTAATGCTGTATTTACCAGCATAAAATTTATTGTTTCGTTTATCAATATTTGGAATAGAATTATAACCTTGAAAATTTATCAGTCCTAATACAAATTCGTTACTAGGATCAAGTTGAATAGCTGGATTTATAGTTTGAGATAATTCCGAACTTTTTTCCGAGAAAGTAAATGTGTACGACATTGTTGTTTGGGTAATACTAAAAATTTGTTTACAGAAAATGTTTATTAAATAAAAATTTTAAACAAAGATGTCCACAATTAACAGTGTCAAATAACTGATATTGATTATAATTATATTTAATGTTACAGCTACCAAAATATTTAACTATTTCTTTTGGAGGTTTTAAACTACCAAAACTATCAAAATATATAACGTTTTTACCAAATTTTTTGTATGCCACCCAATGTGTGCCTATATTGTTAAAATCATCCAAATTAACTATTCCACATTCTTTAAAATTAACACGGTTAGGTAAATTATTTCTCATAAAAACTCCTCTAAAATTTGGTATTTTTAAAATTTTGACATATTTTAATAATTCAATATTAGTTAGAGCATGTTTTGGCAGCTTTTTTAGTAGTTTTTTTGCATTTTTATTTGCGAATATGACGAGGGTTGCAAATACAATCCGAGTCCTTTTTTATATGGTTTTAAATATAAACCTTTTCCTAAAGCAATAGCTTCCATTGTTTTATTATGACGTTGGTTTTCTGTTAGCTGTTTGTTTGCTGATTTTACATCATCTACTGCTTTCGCAATACCTGCAGCACCTCCCGCTAATGTTCCTAATGCACTTAATCCAGCAAATATTGGTATAAGTGGTAATATACCACCTCTTTTCGGTACTGATATTACTCTCGGATTACGTATTTTTTTTTTATTTTTACTAAATTCTTTTAAAGCAATTACAATATTTTTGTTATCAGAATTGTTATTACGTAATGTTGAACGAATACGTTTAATTTCATTTTGAAAGGTAAGTTTACCACCTTTATTTTTAGTAATTTTTTTTACACGTTTAATTTTTTTATTTTTAAAGATAAGCTTACCACCTTTACATTTGTTTAATTTTTTTACACGTTTAATTTTTTTACTTTGAAAGGTAAGTTTACCACCTTTTCTTTTTTTAATTTTTTTAACACGTTTTGTTTTATTTCCAGCACCTAATTTAAGTTTTGCTTTCATTGCTCCAGAAACACCTAGAGCAGCAATTTTTTCTTTTATAGAAGCGTCTTTTGAACGATATCGTTCAAATGCTTTATTAGATAATATTTTATCAGCTTTATGACGGTCTTCTAAATTATTACTTTTAGAATATGTAATATCATGAATTTTACACGCTTCGTCTAATAAATTTACACCTTTATCCCCACGTGAAAGCCTTTTTTTCTAATTTTGTTCCAGGACCACAGTAATTATATCCAGGTATATGAAGCTCAATCGGAAGTTTATTAATAGCTGTGTTTAATATACTACTACCGTAAACTCGATTGTTATATTTATTTTTTCGATGTTTAATCATTTAGGTTTTATGGTCAACTAAAGTATATTTTATATAAAGTTACTATTTATATTTTTTAATTTAGTTACAATGAAGAAATTAAAGCAAAAACTTATGCTTAAAATAAAAAAACAAAAACATACGCTTACGGTTAAAAATTATGATTTAAAAAAGAAAAACATTAAACCACGTCATAGTATATTATTTCCATCAACAATTCGTTGTTTAATAAGCGGTCCTTCTGGTTGTGGAAAAACAAATGTTATAATTGCACTTATTGAACATCCAAATGGATTACATTTTGAAAATATTTATATATATTCAAATTCTCTTTTTCAACCAAAGTATGTATATTTACAAAAATTATTAAAACCTATTAAAAATATTGGATATTATGCATATAATAATAGTGAATATATAATTAAACCTGATAAAGCAAAATATAATTCTCTTTTCATATTTGATGATATTGCATGCGAAAAACAGGATATAATTAGAGATTATTTTTCTATGCGACGACATAAATTAGTTGATTGTTTTTACTTATGTCAAACGTATACACGTATGCCAAAACATTTAATACGTGATAATGCAAATATGTTAATATTATTTAAACAGGATGACATAAATTTAAAACATGTATATGATGAACACGTGGGATCTGATATGAGTTTCGAGGAATTTAAAAATATGTGTTCAATATGCTGGTCCGATAATTATAAATTTTTAGTTATAAATAAAGACTGTAATATTACTGAAGGTAGATACCGTATCGGCTTTGATCAATATATAAGTATATAAACACTTGTATTTAAATCAGTATACAGGGTTGTTCACAAGCTGTTTAAACCCGTTTGATTACTTGAAATATTTATAGAACCGTAAACAGATTAATATAAGCTGTTTGGAAGCTGTTTAAAGCTATTTAAAAGCTGTTTGGAAGCCGTATTAAGGCGTTTATAAGCTGTTTGGAAGCCGTATTAAGCAGTGCATAAGCTGTTTGGAAGCCGTATTAGGCCGTTTATAAGCTGTTTGGAAGCTGTTTAAAGCTATTTATAAGCTGTTTTGAAGCCGTTTAAAGCTATTTATAAGCTGTTTTATTTACTAAAAATGAGTATAAATATAAACTTAAAAAAACAATTAATAAAAGCACGACAAAATGTTAAACGAAAACTTGAATTATTAAAAAGTGGTGAAGTCGAAAAAGAAATTAAGTTAGAAAAATCATATATTCCTATAACAAAAAAATTAAAAGAAATTACTGAAAATTTACAAACTGTACCTAACTTACAAAATAAAAAAAAGAAAATAGAAGAACAAGAAGAAGAAGAAGAAAATATTAAACCTGTAGTAAATCTATATTCTGCTAGTACTAGTCAAAATATAGCAAAAACTTTTGATTCAGATGATAAAAAATTTGCACATAGCACAAGCACATATAACCAAAAGGTTATAAATTCATATTTAGAGGGTTTTAATGAATCACTTAAACCATATATTAAAAATGTTATAACAAAATCTGAAGATTTTGTGTATGGGGTTACATTTCATGAAACTGAAGAAGAATTTTTGAAAATGAGAAGTAAAAAAATTGATTTTAAAGAAAATAATATAATAATTGATAATGAACTATTTCCTGGAACGATAGGTTTATATGAACTTATTTTTAAAAAACTTCCAAATGATAAGCTATACACCGATGAAGATAGTAATAATTACAAAGACGTTTTAAATATAACAAACGCAGCACGTCGTGATAATAGTCCTGCAGGACAGCTTAAAGGAAATCAATCATACAAATATAAAAATATTATAAGTCCGCTATTAACACCTAAAAGACATTCATCATTTTCTCTTAGCCCAATTTCAGCAACACAAGCTGCAAAATTATTACGTAAAAGAACTGGTAAAGGATTACAATTGCTTAAAAATTATAATAATAAACCTGTTGAATATGAATTTTGGGATAATCCCAATGAATTAGTTGAAAAATTAAAAAAATTTATAGCATCTAAAAACGCTGGTAATAATAACCTTAATAACGAAATTATTTCTATAATTGAAGAATTAAAAGAGGCTAATATTATTTTATCATATTTAGTAACAAAATGTCTATCGATAAGTTCGGACGTCATATTACAACATATACCTCTTTACAATCGCACTTGGAAAATAGCAATAATTGTGATTATGATAGTGATAGTGATAACAATAATAGCGAAAAACTTGTTAATGTTGCATCACCTATATTAGATTCCCATGCAATTAGTAAAAAATATTTTGAAACACAATTAAAGATATCAATAAAAAATATAGAAAAAAAACTGCAAACAATTTAATAAATACATAAAAGAAACTAATAATACTATACAAAATATTCAACAAGATATAAGCGTTATTTTTAAAGAATTAAAAATTCATGATTTATCTGAATCAAAATTAAAATAACAAATTATTATGTCTAATACTAATATAAAGCGACAAGTTATAGAAGAGTTACATAAACCTGTAAGACGAAATTTTCTGCGCAGGCGTACAATTATAAAACAATTGGATGAAACCCATCAAGCAGATCTAGTTGAAATGATACCATTTGCAAAAATAAATAAAAATTATAAATATATTCTTGTTGTAATTGATATTTTTTTCTAAATATGTATGGACAAGACCTATTAAAACAAAAAGCGCTGTTGATGTAACAAATGCTTTAAAAAATATTTATGTTACAGACAATCGTATACCAAAAAATTTGCATACAGATTTGGGAAAAGAATTTTATAATAAAAATTTTAATAATTTAATAAACAAATATAAAATTAATCATTATTCAACATACAGCTCTAAAAAAGCAGCTATTGTTGAACGTGTTAATAGAACATTAAAGTCTTTAATGTGGAAGGAATTTAGCTATCAGGGTTCATATAAATGGTTAACTTTATTACCAAAAATTACTGAAATATATAATAATAAAAAACATAGTACAATCCGCATGAAACCGGCTGATGTTACTAAAAGCAAAGAAAAGCACTTATTAAAAACTGTATATAATCAAATTAAAATTGTTAATATTAAATCTAAATTTAAAATAGGTGATAATGTTAGAATTAGCAAGGAAAGGGGGGTGTTTGCAAAAGGTTATAAAACAAATTGGTCTAATGAAATATTTATAATTAAAGATATTAAATTAACTAATCCAATTACATATTTACTTAGCGATAAATTTGGACAGCCTATTAAAGGAGGATTTTATAAATACGAGTTACAAAAAGTAAAATATTCCGATATTTATTTGGTAGAAAAATTTTTAAAAAAGGACAAAAATAAGTTATACGTTAAGTGGATTGGATTTGATAATACGCATAACAGTTGGATTGATAAAAATAATTACGTATAAAATAAATATATTAATTAATTAAATTTTAGTTTTATACTTGCATTCAATAGAAAACATTAAAATGAATTCACCGTGTTACAGTGTTATTGTAGATGTTCAAGGGTTTTTGACTACGGAAACAAATAAGTTTATTTGCAAAGAATTTGCAGTTATTAACATTACGAATGGTGACTGTAAAACAGGAATATTTAAGCAGCCATACCCTTTTGCATTTTTATCAAAGGACAGTCAAAAAAGTGTACAATTATCTGTTAAATATGCATATAGGTTAGAATGGAGTGCGGGAAACATTCGATATAATAAACATCAATCAACTTAAAAAAAAATACTTGAACAACCGGAAGTTAATATATGTTACGTTTTGGGTGAAGATAAAAACCAATGGCTAGAAACATTTATTCATAAAAAAATAATAAATTTAGAATAACTTGAATGTCCAGACTTATCAATATTACGTACACCAGTTGAAATTGATTGTTGTTATCTTCACATTTTAAACTGTGCTGTTAAAAATGTAAAAGATATAAGAAAATGGTACCAATCAAGATTTAATACATTTAATTCACTTCAATTATTTACTAATAATATGCAATCTCTTTCTAATATGTTCGTAGAAGATATTATGCATTTACCAATGGAATTTGTAATGATTTTTGCAGAAAATGAAATTGACTATGCATGGAACAAATTACCTGAAGAATGGAAAAATAATGAAATATTTAAAACATACCAAAAATGTTGGAAACATTACCATGAAAATTCTAATGATTGGGATGAAAACCATGTTTTAATTAAAAACTGTAAAATATGTAATGAAAATTGTTAATATTAAATGTATACAAATACATATAAATAAAACACGTGCATATAAATAATATAAAATGTTTTTATTTATAAAATAATTACAAATTTTTTTTATTATTTATAAGGGTTTTATAAATTTACAAATTTATAACCAATAATAATAATAAAATTTATAAATTTGTAAATTTATAAAACTTGTAGACTTGTTTAAACTTAACTACTCGTCTGCATTTAGTTCTATGTCCACCGCTTTTCCTTTTGAGCCTTTAGATATCAAATAAAATTTTCCTTTTTTTGCGTCTTCCTTCATGTATTCAATTTCCTCGTTACACATCACGTTAAATCTTTCACTAAGAAAGATATAGCCGTCTTCAATTTCTACACGAACCCTTAATCCAAACGCTGTATCCATTTTATTTATATCTTTTATATAATATTTTTTATTTTCTTCCAAGCTGCGTAATCCATGAATTTTTTTTGGTTTAGCTTTTTCGTTTAGTTGACCATATTTAGAGGTGGTGGGGGTGGTGTTGGTGGATGCAGTGTTTGACTTTGACATTTTATACTAAAAATAAACACATAAAACTTATATTTAGTTAAAAGAATATTTATTTTGTAATTTTAATAATAATTTTTTTAATTGTTTTAATTTAATTAGGACAATTTATTTCAAAAATTGACAAATCAAAATGTGTAGCTTTTATTACTAATTTTAAATATTCACTATATTCATAAACTACATTATTTTTAAATATATATATATGTAACCATTTATATATTGAACAACACCCTCTATTTCTAATGGAATACCAGGAAATATTGTCTGTATACATCCATAAAAATCTATTTCTAAATTACATTCATTAAATTTTATTACATAATTATTATTATAAAAAATAAAAGTATTGCCCATGTTTGTATGCACAACACCTTGTACATTTCTTATGACTGCAGGTAAAGTAATTTTGTGAATAGACTGTTTCATACCAGGCCATAAAATATTATAAAATACATCATCTATTACTAAAACTAGATTTCCATTAGGTCTACGATATGCAGCTGATAAATTTTTAAAATTTTTAGGTATAAATGGTAACCAACTAGGTAAATAAAGCGGTTGAGGATCAAAACCATTTTCAGATATATTTTTTATCCAAACCCATCTATCATAAAAAATTAATAATTTATTATCCATTACTAAAATTTTTGTTAATTTATGTATATTACATAAATCTGGAAAATTATGAGGTGGTATTATTTTATCATTTTGATTCGGTAATTCATATTGAGAGATATTTGTTTTTTCTAATTTTTTACCATATAAATTTTGTATTGCTTTTATATCCTCAGAACTTAATTTAAAATCAAATATATTATTAAAATAGTTATTTCTATTATATGCATACATAATAGAATTTTTATTATTTATATGTTCTAATCCTATTGCATGCCCAATTTCATGTACTAATACAGTAAAAAAAAACATTTTATTTTTATCAACTTCTGTATGAGATAATTTATAATTCCAATTTTCAGACTTATCAATGTGAATGTCAACAGACGTTAGTGTTGGATGCGGTGAAAATGCATGTGCTAATACATTGCCCGGTCCATCAAAATTTGTAGTACACCTTTGTTCAAATGAATAAGATTTATGAATAATTTTTCCAAAAGAAATAATAATATTTGGTTTATTTTGTAAATTTTTTAACGGTGTATGCATAAATGTTATATTTGCATGATTTTCCCAAATTTTAAATGCTTTCTTTGCTACTTCAATTAAATTTGTTTCTAAAATATCCCACGTTATAACAGATTTTTTCCATGCCACAGGTTTATCAACATAATTTTTATAATAATCAGTTACACCGCATCGAGGTGTATTCATAAGTACTAATGTTTCATTATTTAACTTATTTGTTATATTTAAATTATAATATTTTTGAAATGATTTTAAGGCATGCAAATATTTATCATTTTTAGAGATTATATTAAACATATCATTTTCAGTTTTTTCTAAAAATCCATATTTTTCTAAATACTCAAGCGATTGATAAAATTCGTCACTATCATTATTTATAAATTCTTGACTATTATTTAAATAAATTTCTTTACTATTTTCACTATTATTTATTAATTCATGGCTATTAGTTAAATAAATTTCTTTGTTATTTTCACTTGCCAATACCAAATTAATTAAAAATTTATAAAGTATAATATTAATAAAAAACATATTTTTATTTAATACTTTATTCATATTACGCTTTTTAAATACTGAAACTTGCACACAATTACAGCAACTTTATATATATAAATTTTTGCTGAGTTGCAAAAACCATAAAAATATAAATATATAGTTTTGTTACGTACCCTTTAAAATAAATCTCTTAAGACATGAATTTTTTTAATGTTACTAACTCTATCGGTATCAGAATCACTATCTTCAGCGGTTCTTTTTTGGTGAAAATTAGTCAGCATACGGCAATGATCTTTATTATAAATATTAAATAAAGGTGTTATTACACAGTTATCACACCAATAATATGGATTGTGTATAACTTCCGTTATAATATTATTGCCAGGCACAAGACAATGTGTTTTAATTTTTAAAAAATGCTGATAGGGGGAAAAGTAAAAAAAAAACGGTTGTTTACATTTTCTATATTATAAATTTTTAAAAAACACTTAAAGCATATTAAAGATATCTGGCTTCTTTTACTTACTTTTATACATTTCATAACTATATGATTACAATTATAAGCAAAGGGTGGCAAAGAATTAAATGAAAAACACATAAGTGCATCAAAATCATGTTTTGTTATATTATCAAAATTTATATTATTATAATTGAAATTAAAATTTTTAATGTTTTTAGATGTTTCAAAATAATCATTTTTCCAAAAAAATTTAAGTTCACGTTTTAGTGTTAATGGAATATTTAATTTCTCAATATCAATAGAATAATTTATTTGTTTCATAACTTGTGCTCGTGCAAAATACTTTAACGAATCTGGATTAATAACACTCATTATTAGTATTAATATAAACTGTAATTTTTTATGAATTAGTACATAAAATAAACAATATAAAAAAATATTTTATACCTGATATAGCTGTATTGCTTTTCTCGTACTAGTAGAACTGTAGAATAAAGAGTTGAAGTAAATGATTCTAAATGTATCCAGTTTATATACCCAAATTTTTTGATAAGATTATCGATCAGCATATTTACGCGTGTTAATAAACTATTTGCATACACAACAAATCTGATTTAAATTATCAATATTACCAGCTTCATCCGGTTTTATTTACGCAATAATTACTAAAATAATTTTGTTTATATAAACATTATTATATTTTAACCTTTTAACATTTAAGATAAAATGTAGTTTATCAATATTATTAGCTTATTATGATTTATTAATGCAATAATTACGAAAATAATTTTGTTTATCTAAACTTAATTATATTTTGACTTTTTTGACATTTAAGATAAAATGTGGTACATATATACAAGTACTAGTTCAGTCCAACGCTAGTTCAATCGACAAAGATATTGCGTAAAAAATAAAAACGTCTTAGTAATATATAATATATATTTAATTTTATATAACATATACATATAGTTTACATTTTACATAGTTTAGTTACATATATTAATTTTCTTCGACTTCGCCATCACTACTGTTTGGAGGTGTAAGTATTCCAGAGTAATTTCTTTCTTCATCCATACTCCATCGCATTACATGATCGCAATTAACACAGTCTTGTAGACCGGTTGAACGGCATAATACAATTTGGGTAGTAAAAATATCAAAATTACCTTCGTCTTCCTCTTCTTCATAATTAACATATCTATATGGATTTAAAATCCATATGTTATGTAAATTTACATGTTCTCTTGTTTCAGGTAAAACGTTGTAAATTTGTAATATATTTTCATTTAAATTTCGATATTTTACAGCTGCTTGTATATTAAACTTTACATAGTCAAGTTTAAAAGAGTAAACTTGCCCTCGGTGCAGCTCGATATTATATTTAAGTAGTGGATTAATTCCTAATTCCTCTACTTCAATCCATAAATCCACTAATCCATTAACTCTTGGATTTTGATGTGTAATATTAAGCGAAAATCTGTGATGTTTTATTACTTATAAAATAAATACCACGAACTTGTAATAACTGACAATAAATATCAGCGCTATTCACACAACAAGTATACATTTTCAAAAATAATTATTTACAAAATATTATGCATACACATGCATGCACAGTAATTTATATGAAGTAACCCCCACTTTTAAAATATTAATAGTGGGAAATACTATATTTTATTAATAAATACAAATTAAACATTATGTAATATTGAGTTTATACCCCCATGGTAACGTAGTTGTGTACAAATAATTTACAACTCTTTTATCATCATAAGGGCTTAAAATAATTTTTTTTTTGGTTGGTTGTGTATACATTATGTAATTTAGATGTTATATGTTGTTGATTTTTAGAAATAATAATATTGTTAAATAAACAATTATAATAATCTTCGAAAGTTATTGTTTTTAAAACTCCTGATGTTATACCTTTAGCTTTTTTAAATTCAAATTTATTATTCTTATTAGTTAATACCTTATAGGTATACATTTTAGATCTTAATTCTATAAATTCATACAATAACTTTCCATTACACTCATCTTTCATTAATCCAATTACTTTTTTATTCGCTAAAGGTAAACCATAACAATTATTTTCAACATAATCAGATGTATCAAATTTATGAATATCCCGCAACATTATTTCATATATATTAACATTAACAAAATTATATATTAAACTATCTGTATCTGTATACAATAATTTTGCCTTATCGTCCACTTTTTTTCTAATATAATTATAATGAAAATCATATACATATGTTTTTGAAATATCTAAAATTGAAAACCCCACATAAATTGGTTTATTATAATAAATATTAGTTTTTTTCATTTCAATAATTATAACATCAGGTTCATTTAATTGTTTATTTAAAACAATACAATTATAAAAATTTGGTTTTGAAATATAATATTTAGCTCCATATCTACCAGACCATTTAGTAACAATTTTAACATCTTTATGTTTACGTACATTTTCCATAGTTTTTCCAAATACCGCGTTATTCATTAATTTATAAAAAAAAAATTTAAACTCATTATTACATTTTGTTCTTAAATTTGTGTTTAAATCAATATATTTTTTCAACCAATCACTTTGTTTAAATTGTAATATTCGATGAATTTTGGTTAATTTCATTTCTAATTTTAAGCATTGTTTTAAATTTTGGTAATGAATAATATAGTTTTGCTTTGAATAAAAATTTGTAATTAATTTTGTATTTTTGGAACCAGGTGGTATAAAATGTTCTGGACATAATGGTAAATCTTTATGTGCATCGTGTAATTCTTCTCCATACTCCAAATCAACCTCAAAAATATAACCTATTTCGGAAGAATTACATAAATTTAAATAATCAATACTATAAAAATCTTTTTCTTGCACCCATTTAAAATTTTTATATGGTAAATAATGACACATTGCTGCTCCATATAAATTATTTACATCAAAATACATTAAAAAATTTTCCTCTTCAAGCGAATTATATAAATTACCCATATAGCGATTATTTGCTTTTGCGTACCTATTCGAACATTGTGAAACGCCGCCTCGAATTCCTTTTTCTATAAATAAAATTTTGTCAACATCTGTAAGTAATTCAAATTCGACTTGAGTACATTTTAACATAGCGTCAAAAGCAAGTCCTGGAGCAGTAAAATACCATAAACTATCTAATTTATAAGTTTCTAAACAACTTTTTCGAAAATTTTCAAATATATCTGCCAATAAAAGAACATCAGTTTTTAAATATAAATCGGCATATTCTCCCAAAGTTTTAATATTAAACTCTTTCCATACATTTAAGGCATGTTCATAATCAGCATCACTAATATTTTCATTTTTAAGGTGCTATAAAAATGTGTTTTTGAAGGTAAATTTGTTTCATCAAGTTTATCCCAATTATTTACATATTCATATGGAAATACCCCTTTTTTTCGTAGTAATTGAAATTCTTTTTCATTTTTACAAAATAATTTTGTAATTTCTAATTCTGAATCTTTTAAAAATGATGCCAGTTTATCAATACTGCTAGCCATAAAACGATAAGAATCAATAAACCGAAAATTTACTTTTGTATTATTTATATATTTTGTAAATGAAATATAACGTTCTTTATTAATTGGAAGTAAACATGTACTACCATTAATTTCAGTGGCAATATTTTTAATTATAAAATGACCGTCATAACCACTTAAATTGTGAAATACCACTGGAACCATATAAGACTGTGAATAATTTAAATTACAGTGTTGATGAGCAGCACCCCTAAATTTTGAAGTAAAATGACAATGATCGCGTACACGTATTTCTTCTGGCTTAAATGGGTTTTCACATATATGACATTTATTAACAGTTTTAAACATTTTTTCTTCTTTTTCAGACAAAGTTATTGGTTGAACATTTTTCATAATTAAGTTTAATTTACTACTTATATCTAATATTTCTTTACAAAACCATTTTAAACAATCTTTTCCTCTATATATTTTAAACTGTGATAAAGTATCATCATATGAACATTTTAAATAATAAGCTATACTAAATGGAGTGTGTTTATGAATATAAGAAGTATTACAATTTAATTTATTATCTAAAGGTTCTAAAAGTGATTCTATATCACTATATATAACAAATGGTACTTTTTCTTTATAACGAAAATTTTTAAATTTTAAAATTTTATTATTTTCTAAAGGTAAATCAATGCGGCATTTGTTTTTATTTTTAAAATTGCAATAATTAATATGTTTTTGTAATAATATTTTACTTCCAAAATAATTTAAACAAATATTACAAAGCCATTTTTTGTGTCCGTTACTTGACAATTGATTTCCCACCAAACGTGCTAAATTTTTTATCCACATATAATGACACCTTACATGTTTAAGTATTTCAATATTTTATCCGTCCTCCTCTTCTGTTTCACTCTCTTCTAAGTTACAATATTCATTATTTGATTTCAATATTAATAAATTAATTATTTTTTTATAATTATATTTACTTATTGCTACTGGGACAACCTGAAATTTTTTTCGAATTTTTTCAAGTGTATATATATATTAATTCCTATTTCATTAAGTTGTTCGAATTTTGAAATGTCTTTTAATTGTATTGGAAAATTTATTCCATTATATTTTAATAAATTTTGAAAAGGTGGATATGAAGTAACACGTTCAGAATTTTTTTTTTGCTGGGTATAAAGCTGATATTACAGCTCTTAAAAAACAATAGTCATCATTATTTTTAATATTTATAACAGCTTTTTTATTTTGTATAATTTTAGGCAATTGAGTGTAACATCCACCGGTAATGGGTGCATATGTATTAATATTTACTTTTAAATGCATTATTTTAAATAATGCCCAGCCACTATCTTTTTCTTGAAACTCTTCCAATTTTGTTAAAATTTTGTTTTTCACATTTTCCCAGTACCAATCGTCTAAATTTGTTAATTTTGTAATAATAGCATTACATGTGTTGAAAGTTTTTATTTCTTTTATTCCTTTAGATGGTAAAATAAATTCTGCGCTGAATACAACATTTACTTTTATTAAAGATTTTTTAAGTTCTTTATTAATTTTGTTTTTAAAAATTGTTTTAATTTTTTTTTAAAATAATCTAGAATCAATATAATAATTATTAAAAATTATTCCTGTCTTAATTCGTCCATTAAATGCCGAGCACAAATCTTCCCAAACTAATTTATTAATATTTTTATTATGTTTGTTTTTAAAGTTAGAATACCCTGATCCAGAAGCAATGGCACTAACACTTTTGTTTAAAATATTTTGTTGTTCAATTTGCTTTAGTTGTAATCGAAAATATTTTAAATGGGATAAATTTGCTTCCAATTTAAACAAATTTTCATTTTTTACTTTTTTTAAACGTTGGTTTTTTATAAACTTTATAAGCAATAAAATGAACTTATTTATTTTATTTTTCCAGTTTGTAACCTCTTGATTCGTTTTAATTAAGTTAATTGCTGTTTGTAGTGTTTTTATAAGTTTATCACTTATACAACTAACAGTTTCTTCTTCAGACATTTTTAATTAAACAAATCACTTATTTTATTCACATTTATTTTTTTATAATCACCAACACATTTTAATTTATCTATAACATATCCGCTATGCATAGAAAAAATTAGTTCTTTTATATATAATATATTTTTAAAAGGATTCCAAATATAAAAAGTTTTTGTGTTGTCGAAAATATATTTAATATTTGTATTACTGTTTACTTTGTTTACCACTATTAAATTATTATCTGTTTTTTCTTGAAAGCATGTAACACTTTTTAGTTTTTCGAAGTATGTAATTACTTGATCAGTTTCTTTTGAAGGCTTTTTACACTTTTCGTTATTATTTATTAAAACTATTTCGCTTCTCTCGTGCAGCAAAAAGCCGAATAATGTTTCAACATCAGTTGCACAACCGCAACTTGCTATTAAGCCGCCGTTTATTAATACATTTTTGATATATTTTTCTTTTACTACTACATTTGAGCAGTTTTTTGTTAAAGTTATTTTGATTAACTTCATAGTTTTACTTTAAATAACTGTATTGACTTGTACTGAAGTGTTTTTGCTATTTATACTGTTAAAAAAGGTTAAAGATTATCGCCAAAATATTAATTACATCACAAATAACCTTCATTTGTCATATAGCAACATAAAAATTTAATTATGTATGTGTTTACAGAAAAACATATCATTCAAAATGAAGCCATTTAGAGGAACAAGAGTCTGCATCAGCGAAAATTATTGCAGTATCTACGCCCATGATACTGACGATTTAGCTGTGGACATCTTGTGCCCGCAATGCGCCTTCGAGATGAGTGATTTGTTTTGTCCTCCCAACTTTAAAATCATAAGGACCATCGTTTACAGACATTGGGTGGAAGCGGAAACGTGTGACATGACTGTAAACGTATGTGTGAACTGCGGAAGACACGTTACAGAAGAATTTGACTGTCGTGAATGTGTTTAGGTTAGGGGGGTTTAGAATATAATATAGTTTAAGTTTATAATAATGTAGTTTTATAATAATGTTTAATATATTGTAATTGTAAATAATATAATTTTAGTATTAGCACAGTCCTTAATTATATCGTTTTATTTATTTATATTATATTTTTCTTATTACAGAAAATGTGTGCATGCAATTATTGTGTTCATTTCACACAGCTCTATCGATATCATATTATGTACTTCTTAACAAAATAAGTAACCATTAAAATTTTTAAAAAATGGTCTGATCACAAAATACGTCATTCCAAATAAGTTCACGGCTATAAGGTTAAATTATTATCCAAAGATACATTTTATCAGCAAACATTCATGTCACACAACAGTACAAGTAACCATTGAAATTTTAAAAAATAACCTAATTACAGTTGTCAACCGGCAGACGCCCGCAAGCGGTTGTCGACCAGCAGACGCTATGGCCGTAGCCAATTCCAAAATGGCTGAGCCCATCCTTATCAATAAACACATCCCCCGCCGTCGACAAGCCATTGCTACAAACAGGTACAAAAATAATCAACGTTATCACATAGGTAATGCAAATACACAACTTACCTGTACAAATACAAACCTGTATGTAAAAACAATAAAAATATACCTGATAAAACAATACATTTTATTACCTACTCCAACCTTTACCTTAAGATAAGCTAAATACCTCCTCTGATAGGTTACCTCTCAAATCACAGGGGTACACACAAGAACTAGCCGAAGAGATTACAGGGGTTACTAAAGAACTACAGGGGTTACTAAAAAACTACCCATAACCACAAAAAACACCCCTAAAGGGTTGCTAAAGAAATACACTTAAATCTGAAGGGGTTGCTGAAGAAGTACACCCATGGTACCTCTGGATGGATTGTGTTCATCCGGTTTGAGTTAGAATCGGTCAAGCATATCTACTCCAATGCACCCTTGTGTGCAGATGCGTTGTGTGAAAGATGATTTTTTTCTTCTTCAAGCCAGGCCTCTTCTCGCGAATTTTGCCATCCAGCTGGTCAAGAAGGTTGGTGTAATATTCGCCTGTAATTGTTCTGCTTTTTCCAATGTAATCAATTAATAGGATCCCTTTCGCATCCCAAAACACGCTGGCCATGACCTTTCTGGCAGATGCGACCGACTTCGCTTTCTTTGGCGCTGAACCACCGGCTTCCACCCACTGCTTGGACTGCTGTTTCGTTTCTGGCGTGTAGTGGTGGACCCATGTCTCATCCATGGTGACAAATCGCCGCACAAAATCGGTCGGATTCTTATTGAATCGGTCCAAACATTGCTGCGAATGTCGTTTGCGCATTTGCTTTTGGTCGGCATTCAGCAAATGCGGCACCCATCTCGCGCAGAGCTTTCGCATCCCTAATTCTTTGTGCAAGATATTTCGTACCCTTTCTTCCGGTATCCCTACAGCCTCAGCTATCTCACTCACCTTCACTCGCCTATCGTCCAACACTATATCATGCACCTTTTCGATGGTTTCCGATGTGGCGGCGGATTTTGGCCGTCCTTCACGTGGGCCATCTTCTAGGGACGTGCGACCACGTTTAAATTCAGCTGCCCACTTTTTAACAGCTGACGTGGAAGGAGCAGAGTCCCCCGTAAACTTTTGTCAACTTCGGATGAATTTCCTTAGGGGTTAATCCATCCAAAACGAAGAATTTTATGACCGCACGATATTCAAGTTGATCCATTTTAACGAAAAACACGCAAGACGTCCATTGCAAAAATTCGTGTAAGCAAACTACATGAGAGAACAAGTTGAAACTTGTCATACGAACTAATGACACGTGCACCCAGGCAGGCAACATAAATTTTTGCTGATTGCAACGCTATCTCTGGGTCTGGCCTTACCCTCGTATAATACTGGCTATAGCCCACCATAGTGCTTTTCTATGGAACGTTCCCTGAAACTACCTCGTCCCCAGTCTCTTCGTCCTTGACGACCTTCATATCTGCCTCGTCCGATTCGCCATCCGCATCCTCGGAGTTTTTCATGTGTAACGACAAGGGGCTGTTACTATGGAAATAGTTATTTAAATTGTAAAAATATAAAAGATACATATAAACGATAATTTCTTTATTAATGTTTACACTTATAGTAAACAAATATAACTGAATGTTTATTTTCCTTTTCGTCGTTTAGTACGTTTTAACAATATCCAAGGCTAATTGATTATTCCCGTTCCCGGGTGTCTGGATGCACGTTAGAGAACGAAGCACCTAGGAAAACGGTATGACTAGAACTGCAACTCGGTCAATCGCCTTCGCCTCGTCGGATGTGCAACCGCATATGATTTCAGTCAGTTACGATAACTCGACAATTATCAATTAATCCTACGACTACAAGTCAAAGTGAAAGTGATGCAAACATCATGTCACTCATGCTTTACGTCAAAAGGGTTAGTTAAAGAAGGAAAATTGTTCAAAATATTTTGAAATTTATTATCAGATTGATTTAAAGAAATACAATGTCTTTTGAAAGATGAAGTGTTGATATTGAGTTCTCGGTTAGTATATCAATAATTATACGGAAGTGTTGTAGGAAATCTGCTCCTAAAATTGCATGTTTAACGTTTGCGATAATAAATTTCTAGTTGAATGCAGTTTAAAGCTTAATGTCTAGTGTCAATTCGACAGAACCGAATGTTTGAATTTTTGTTTGATTGAATGCGTTGAGTGATTTTTTAAAAGAATTGCGTACTTGTGTGTATGTAGGTGGAATAATACTCACTTCTACACCGGTGTCAAAGAAACGGTAACTGATAACGGAAAGATTAGGGCTGCAACAAGTAGAAGAATTAGTACATTTACATTTAATAATGGTATTAATATTAACCCTTTCATAAGGAGAAAACTTCAAATCCCGTTTCTGCCATTTGCAACGAGGTGGACAATTTCTTGCTCTTTCTTTGAAGTTGTAGTGATACCAGCAGAGATTATTGCCGTCGTTGGTAGTGAAGAGGAAGGGTAAGACTTCCTGTCTAGAAGAACGAGGGGCATGAGATGCCGAGGGTCTATGTTGATGGGAGTTGGTGAAATTAGCAAGTAAATTTTTGACATTTTGAAGTTCTGTTTGTAGTTCTCTAATTTCAAATGTATTGATAGATTGTGGCGTAGTGATGTTGGGTGGTAGCTTCTACAGAAAAAGATGTTCTAAAATTTGGTTATAATGTTGTTTCGTTCCCGCTAGTTGTTTAATTGTTCGTAAAAGATGACACGGTCTGTCATAATCGAAGGCATTTATATTTAACACTGTGCTAAGCTTTTGTATATCCGTAGGAGTAGTTCTTTGGAGTAACGCTGTTTTAGTAGTGGAATATGGGTTAATAATTGACCGTTCAAAGATAGGATGTCGTATAACAACGGCATCCTCTGGACCTAAAGTTGTACTCAATGCGTTATATTTGTTATTTTCAGAAATAATATGATGGGAAGTGAAAATAATTTCTATTTGCTTAAGCCACAGTTCGGGATCTTCAGGATAAAACTCGGGAAATTTATTTGAAATAACAGCCGAAATATTTTGAAGTTCTTGGGAAGGAAGTTCTTGAGTAGGAGGACCAGACAAGGTATGTAGTTCTTCTTCCATAACGAAGGCTTGTATTCAATCTAACAAGGGGTCACCAGTTGTAACAACAAGGGGCAGTTACTATTGTAAATAGTTATTTAAATTATAAAAATATAAAATATACATATAAACGATAATTTCTTTATTAGTGTTTACACTTGGAGTGATCAAATAAAACTGAATGTTTATTTTCCTTTTCGTCGTTAAATACGTTTTAACAATGTCCAAGGCTAATTGATTATTCCCGTTCCCTGGTATCTGGATGCACGTTTATATGTTCTTCTCGCCCTTGACCTCGTGGTTCAAATTCTCCGTGTGTTTCTTGTGGGGTAGTAATAAGGGATCCCTAATTACCATTGGCCTGAGAGGGAACTATGTTACCACCCTTACTTGGTAGTTCATCGTGGATGGTTTTGTATTTCACTCTTAGGGCCGGTATTTCCATCTCTGGATAAAGTTCAGGATAACTATCCGTCAGATAAATGATAAAATATCGCATCCAAATAAGAGCATAAATGAGGTAAATTATATTGAATGTCATTTTTTGATGCGATATTGTTCATTTATCCGACAGATAAGTTATCCAGCACTTTATCTGAAGATGGAAATACCGGTCCTTAATACAATTTACAATCGGATTTTCGGAATCGACCCTCAATTTTTGAAATACTGAAGTTAAAAACAAAAAAAATTTGTTGATGGTTATAGTTTTAACTGAATATCTTTTTTGGAATAGTATGAACGCTTTAATAACATAAACATCAACGAAATAAAAATCCTATACCACTACTTCTGGGACTTCCTGTCTATTTTTTAGATACTTTTCAACACATCTTCTCTTTCAAAAGTTCTTTTTCTTGAGAACGAGTACAACTTTCGAAGGATCAAGTAAATTTCCTAAGAAGTGCACATTTTTATCCATTTTAGGACAATGAGGCCTTGCGTAGAAACTCTCCAATCTGCATCACCTCGATGCATTTCTTTGTCGGTTTTCATTACAGGAAAATTTCTTCTTCTTGACTGACAGTATCGCAGCTATAAATTCCATCTGAGAGCAAATCTTGTTGAAGATTTACGGATTTGGAAAAATGATTTCAAAATACATTATTTTTTGCCAACTAGTACTCTTGTTAAGTCTTTGACAACACGATCTCTCAAAGATTTTTAGTTGTCTGCTCTGTTTTGCCTTTATAGATCTGAAACTCTTACATGTATCCACTAGAATCTACTCTAACCCACACTTTGTCGGTTTATTGGGCATGTCATCATCTGTGGCATAGCAGCCCTTCTAGGGCCAATACCTCAACTACCGTACTCGTTTCGTGACCGATTCGTGCTAGTGTAGTTGAGGACTTAATCCGTGAGACAACCACTAATTGCTATGCAACCATTGCGGCAGCGGATATACTCCTTTTACAACTAGCACATCAATGTTTAGTGAGAGTGCGATTAATGCCTAATATTGTGACGCTACCCCTGGAGGCGCTTGCGTCATAAGGGCGTTGTTTTCTCCGTTGTGGCGGTTGCTTGGGCGCCGATCTTGCAGCGGCAGTGTCTGAAAGAGATGACTTGTTGCCGGATTTGCTCTTTGCGGTAGGAGGGGGCCAAGGTTTTGCATAGAAAATATCACGGTTAAATTAACTAATACTTATTTCCTAAAATAAAAATATGTAAACCGAAAACAATTAATCAAACAAATAAATGAAACCTCTGTCTACCTGTGACCATCTATACTTAACGGCGAAGACACGATCGGCCGTGAGGCGGCGCTAACACAAGTAAGTCAGAAAGTGAAAATAAACTGAATTATAACTTGACTACAAAACGGCGAGTTAGAACATCGGCGGAGGGACTCTATCACTACTACTGAGGATCCTAGACAGAAAACGACTCAGGATAAGGTTTCGTTCTCTTGACCAGAGGAGCCAGTGACTCAACTCTTTCTGGGAGAACTAATTCTCTCGGCGACGACCAGCGTTTTTATACCCGACAATTTGTAAAATTTAGTGAAAACCGGTTATTTAAAAGATAGGGGTCAATTTATAAATGCGACGGCGCTACTCTCGTTCTTCAATGCTTTTATTACAGCGTTTATATGTTGCACTGACTGCACGAAGTTGCTAGAGAGTTAAACATCAGTAGAGTAGCAGTTAAGTTTCTGGCTAGTGAGGTTATGTTTACGCCTAAAGTCTGGCTACTGCTGCAACCCACAACACATGTTTAGACCCGAACCCAATCCGAATCCAATCCGAACCCCAAAATGCAACCCGAACCCCATGAACCCCACCCGAAACCCACCAGATGATGTTGGGCCTCACGCTAAAAAATATTTTTTCGCATGCGCAGTTTACGAATTTGTTACATATTTATTTTGAATTTTAAAATTGTTCTTAGTTACAAAAAGTACATATAAGCAAAATGACTAACGAAACAGCTAACGAAACAGTATGCTCGTTAAGTGATAGTGTTAAAAAAATAAAATTAGCTTTTTATTTAATTAAAACATTGGATGAGGCTGAAAATTGGCGGAAACATATTAATAAATTAATTTTAATAATATCGAATTGTATTAAAAACCAAAGTGCGTGCAACAGTAAAACCGAAAATTTATTTAAACTTGAAGCAAATTTATCAATATTAAAAATTTTTCGGGAAAAATTAAAAAAATTTAAACATAGTCAATTAGTAGTTAGATCTGGAGTAACCAAAGGTAAACGACAACGGCATTAGCTAATTTGGCAAGATATAAAATCTATTTTTGGAAGTCGAATACAAACAGGTGTAATTATAAATAAATCTTCTAAAGATCCTATTTTATTTTTTGAAAAAAGGAAACGAATTTTTAAGAATAAAATTAAAACTGCTTTATACACATCTATAATGAAAGTAAATGTTGTTTTCAGTGCGGAATTCATTATGCTGCACACTGGTGTTTTAGAAATTAAAACATTCAACACCAGCAATAAACCAATAACCGACGCAACCTATTTAAATGCTTGGTACAAAGAAAACGTGCAAGACAAAATATTACGCAAATTAGAAGAATTTCAAGAGAGAGACTCGGGTTGGGCGTTACATGAAATTATGCACTTAAAAGTAAACATTAACAAATATACACCAATAACAGGAGAAACCTATATTGAGCTGCCAGAAGAAATTAAAAGAAAAAAAGCAATAGTCAACATTAAGAACAACGATGAGTTTTGCTTTCTCTGGGCTGTAACGTATGCACTCTATCCAGCTGCCAAGAATTCAGATCTAGTTAGTTCTTATCCACATTTTAATAAAGTACTAAAATATGATGGAATTAGTTTTCAAATTAAAGTTAAATATATACCAAAATTTGAAGAAATGAATAGTTTATCTATAAATGTATATACTTTAGAGAGAAGTGGTAAGAAAAATCTAGTCGTTCCTGTTTATTTAAGTGAGAAAATTTTTGAAAAAACTATTCACTTATGAGAAATTCTAACGAGGAGGATAATATAAAAAATGGGGATGGTTTGAAGGATGACCATTTAATGGAAATAGATAATAATGAGCATATGGAAATTGATAGTAATATTAATATGGTAAAAAATTGCGACTTATTACCAGCTATTATTTTATGTGGATAAAAAATTTATCACGCTTGTTAAGTAAACAAGTATCAGCTCACAAAGGTAGAAAGTGGCTCTGTGACAGACGCTTAAATTATTTTACAACAGAATTTTTACTAACTAAACATACTGAGCATTGCCAGCAAATGAACAAATGTCGCATAGAAGTAGCAACTGAAGAAAATAAAATTTTGAAATTCAAAAATTATCAGTATCAGGAAAGGGTTCCCTTTGCATTTTACGCTGATTTGGAATAAATTTTAGAGAAAAAGGACGAAGAAAATGGTAATAAAAATAAGAATACTAAAATTATACATAAACATATACCTTTCAGTATAGCATATTACTTAAAATGTTCTTACGATGATTCTTTATCAAAGTTCAACATGTATCGTGGAGAAAACTGCCAAGATTGGTTTGTCAATGAAGTACAAACAATGGCTCTGAATATTAATGCCATAATTCAGAATATTCAACCTATGAAGCTGACACCAGAAGAAGAATTTGAATTTAGTAAAGCAACAATATGTCTATATGTCAAAAATCATTTAATGCCAATGAAATTAAAACAAGGGACCATTGTCACCTCTCATCAAAATACAGGGGTGCTGCACATCAGTCTTGTAATTTAAATTATAAAAAAACACATACTATCCCAGTTGTTTTTCATAATCTAAGCGGTTACGATGCACACTTTATTATAAAAAAATGCAAAAGGATTTCCAGCAACACTTAATCTGCTTCCAATAAACAAAGAGCGATACATTTCATTTACAAAATATGTACAAGACACCAAAATCAGTTATCGATTTATTGATTCTTTTCGATTTATGGCAAGTTGTATAGATAAATTGGCAACATATCTTCAAGATTCTGAAAAGAAAACTATTAGAAGCCATTGTAATAGGGAAGAAGAGTTTCAGTTATTAACCAGAAAAGGAGTTTTCCCCTATGAATACTTGGACTGTTGGGAGAAACTTAATGAAGAAAAGCTGCCAACTCAAGACCAGTTTTATAGTGTAATGAAAAATGAAAGTGTTTGTGATAATGACTACAACCATGCTCAAATTGTGTGGAACTATTTTAAAATAAAGTCTTTAGGAGCGTATTCAGATTTGTATTTAAAAACTGATGTATTGTTATTAGTAGATATATTTGAAAATTTTCGCGACAGTTGTATGCAGTCATATAAACTTGATGCGTTACATTATTATACGGCTCCAGGTCTTGCATTTGATGCAATGTTAAAATGTAGTACTGTTGAACTTGAGCTTTTAACTGATATTGACAAAATTTTATTTATTGAAAAGGGGATACGTGGTGGTGTTTCACAATGTTCAAACAGATATGCCAAGGCAAATAACAAATACATGAACAATGAGTATAATTCAAATTTACCTAATTCTTATTTAATGTATTTTGATATTAACAATTTATATGGTGCTGCTATGAGTCAATACCTACCATATGGCGGGTTTGAATGGGTTAATGATACTGAAATTTATAATATTGATTTACTAAATATTAGCGATGAATCTGAAACAGGTTATACATTTGAAGTAGACTTGGAATATCCATTAGAATTACATGAAAAACATAAGGATTTACCTCTTTGCCCAGAACATTTTATACCACCAATATCAAAGTATTCTAAATTAATTCCAAATTTGTACGCAAAGCATAAATATATTTCATTATCGAAATTTGAAACAATGCTTACATTTAAGGTGAAAAATTTAAAAAAATTATCGAGTTTTAAAATTTAAACAAAGTGCTTGGTTAAAAAATATATTGATTTGAATACAGAATTACTCAAAAATTCAAATAAAGAATTTAAAAAAAAAATTCTATAAACATGAATAATGCTGTTTTCGGATTAACAATGGAAAATGTTCGAAAACACAAAGATGATAAACTAGTTACAATATGGGGTGGTCGTTATGGGGCAAAATTTTATGTTTCACAACCAAATTTTCACAGTTGAACTATAATTGATTTTTTTTTAAATTTATTTTACAAAGAAGGGCTACACAACAGGACAAGTCCCAATAACAGTGCAGCACTAACAACATCAAACATTACATATTGCGAAGTCGAGGCAAAATATTAATAATAAACATATAAAAACAGTGGCATAAAAATAAAAATGAATGAGAAAGAAAGTCAGTATTAAATAGTATACAAATAACTCAAATAAAATTTAAGAAATATTTTGATTGTACGTAAACTACAACAAAATAAATCTGGTACATTTGGTACAGAAGCTAAATTATTGTAAGCATGTGCTAATCTAACTAGCGGTGAATTCATTGCAGAGTTTGTTCTACAGTGCTTAACAAAAAACAAATAAGATAATCGAGTAAAATGATGAGATATCCGTAAAGAATATTTATTTAAAATAACAGGACTATCTATAAAATTATTTAAAATTTTAAATAAGAAAGACAGATCCAAAAGTATTCGTCTTTTTTGTAACGAAAGTAACAGAATAGAATTATGTGGATACCTGAAATTCAAAATAGAAATAAATTTTCTTTGGACACTCTCGATTCTATTTATATATACATGATAATGCGGTGACCAGCAAACAGTAGCGAATTCTAATTGAGATCGTGCAAGAGAATAATAAAGAAATATGAAAGTGTTATAATTAGTGAAACTTGTACCAATTCTTAAAATAAAGCCAAGCATTTTATAAGCTTTTTTAACAATATAATCGACATGTAAGTCAAACAAAAGCTTACTGTCTAAGATGACGCCAAGATCTTTAACATGAGAGACACGACTAATATTATTACTGTCAATGGAATAATTGAACGTAAGTATTTTTCTATTACGTGTGAAAGTAATACACGAGCATTTACCAAAATTAAGTGTTAAATCATTCCTTATCAGGTAAGAGCTTAGTCTGTCAAGATCTTCCTGCATCGCAGAACAGTCGGATGCAATTTTGACAGCGTTAAATACTTTAAGGTCGTCAGCATACATAATGAACTTGGAGTTGGTAAAACAGCTCTTAATGACATTAATAAAGATTAGAAAAAGGAGAGGCCCAAGATGTGATCCCTGTGGTACACCAGAGGTAACAGGAGAGTACTCCGAGGTGTATCCATTGATAGTTACACATTGTTCTCTATCAGTAAGGTATGATTTGCACCATTGTAGAAACTGACCGTGAATACCGTAAAACTCTAATTTCGAAATCAGGATAAGATGATTAATCCGGTCAAATGCCTTACTAAAGTCGGTGTATACTGCATCTACCTGTGTTTTATCATTCATTTAGGTCTATTCACTAAAAAATACGTTAATTTTTAGCGTACAAATATCCAACGCTAAAAAGTAAATATTAACGTCACTGTTAACAGTACTTCATAAAATTGCTTTCACTAAGACAATGGTTAAAAATTACGTTAATATTTAACTTTTTAGCGTGTACGCTAACAAATGCTGTGAAATCAGCTTCACATGATGAAATAAACCTTTCCTAACTTAATATAATTGCCTGTCAAGTTTGATAAGTTAGTAAAAGTCTAGTGGGGTGAGTAATCCGTGAGTGAAACGCTTAAAATATATATTATATATAGCTAAATTAATAATTATTTATAGAAAAATATGTCTGATAACGGTAAGTGTATAGATACAAATATGTATGTGCAATATTTTTGATAAGTGTTTTGCAGAAACAAAGAAAAGAGGTTCACGAACCACAAAAAACAAATAAAAATTTTAATAAATTACATAGCGGAAAATAAAATTCTGCTTTCTGGCAAAATTAACCCAAGAGAGGTTCAAGATGTTAATAAAAAGTGGGAAGAACTTACATTTCTCTTAAGCACATGTGGTTACGAACCACAGAAAACTGTGAATCAGTGGAAAAAGGTAAATTATATGAAGGTATAATAAATATATAACCTTCGTTTAATAATTATTGTACATACAGGCTTTTGCTGAAATTCGCACAAATACAAAAAGACGGGCCAGAGAAGTTTTTTTTAAACAAAACTGCTACAGGAGGTGGACCGGCGAATGTGAAAGACCTGACGGATGTAGAAGAGAAGTTGATGGGGCTATTATCAAAAGTTGTTGTGGAAGGTGCGCCTGTACCAGAAGCTGGCGTACCTTGCGAAGAAAATTCAGATAATTTTAGTTTTCCTGAACAAGTGCTTAAAGAAAAAAACCGCAATATATTCAAATTTTAAATTTGTGTACTTATATTTATATTCAACACTTTAATTTTGGATGTAATCTGGGGTATTCCAGGAACTACTGAACACAGATGTAATTATGGTGCTTTTGGACGATAGCATTGATTCGTTTGTGTTTGAGGCAGAAGAGGTAATACATTTTTTTACATTAAATTTAACGCATTTGTAAATAATTTATTTAATTAAAGAGTGCACCTGCCGTAAATGAAAAGCATAGTCAGCAGAAAAAAAGGAAGCAATATACCGCAACAGCTACATCAACAAGCAGCAGTTTACAAGCTGCTATAAGCAAGCAAGTAGATTCCAGTGATAACTTGTGCAAATCCATAGATAAACTAAGTGAATCTATCAAAATGTTAGCTGAATCGTTCGAGAGAGTCGCATTGGCGATGGTTAATAAACTGATGAACCTTTAAAATGTGACATACTCTTTATTTCTTATGAAATTTTTTTTCAACGTTTCCGTTTTTTTTATTTTATATGAGGATGTAGAATACATTTTATTTTATTCGTTTTTATTTCTTAATTCGATGTATACAAAATGTTCATTTCAAATGGGCCACCATTGCTATCTTGAGAACTAATAGATCTACAAAGATGGTTAAATGGGCAAACAATTTTTATTTTACAAGACATATTTAACGAAAAAAATTTTTTTTCGACTAGTGGTTCTCCAAATACGCGATCTACCTTTTTCATTTGAAATGGTAATATACTTTTTATTTGCTTATTCATTAAAGAACTTAATTCTGAATTCGGTGACATAATATTTTTATATTCTTACATAACAATTTTTTTGAGAAAAAAGCTTATAAAATTTTACACTAATTTGATTAGAATATGGCTAATATATACATTTTAATAAAATTATTATAGAAATTTATATGCTTTTTTCACAAAAAAATGGTTATGTAAATATTAAAATATTATATCACTGAATTCAGAATTAAATTTTCTAACGATTGAGCACATAAGAAAGATATGTTCTCATTTAAAATAAAAAAGTTAAGTTTCGTATATTGAGAACTACTGATCGAAAAAAAATATCCGTTCTTTAAATTTGTATTTTGAAATATAAATTGTTTGCCCATTTCATCGTTTTTACAGCGCTTATAGTTCTCGAGACAGTAACAGTGGCTTATTTAAAATAAACAGCCTGCATACTTACTTTCTTTTTTCCATATATTCGTTTTTTTTTTCATTCATTGTTTAGAGGATTAGGACGTACAGTGTATATTGTAACAATTCGGGTTAGCGAATCTTGATTAAAATTTTGAGTCATCGCGAAAAATTAATTAAAAAAAAATAGCGGTAAAGAATAAATTATTTAATTTGAAATCATTTCTAAAATTTCAAAATTTTAATTCAGATCACTAACACAAATATTACCAAAGTCAATACTAAGTATTAATATAGTAGTAGAATGTGATTTAATTTGTTAAGTATATATCTGTGATGATTGAAACATAGCAATATATTTTGTATTACATTATAATATATATATATATATATATATATATATATATATATATATATATATATATATATATATATATATATATATATATATATATATATATATACATATATGTATTTTTTTCATTGTTCATTAATTCTTTGTATTAAAGAGCATTTCTCCTTCTTAATCCTTCTGCATACCATTGATCTCGTTGATGTATAGGTGCAGCTGAAAAATATTTAAACTGCGCATACATTTTACATTTTGAATCATGCATATTAAAACAAATTCAAAATCTAACCGAAAATTTTACATTGAAGTTAAATTCACGTAAGAAAATAAATTTGAATCGATTTTGTTATATTTACTGACAGTAAATTTATATTATTTGATTTTAATAAATTATACCTAAATTTTGAGCAGGCTGCGGTATTACTTGATGATCATCATTGGGTAAATCTATATTATAGTGGTTTGCCATATTGTGTAAAACTGCGCACGTATTTTTAATAAAACCAGCCTTAACGGGATGATAATTTAACGTTCGGTGTCGTAGTAGTGAACGAAATCTGCTCTTCAATACACCATTCAATCTTACTATGCAATTTCTTGCTGAACAATGCACCGTGTTATACCTAAATTCTGGACTACCTTCTGTAGCTCCATCTACTGGCGTCATGAGCCATGGTTCCAACGGGTAGCCCGAATCGCTTACAATTAAAAATCAATATAATCAATAAGTTGCTATAGATATGTGTATATAGATATATTTTATTATACCAATAAGGTAGCAGTCTTGAAGTTCGTTATTTACATATTTATGTCGAAGATGCGGTTTTATGGCGGAAGACATCCATATAGCTGCATCATGCGTTCCTCCAGGATATCTCGCGTTAATATTTAAAATATTAAGCTCTGTATCGCAAATCTATAAATTATATTGGTTTCATTTCAGAACGTTACATAATTTATTCAAATGAAATCAAACTTACAATTTGAGTATTTATAATTGTGTAACCTTTTCTGTTAAAATATACTCGCCGTGGATAATGGGAATCATCAGATACTGGTGCAATTATTTCAATATGTGTGCAATCAATTGCACCTATTATTCCATCGATGTTATATTTATTCCTAAAACTTCATTATATGGAAATAAAGAAATAATATTTTTTGTTATTGTTATTATAATCATACCCAAGTATTATATTATTTCGCATATTGATGGTTGAAGGATATTTTATCCATCTTCTTAATAAATGAATATTTATCATTCTTGTCACTTCTGAAACACATCTACTGAGGGATGGTTGGCTCATACCCAAATTATGGCATCCTCCGATTCCATATTGATAGCTGCCATGGCCATAGAAATTTAATGCAGCTAGAACCTGCATTAATAATTAGTTAATGTACTTTTAACTATGAATTTATTAAATTATTATTACCCGTGTATAGTAATAGGTATAGCAGTGTTTCTTATTGGATTCCTCATATGGGGTGTAAGAGCTGTAATTAAATCAAAAGCACAGTGCTTTGACAATCTAAAATTTTTAATAAATTCATAATCGGGCAATTGGAATGGGTCACTTGTATCCCGAAGATTTCGAAATCGAAGTCTTGCGTACCGCCTAAAATGATTAAATGTATTTTGGACAATTTAAAATTACTTGTGGGTTATGTGATGTAAACTTGCAAGTAAAATCATGCATTAATCATTAATTATTCATATCTAAGTAATAATTAGTCCAAATAAATACAATAATATATTTACCTTTCATCTAATCTTTCAATTTCTTCCAAAAAAAGGATATTCACAACTATATTTGCAGCCATTTTTTATATTAATGTTGCCTTAAAGTTTTAACACTATGTCTCAAGATGATGTTAAATTTCTTGATTTTAACGTTGTTATATTAACGATTTCTTTAAATTTTCAACGTATATCTGCTTACTGAATAGCAAATTAAAAATTAAAGAATCCGTTAAAATATTAACGGTAACCTTCAAAGTTAACGCTTGCGCTAATTTTACAGAATAGACCTGATTGACTGTAAAATGAAGTCCGTGTATACAACAAGGTTTGAATCAACTGATCGACCTGAATAAAAGCCATGTTGCTCAATATTTATTATATTTTTAAATGTAGCAAATAAGGTTTTGAAATAAGTTTTTCAAATAGTTTTTCAAAAATGCAAAGTTTAGAGATCGGACGGTAACTTTCAACCTCATTTTTATTGTCATTTTTGAAAACGGGAACTACTAAGGCTTTTTTCCAGATACTGGGACAGTGACCTTCATAAAGAGATTTATTAAAAATAAGAGTTAATGGAATACAAAGTGAAGTAGCACAATGTTTAATAAAAAAAACTGGGGATCCCATCCGAGCCTGCACCTTTACTAATATCAAGGGATGACAATAAGTGCAATACCTCACTCTCATCAGTAGATATACTACAAAGATTTATATTAATGTTGTTAGGAATTTGAAAGTGTGAGATATCAGATGTATGTGTGTTGGAGATGCTATTACTTAAAAAGACTGAATGAAAGTAATTTTCAAACATGTTACTTATCACATCACCATCATTTGAATGAAGCCCATTAAAACTCATACTAGATGGTATGCCTTGTTTCTTGACAGAAGAAACATAAGTCCAAATTTTTTTTATATTATTAGGAATTTCGTCTTTAATATTTCTAATATACATTTGATAACAAGTTCGCGTTAATTCTTTAACCCTTTTTCTCAAAGAAGAAAATTCCTTATAATTACTGGAATTATTGAAACGCTTAAATTTGACGTGTGACATGTTTCTCCTTAATCAAGCAAATTAATTCTTTTGAATACCAACAAGGGTACGTTCTTTTGGTGAGTAACTTTATAGGAACAAAGGTGTTAATGGCATTATGCAGTATATCATAAAATTTATTGACTGAATTTTCCGTATTCAAAGAGGAAAATTTTTGTGACCAGTTGATATTACATAAATGTTCATTAATGGAATCATAGTCAGCCCTTTTAAATAAAAACAACACATAATTAAATTTTAAATTTGAATTATATTCACATTCAAAATCAATTGATAAAGGCGGATGATGCTTGTCAACTTTACTTAAAGGGAGATCACATTCCTTAACACTCACACTTTCAATGTTTGAAACAATTAAATCAAGGCATCTTTTATTAACATTTTGTACACCATTGAATTGTTTCAAACTACAATAAGATATACTGTCCAAAACAATAGAAGAAGTAGTGTTATATACATTACTTGCAATAAAATGATTATGATGTTTGCTCCACTGTAAATATGGCAAATTGAAATCTCCACAAATCAGAAATTTGTCATCAGGTGAAGAGTCAACAATTACAGACAGATTATTCAGAAATAAATTCATGGAGTCGTTACACAAAGGAGGTAAGTACACACAACAAATATGTAACTTAAATGTTTTTAAGTACACCGTGATCCTATACATCTTCACTACATGTGGACCACTCAGGACGATGTACAAAATTCAAGTTCTTCCTGACCCCTATCAACACGCCACCACCGTCATATTTCTGAGAATTGGTAGTATACCGATCACGGCGCACAACACAATAACTGTCACTCACAATTTCATGGTCGAAAACAGACGTGTTTAAGTTAGATTCAGTCAAACACAAAATGTCGAAATCACAAGAAAACGAAGCAGATTTAATATCATTAGTTTTGGTTCTCAAACCATTAACGTTTTGATAATAAACACTTATACCCTTAAAATAACGTGTTTATAATATAATAAATTATTTAGAAATATTAATTTAGGTTTTTAATACTCTGTTCAGATGTTATAGCAAATGTTCTTGATGTGCCTGTTTTGCGAACAAAAATTTTGTTATTTTTGGTCCAAACATATTTGTAATTTTTTGAGTGCAGTTCATCGCGAGCCATTTTAAAAAGTAGCGTGTTACTTTTGGTTAAATGGTCATTACCGTAGATTTTGACTTCCGTACCATCAAAACCTAATGTTTTTGTTATTAAGTTGCTTAACCTTAAAGCCCGCATGAAGTTATCTTTCATTCCACGAGATACAAATTTAACAATAATGTTTTCAGGTCTTAAATTATTAATATTCCTATTGAAATGGGGTACGCGATGTGCAGCGTCAATATCATCGACTTTTATCGGAATATTAATGATATTACCAATATTAGAGACAATGCTATTTAATATCTTCATTAGTTTTCACTGGAATATTCTGGATAACAACATTATTAATCCGGGAATACTGTTCAAGTTCCTGAAGCTTAGTATCTAGATGACTCACGGCAAGTTTTAATTCATTATTTTCTTTTTTAAAAGCTTCCATTTCTTTTACTTTTTCATTAATATCTTTGAGGTTTTTTCGAAATCTGTTATTTTGTCACAACAACAATTAACAGATTTTAATAAAGTATCGAATTTTAAATCAATGGCTGCCAAAAGCTTCGATTTTAAGAAGTTAATGCTGGATTGTATATCCCGTAGAGAGTTCGGTGAAGGTGGAGATATATTCACATCTGCAGCGACTGAGGTGTTGACATCCCTCTCAGGACGACATGGAGGGAATAGCCAAAGCTGCTGGGCATTTGATCCGGGGATACTTCCATACACGCACCGTGAAAATGGCGCGCACATTTAAAGCAACGCACACCAGGGTATTTGTTGTTAATATTCCGGTTACACTTGCTACAGGTAGGCATTTTGAACACGTTGGAACAAAGCACTAATTGATTAATTGTGTTAGCCCTATTTAACGGTTTTATATACTTTAATATTAAAAAGCAGAGCAAGGCAAAGATCCTCTGAAGTTAAAATTAACACTACTGAATAGCACTAACTGGACACTATAATAATGTAAAATTCATTATTCTATTTTAATAAAATTTACCACTAAATTTTAGAAAAGATATATAAACAAAAAAAGACGACGTAAACAACTCAACTCGCAAAATAATTGATGATGATATTTTAATAATTGAAATGAAAAGAAAAACAATATACTTTAATAAACCAATTTACGTAGGATTTTCTATTTTAGATATATCAAAAACCTACATATACAATTTTCATTATAATTATATTAAAAAGGAATTAGGAGATAATGTGAAATTATTATACACTGATACAGATAGTTTAATATATAATTTTATTAACATAGACGTGTATGAAATTATTAAAAAAGATATACACAAATTTGACACATCTGAATATAATATAAACAATGTTTATAATATACCTTTAGCCAATAAAAAAGTTATTGGTCTAATGAAGGATGAAAATAATGGTAAAATTATGACTGAATTTATCGGTTTAAGATCAAAAATGTACGCTTATAAAATTTTAAAGTCTAGTAAAAATATTAGTAAAAAAGCAAAAGGAATTTCAAGGGCAACACTAAAAAATATAACATTTCAAGATAACTATGACGGTTTGTTTAATAATTGTACAGTAGTTAAAGATCAACATATAATAACTTCAAAAAAACATGAAGTTCATACAATTAAGCAAAAGAAATTAGCCTTAAGTTCACTTGATGATAAACGTATTATATAAATTAAATTTGTGTTCAACTTAATATTGAAAAAAAACAAAAGTTTATTTTCATAAATTTATTTATTGAACTTATATTCTCTAAGTACAAAGAATCACTTATCGAGTCGATATGTAACGTGGAGAGTCGTTAATACAATAATGAACGCTTATCACTAGAATACATAGATTTTTATAACTACAATTCCAGAATAATCTGGTATATACTGGTTATAGCAGAAAAGTACAAGTGTTAACTGTTATCATGGTTGATAACAACTTAGTAGTTTTCCTATATGGTCAAACAAAGGAAATGGGTATAACATAATTTATATATATATATATATATATATATATATATATATATATATATATATATATATATATATATATATATATATATATATATATATATTATATTATATCTTGCGGTGTAGCTCAATGAATTCGGTGTATGTAAGTGTTTGTTTTTTATAAGTTATAGTAAACAGTTGTGGTGTGTGTATATGACTGAAACACGTTTGTGAATGGGAATATGGAAGTGACTCGTATTTGGTCGAGGTGACGTAGTTGAAATAACAATTACATTAAATATTTGGAGTGTATTTGGAAAACAGTAATTAGAGAAGTACATTATTGTGGATAACATATATAATAGTTCAAACTTCAATACATACTTATACTAAAATAACAATTATAATAAACTTTAAAGAGATATATGTGTATATAGGAATTACAATAATTTATTACTGAATATAAACTTATAACTAAATACATACGGAACAACATCAGGATAGTAGTGCTAATAAATTTTTAGGTACACTTTAATCGTTTTGCAGAACCAAAAGGTTCGGATGTACCTACGTCAGTAAATTTTCGTTTCAAATATACTGGTTGATAAGTTTTAGACTGATAACAGGAGGCCACACGCCAGTGCTTTAATTTTATAATTTTATTTGGATAATTAATAATAAGGACGTCTGAATATTCGGTTACCATATGCTCTAATGTATTAAAATTTATTATATCTTTAGTGGCAAAATTCATTGTGATTCCGTTTGCCTTGCAAACAGTTTCAGTTTTATTCTTGTCACCACCTAGTCTTATGCGAAAATCATAATTTTTTGGGCCACATCCAACGAAAGTGTCAATATATAAATTTTCACCAAACTTTTCTAACTCGTCAGTCATGCAACCCAAGTAATTTGCATGTTCTGGGATCCATTCTCCAGGTATATAAGTGTACAAAACACTATCAGTATACAGATACAAAATTCGTGTACCAAGTTTTGATAAATATTTATATAGATGAATGAGAGCCAATGCTGAGTAAATGATGCTGTGAAAACATTTGTTGTCATAGAAGTTTTTGAAAAATAGAGCATTTTATAAAACCTTCCATATTATCGAAACATAATTTTTGCACTCATCCCCAACATAAATTGTCGGGTGTCCTACCGGATAACAACCATATTTATTTATGTATGGATATAAACTATAGATATCTGAATAAAGAATTTTTTCACCTAGTTCTTAATTTATTTTGTGATAGGTTTTTAAACATTCTACTCGACCACCGTAAAAAGCATCACAAGGACATAAGGATTTAATATTTTGAATATCTTTTGAATCAATAAATGTCCGCATCTGATTATTTAATTTATATAAATTTTTGAATTCACAACTCCATATTTCAATAACTTTATAACCGGCTGATTTTATTATATTCATCTTTCGTTCAGTATTTTCATAGCGAATAGTCATTGTATCGCCTCTATCATTGTGTAATATTTGATATCTATTAGTAGAATAACATTTAGGACATCCATGAAACCAACATCCATGATATTCGAAAATAATTTTGTGATTTTTATGTTCGGTATATCCATCTATTTTGAAACCACAAACTATATTTTCACTGCATTTAAATGCATGTGATATATTAATTTTCAGTTGGTTTTCTTTCCACAGTAACCAACTAGTAGCTTCAAAAGAAAAATTATCACTATAACGATAGCCGTTACGTGAAATAATGGCAATAGTATTATCTTGCAAATAATTTTTACGATAAGTATATAAACAAGCACTAGCAATTGTTATTGCACGCAATAATATGTCAACATTATTTAGTTCTAAAAACTTTCTTCTAAATTTTAAGCAAGCATATTTTAATATTTCAACAACATTTTTACAGTACTCTATTAACTCATTTTGCATATTAAAAATGT
The DNA here is from genome assembly GCA_963082715.1 of Harpalus rubripes. Lineage (NCBI taxonomy): Eukaryota > Metazoa > Arthropoda > Insecta > Coleoptera > Carabidae > Harpalus > Harpalus rubripes. The sequence continues at coordinate 12,377,647 of OY720461.1, forward strand.
AATTTGATTCTTTTAGTTTCATATACCAGTTTATAAATGTTTCATATTCGTTGATACTTATTTGTTCAGCACCATACATATCTTTATCGAGGAGTGGACCGATATAATTTAGATTTTCCGATTTTATTATTAAGATTTATATATAGTGCACTTGGCATTTGAGAAAGTTTCATGGGTGAGAAGTTTAAGCTGTGAATTTTATATTATTTAACTGACTAGAAAGTATCTGATTTCCTCTCATTATTATTTCAGGTGTTAATTTTAATTCATCAACCATGTATTTTAATAAAAAAATGTCCATCATACGATTTTAAATTATGAGCAATAACTATTATTTTTTTTATAACTGTACGAGGTAATATTAAGTACTGAAAAAATCTTTGATAGGATCGTTGTTGAAAATATGTTCTCTAATTCTACACACATTACATACATTTCTACAATCTAAATCATTTAGACAAGACGAACAAACTTGCTGTGCAACACACAACACAGGTTCATGTAACATTACTTGTGACTCATTACTTACAGAGTTATTTGTTTCGGTAGATGTCTGTGTAGCGGTGTCATTAACATTGCTGATTTGTTTATTTTGACTGCATTCAATAATAAATTTATTTATAAAATGTTTTTACTAATCAAAACAAATATTGCATTTAATATTGTTTCAGATAATTGAAACAATAACATAATATTTCCTAGAAAAAATGCGTAGTAATGAAAAAGTTTGAGATATCTTCAATGTATAGTGCTTATAATGTGACCTTGTGCGTCATTTTACATGTATTTAAATGGGAATATGTTACAAATTTTTTTTAAAAATTGTCTTGTATTCGTAAATTTATTTCTATTCCGTTCGTGCTTCGATAACTAAAGAAAGAGTAACTAATTGCTTTCATGCAGTGATTGTTCAAACGTGTTTAAACTTATCTTTCTATTGTACGATGTGGTTATCTTATACTTCTGGGTAAGAGCAAGAGGATGTCGACCTGAACTCTGCAATTCAAAAGTTGCAACAAAGATTTACATATTCATCTTGGGATTATGAACACGAAATTGTGTACAAAAAAGTGTGTTATGACAAAGATCTTGAAGAAGAGCAGAATCAACTTTATCAAAAACTAGCAGACCGATATATACAAGGAGAAACAATTTGTGAGAACTACTTAAGTAATAAAATTAATATTATAGAGTTTCTTATAAAAATAAAAAATATTGAACTATTGAATGAATTGGATAGCGAAGCTAGTAAATTCTTCGAAGAAGATATTAATTTTTTTGATTTCTTGAAATCAAATTTAGATAAACAATCGAAACATAACACAAATACTAGTAATCGGGTAAGTCCTTTTCATTTCTGTCTTTTCAATTTAATGATTTTTATTTTATTCTTTTCAGGACGACTCTACTTCAAGGCAAAATGACTCAACAAGTAATAATAAACATTAAATCTCGTTTGCTTAATCAACACTTGTTTACTATAGAAGATAAAAATATATTAGCCGTAGGTATGTCCTCTGAATTTAGAAATTGTTACTAAAATTGTACATCAAACATCACAAAATAATATTACATTTAATATATAAGAATGGAATAATTTTGTAAAATACATAAAAAGTATTATGAATAGTGCTATTAATATACACCACATCGAATTTCATTCTTTTAGATTAGAGTATAAAGTTTACATAAAGTGGCTACAAAATGAAATTTCTTTAGATGTATTGTCACTGAATGTAATTTGTGAGATATGCGATTTTGTATCTCTATTAACATATACAATATAAAATTTAGAAATATAATAAACATCGACTTACCAAAATATAATGCTCAGTCATAATTTTTGAATTTATAATACAGTTTTACATATAATAAAAAGAACTGTCGTAAGTATGATTTAGAGCCATAAATTTTTTCAAAAATAACATGGTATGAGAAATAGTACTAAACATCTTGTCGACAAGACGACAAGTTGTGCTCTGAAGCAAAAATAGACGCGAAAACAGAACATGAACGAAATTGGGGGAGGGGAAAGAGTATGCGCAATAAATTATAAAGTTTATAAATTAATATTGTAACAATGTATATGCAACCGAAAATACATAAAACTGATGTTCCATTACGACAAATTACTTCCACTATTGATACCCTACATATTTGCTTTCTAAATTGCTTAACGATATCCTTAAACAAGTTACTTCAAAATCCCAGTATATTATTAAAAACTCTTTCGATCTAGTTAAAGATATAAAAAACATTTCTTTACCTAATAATTATATTTTGTTTTCTCTTGATGTAACTGCACTTTATCCATCCATACCACAAGATTTAGTCATCAATATTATAACTGAAAAATGGGAAAAAATAAAAGAATTTACAGATTTAACATTAGAACTTTTTATTGAAGCTATCAAACTTAGTTTTGAAGCGTCAATATTTACATTTAACAATACAATATATTTCCAACGAGATGGTTCCCCTATGGGATCAAGTATTAGTAGCACTTTGGCTGAGTTAGTATTACAACATCTTGAACAATCTATCTTTCCTAAACACAATTGGGAAATTTTGTATTATAAAAGATATGTGGATGACTGTTTATTCATTGCTCCTTTGAATTTTGTTGACGACATACTGAAAGAATTTAATGGTTTCTACCCCAGATTAAAGTTTACTATAGAAAAAGAAACAAATAATAAAATCAATTTTCTTGACACTACTTTAACACGTCATAATACTCATATAACTACTAATTGGTTCAGAAAACCCACCGCCTCTGGTCGATATTTACATTTTCATTCGAATACTAACCAGAAATATAAGAAAAATGTTATATATGCTTTAGTAGACAGAGCAATATTATTATCTCATTCCAGTTTTCATCAAGAAAATCTAAAATACATTTATGAAATGTTACAATGTAATGGTTATCCACAAAAATTCTTAAAATCACATATAAATACAAGATTAAAAAAAATAAAACTCTTTACCTAAAACACAGGAAATGGATGATTATGAGCTGCAGTCGAATCTGGAGAAACCAATTTATGCCACCATACCCTACGATCACGCATTAAATAAATTGTTAAACCATACTTTCAAAGACACGAATATTGTAATAGCCAACACTAGTAACTTGTGTACTAGATCTTTGTTCACACAATTAAAAGATACTGTGGATCCTACTTTAAAAAAAGATTTTGTTTACCAAGTAAAATGCATGGTATATGTCGGTGAGACATCACAACCCCTCAAAAAGCGTTTATACCAGCACCAATACCACTGTGTTAGAAATAAACCAGACCACAGCGCATTAACGAAACACGCATGTCAAACAGGTCACATACCTGATTTTATTAATACCAAAATTTTAGAACAAGTTAAATACAAATATCACAGACTTCTTTTAGAAACATGCCATATTTTGACTAATGAACATGATACTATTAATTTCAAAACAGATTTTAATAATAACTCCCAATATATTAATATTAATTTATAAACTTTATAATTTATTGCGCATACTCTTTCCCCTCCCCCAATTTCGTTCATGTTCTGTTTTCGCGTCTGTTTTTGCTTCAGAGCTCAACTTGTCGTCTTGTCGACAAGATGTTTAGTACTATTTCTCATACCATGTTATTTTTGACAAAATTTATGGCTTTAAATCATACTTACGACAGATCTTTTTATTATATGTAAAACTGTATTATAAATTCAAAATTTATGACTGAACATTATATTTTGGTAAGTCGATGTTTATTATATTTCTAAATTTTATATTGTATTACATTTTATTTTTATTATTAAAACAGCTGAAGATGGACAAATTAAAATGTCCGAAACGTCCAAATTTGTAAACGTGAGTTGATTGAACTCAAGAATATGTACATGGAACCTATGGCCTACTATTTTATTAACCAAAACATAATTAATTTATTACTTAGGTATGATTTATGTACTATTTTTGTATTATTTAAACCGTGGAAACCTTTTATTGGTATATGTATACTGCTGGTTTCCCTTAATGATATAAATAAATAAATAAATAAATAAATAAATAAAATGTCAAGTAGTTCCCAAGGATTCTTATTTTATCTCTATTAACAGATTATTTAAAATGCCTTAATTTTGAAGAATATTACAGAGATATAAATACCCAAGCATATTTTATACCTGGAGATTCTATAACTAATGTAAAAAAATTATATCTAAAGAAAATAATATTCAATCAATGATTTAATATCAAATATGTATTATGTACCTAGTAATTATAATAAATTTAAACATTTATTAGAAACTGATAATGTACCGAAATAAAGCATAATATATTTATAATCCTGTTTTTTGTACTTACCTAGATTATATTACTCCTTTTGTTCAGTACGTACATAGTATCGGTAACCTAAAAAATAGTATAGCATAGGGTAAGTAATATAACTACAGAATGTAATTTACAAATTTTATTTTAACTATTTGTTGGGTCGCGTTGCTTAGTCAACCCCTCACAGAGACGCGAACCCGGACATGTGTAAGTGGGAGTTAGGATAAGGTCGCATTCGCATTTAAATGATTTTTATATTTGTTACATACACACTATTTATTATTGTACAAACGATAAATGGGTAAATATACGCGTGACGACGATTACAATTGATATAATATCATATTGGTTCGACCTTACACTATGAGGTGTTCTTAACAACTGTTTTTCAACTCTGTCTTTTCTAAAAATATCTTCTTATCTACTGTCCTGTTAAATGTCTGTCCGCACCCTCACCAAGGGTACGTTGAAAGAAGGGTAACTGCTAGCAGCAGTCCTCAACACTATTCTTAAATACAATATTAATAAGTAGAGAAATGTAAGTATATTTTATAACATGTTTAAATACTAAGAAGTAAAATACATATTGAAACATATAGGTAGAAATAAATTTATAATAGAACGTCTTGTTTCCTTGTCAGCCATGCGTGAATTGTAAATACGTTGTTTAGAGCACATGCCGCAAAATATCTTCTTGTTGAAATTTTTTTATGATGAAAGCACGAATAATTCGAAGTATATTCATTTCTTGTACGTAGTGACGGTGGCTTTTCCTCAAGGTCATCTATATTTTCTGACAGATCAACTATAGTACACATTTTATTATCTTTAAGCAGTTTCTCCATTAGTTTTCTTTTCTCATTTCCCTTTAAGTATATTATACATTCCCAGGGTAATATATTCTTTATTATATTTGTGGCTGTATAATAAGGTATATGTCCATCATCCCATGCTACGCCATGGTAATAACGTTATAACCACCGTATTTGTTTCCGAAGTGTAAAACTGACATCGTTCCAGGAACATGAAGGTTGAATCAACATGTGAAATAATTTCGTATCATTTCTTGTTAAAATTGCTACTTCTTTCATAATAAATCGATTATTATCGATTTTAAATCCTTGTAAATCAATAATAAATTCTTCCATGTTCTATAAACACTGGCATGGCAATTACTTCATACAGATGACGCGGTTCTATAAGCAGTGACAATTTGTGTTTTGTTTATAGACACTTTGAAGTGGTACAAACAACATTTACTTGTAAACTGAAGTCTTAAATATCTTACGTGATCTTCTTAACAACATTTGTGAGTGGATTATATTCTATCACACGATCGTGTAATATTATACAATATGCAGATGTATTCGATTCGAATTCAAGTCGAATATCCACCGTATCTGTTTTTATAGATTCATTTTGTCTCGAACAATCAATAACAAATATTGGTGCTATATTTTTAAATTCCGGGACACTAAATAATGGCTCACCATGTACACTACGGCTGTAATACGATGATTGAAATTTTGTGTACTTATCATACATTAGAGCATATTTATTGTTGTCAATATCCAAATTCATATTATCATACGGAAAACATTCAGAATTCAAATATAATTTCACATTGGTCATATTACAGTGGTCAAATGACGATGTATCTTTTTGTAATGAGTTTTTTCTGTCAGTTTGAAACACTAGTAAAACATATCGAGGTTTTTCCAGCTGAGCACTTGTTTTTATAGTCCAAGTATGTTTCGATGTGTTTGGTAGCATTGGAAACTCATATGTTGACCAACTCCGAAAATTCATGTGCATACGATTCCCTCTTTCAACTATTTTTAATAAAGCCAAACGTTGAGTATTTGCTACATATACGTACAGTACTCGCCACTGAATCTTATTTAATTTCACAGTTATGTTATTTAAATGTTCTGTTTGTGTACAAACTAAAGCGTCATAGTCGGTTTTAGAACGTACTAATATTAATTCTTGGCGTGCATTTATAATAATTTTGTTGAATTAGGGCCGGATTAACCCTATGAGGGGCCGTAAGCACAACAGGTTTTGCCCCCCCCCCTCCGCTTTAAGAAAATTAGTCTTTATAATTATTTATAATTGAAGAGCATTATTCCAAAACTAACTAAGTCAAAAAAGTTAATTTTCAATTACAGGCCTTAATTAGTTACTAATCATAAGTCGCTTTTATGAATGAAATATTTGGCATTTTACACTAAATTCAACATTTCGTTAAATAGATAACTGCAGATTTAGCTTTTATTTGTTATTTATTATTTAAAACAAAAATGTATTACATGTCATATTGCAAAGTAAACTAAGTCCATGGACTTAAACTACATTTGGAAAAAAACAACAATAACACTATAAAAATGGCTCATTATTATCGATGGCTTCTTCCACCGCATCATCTTCAAGATTTTTTCCAACGTTTTTTAGCGCTTGTTTATAAAAATGATTTGCCTCGTCTGTTAATTTGACGTACTCCAGAAGATGCCTGAAATTTGCCATTTTGGCGACGCTAATTTTATTGATAGGTTTTGAGGGTTCGAATTTGTCCAATGCATTGGAAATATCGGTATTATTGCTTTTTAAAACAACGTGTGAACATGCTGGTCCACTGTATGTATTTTTCACTAACACCACCTTCTTTCCTTTGCGATAAGTAAAAGACCGTTGCTCCGTTATCTTGAAGGAAAATTTCTTTTTTAGCATAATGTTAGCTAATTTCTTGTAATCTTTAATATTCCAATCTTTACCATTATGCAGAACTGTAGAATTTTTTGCAAAAATATCGTAATAGCCTTGTGGACACACAATTTGTTCTCTTTTCCTTATTATCTTTTCAGAACGTCCGAATACACGATCAACTGGCATGAAACTATGCCCCCTTATTGGAAAAATGTGCTGAATTTCTTGGAAAATGCTATTTTCTACATAGCATAGAAGCATAAATATTACACTACAGTTCTTGTTCTGACCCGGGCAGGAATCAGAAAATAATTTCAAAGTATGTGGTCTTTCTGTAGGACTTAACTCCAGGTATTTAGCTTCCAATCCTTTAAGGAAATGTAATAATGCAGAGCATATTTCATTTGACTCCTTGCCACTTTCATTTTCGGTCCAAGTATATGCAAAAGTGTTTTCTTTGTTCTGATTGCCTTCAATTATTACAAAAGTTAGATTATACAACCACAATTGTCTCATATAATATACATCAGAAATGCTTAGCTTTGGTAATGGTTGATTCTGTTGCATATCAAAGCACACTTTGATCACACCACTAGGCTCATGTTGTCCTAGAAGTTCATAGAATTTTTTTGCACGTAATTTATGTAATTTTAATTCTGTTGAAATATTATGTCTCATTAACATGTCTGTAGTAGTTGTAATTTCCATTTTTTCAGTTCGCAAAAGGAACAAACGTCGGTTCGCGGATGGCCAAAGCCAAGGTTGAATTTTTTGGTAAATATTTTATAGTATTTACTAAAGGAAGTAATTGGCGCATCCATACTGTTTCTGATAGCACACCACATTTTATATATATTTTTTATTGATAATTCGGGTGGTACATTTTAAACTTTTTATGTGATCTATTATTGACGCGGTTGTTTCTTTATCTTTGATTGACACCCTAGAACCACCCCTTCTTTCAGGTCTTGATGTTCCTTCCGCCAAAAAATAAGCAGCGATCGATTTAATTCTGAAGTTTGATAATTGAGTAATTGACTGGAAGCCTGTTGCACAAACACGTATTAATATACCATCGGTTTTTAGAATAAAATAATCATTGCACTGTCGTTTCTTAGGATTATCAGTTCTAGGACGATGGCGTTTTGGAGTCTGCGGTTGAATAAATTTAATGATGAAATTGTTTTGAGACATAGCAGTTACATGGGTGTATATCTTGTCGAAAAATTCTACAATAATCAAACATTAGCAAAATATCTAAATAATACAACATGCAATGAACCAACCTTGTATATCTTCCTGGCTCAGCTCATTTGCTTTGCACAGTTTTGTGTTAACATGTTTACAAGCAACTTTTGGAGATTTACTTTGAACTATTAATCTTAACAGATTTTATATTCTTCTTCCAAATAGTTTTATTTTCCTTTTTGCGCCTTCCTCTTGTAGATGGGGATACTATTTTTTGGTAATCATCAGACATTGTTATTTAAATGCACATAAAAATTATGCTAACCCTAACACAAACACTAGCAAAGTTGACAGCTACTAAAAAGGTTATGTTTACTCTGAAATTACTGTCGAAAACACGCTAACGCGCATGATCAAGGCCTTAGTTAACTTTGGAATAATTTATTTTTTTTTGGACTTCGGTTAGTTTTGGAAAAATGCTTAAATTTTCAAATGTATTATGAGTGGGACATATGATAGTTTTGGAAAGTATAAATGATTATCCCTTTTCGACACATCTCGTGGTGCAAGTAACCAACATTTGGCTGAATTTTAATATTTTGGACTTAGTTAGTTTTGGAATAATGCTCTTCAATTGTATGTACCATTGTTTTTAAACGGTACAATTGAAAAGAGTAAAAAAGATTATTGGCAGAAAAATAAGTAAATGATTATTGATACTATTAGTAGGTCTTTATAATTTAAAATAATATACAATGCGTAACTACATTAATAACTTTTACAATCGAACTTTTTGAAACTTATCCGGTGAATGATTAGATTATATTTAAGTGACTTAGAATAGTCTTTTTCTGCATTTTCGAGCCGCAAAGTCTTTTATTAGGTCATCAGAGCTGATTCGACGCAATACGTCAGTTTCCATGCATGGTAGTGCAAGCGAATCTAACCTTACCTGTCGCATATTTGTCCTCAAAGGGTTTCTAATGCGTTTTAACTGCGAAAAAGATCGTTTGGCAGAACAATTAGTGATCATAAGCGTTAAGAACATTCGCAAAGCAATCTCTACATTCGGAAATACTGATTGTATTTCGTCTTTTATGATTACGCTATAAAATTTTGCGTAACTTAATTAAACATTTTCGTTGTCGTTTATTTTTGGGCGCATATAACAATGAAATTGTTGCACTTCTCCGCAGAGGTTAATATTCAAATCATTCGGGCACGAACACACAAGTTTTTGCGCGTTTACATGATATTCATCTTTTGCTAGGTTGACATCTAGTAGAAAAGAGAATTTTGTTGCTACATCTTTGTAAACAGCATATCTTCTTTTGATTTGCGCTTCGAGAGTGTCGATTATAAAATAAAATGTTGATACGCGGAATTTGTCCCTAGCACTTAATACAACTTCTGGCGAACTACCATCATTTACTTGCTTTTTTCGCAAACGTTTACGTGTTTGTGTGTCTTTATAATCAACGTCGGGTAAAATATCTTTGGCAACCTTTTCCAACCGGTCAAAATCTTGTCTTAAATCATGCAAATAGTCTGTAACCGTTTGATAAAGATCTGCGCATGATTTCAAATTCAAGCCCGCACTTTGAAGCGCTTCGCTTGTACGGTAAAAATAATGCAAAATTTCGTTCCACATAGTTAACATGAACACAAGCTAAAGCTCTTGCATTTTGTTTGCAATATTTTCAGCCTCTCTTTTGGTTTCTGCTTTCTGATACTCATCTTCAGCGATAGACTCTAAAGCGTCTATAATTTCAGGGTACGACTTATGGATTGTTTCAGTTGTTACCGCGTGTGCCTCCCAACGAGTATTCGAAAGGTTCTTCAACCTTTGCTGATACACTTTTTAAGAACTGTCCACCTATGTGTTGAAGACGAGAAAAATGTGTATAGTAGTTGTACAAGAGAAAAGAAATTGACTGCTGTTGAACAGCAATCAACTGCACTTCGACCAACAATATTCAATGAGTGCGCAGCACACGGTATGAAGACAGCATGCTCGTTTTGATCAAGAATTTTCCGTTGCATTCCTTCATAACATCCGGACATATTGGCAGCATTGTCATAAGACTGGCCTCTACACTTTGAAAAATCTATCTGACAATTTTGGCACAAGTACTGCAACACTTGATTCGCCATATCTTTTCCAGTGTGACTTTTGAGATCGACGAATGATATGAATCATTCGACTGGTTTTGCGTCTCGGGGCGAAACATATCTAAGCATAATACTTAACTGATCAACGTGCGAAAGGTCAGGTGTAGAGTCAACGGACAAACTGAAATATCCAGCGATTCGAATTTCCTCCAAAATGACCAAACGAACCTTGTCCCTCATGAGTATAATAAGCTCGTCACAAATCGTTTTCGATAAATACGATACGCCCCCTACAAAATAAAAAAAATATATAAATGAATCATATTAAAAGAATCGAAAAATGTTTTTTATTACCTTTGCCACAGTTTCCATATTTCGTGATGTGAGCTGCTAAGAAAGGATGGAACTGAGCTAAAAGTTCTAAAAGTCCCATAAAATTTCCATCGTTTAGTGATCCAAACTTCTCATCTGATCCACGAAAAGACATTCCACGTTCTCCTAAAGTCTTGACAACCGCTACAACTCGTTGCAAAACGTGATGCCAGTAAAAACATTCGTCTTCATGTCACAGAATGTAATACACAGATATCGTTGCCGCCACCACCTGACTACAATTAAGTAGACAGGAAACAATTATGGATATAATTCAGATATATGAACGCAAGAATAAGTAGTAAAATAATATATATTGATCGTTTTACAAAAATGGATAATAAATTAAAGATAACAGTAATAAATGATTAAAGAAACGAGATCAAACTTTACAAATAATTTACCAATACAATATTATAAATATAAAATTAGCTTACCTAACATTTCGGGCTCGGAGTGGACAATCGGACTTCTGTTCTATCAGCGAACGGTTAACTTCAACTATTCAACGATGATTTTTCAACTGTTTAATAACTGCCCCTCTAACTTGAATATTTGCAATTTTTATATTATCTGCTATTCCGGTGACATCACAATGTCGACCACTGATTGGCTAGTCAAAATTCAAGCTAAACATAGACCAATCAAAAACTCACTATCAGTGACGTGAAGGGTAAACATCCCCTAAGAAAGATAATGTTTGGTGTTTACTTCGAACCATCGACAACAATCTAGGACTCATCGCTTCGGAACTTGGAATGCATTGAATAGAGATAACATGTACAAATATGATGTTGCCAAAATAGTTTCCCGATATATGAATTACAATAATTAATAAACTATCTTCCGTTTGTCACATTCAAATTGGCCTTTTAACTGACTGTCCAATGTAAGCCCTCGTCTTCGACCTAAGTATTGTAACATGGCATCTCTATGAGTCGCGCTATTTTAGTGATGGTCAACTACAATCATATTCCGCCAATCACTAAATCCATCTACCATTTGACAAGTCGTGGATTTAGGTGCAAACAATTTGCTAACGAAGCAATAGACGGAACCTGATGAAGGGGAATATAACAGCCACTCTCGGGATTAGCTTTCGATATTAGCTCTTGTTCCACAAAATATTTTATGCGAACAAAATCTTGTTTGATTATTAAAACATCTACGTGAATTTTCGAACAGTCCGGTACGATGCTGGCAATCCCCCGGTCCACGATTAATCCAGTAAGCAACATCATCTTCACTGAAATCACCCCATGCTCCCGGGTCGTCCTTGATGATAATATTCTGAATAACTGGAGTATCGAAATTTTCTTCAATGTCTTCATTGCTTGAATTTTTGACGTTTCCGTTGCGTTTACAGATGTCGAAGATTTGTTTTCGCCATCTGAGGAATCCGGAAGACTGTAGGATGATGGTTCGGACCCACTGACACGAAAAAATGACGTTAGTTTAGCTGTCTTTTTGACAACTTCTTCATCCTTGTGCTGCTTCTCCTCAGCTAATTTACGTTTTTGAACTCCACTCAGATAGTTGCGTTTCATGTTGAACTTAATCTACGCAAAAACGTATTCACCCACAAACAAATATTTTGTCAAATACTGATATGTATGACGATCTTTGACAATTCTATACGATATGTGTTGGTACGTTGTTGTAATAATTATGCACCATGAAACCTTCATATGAATAACAAGTGAAATGTTTATAAAATGCATTAAATATTTTGCAGTCCAATATTAAATATAAAAATAAATATAGTACTGCAAAATACTTTGTTGTTCATTGTTGTATATTTTTTAGGTTAGAATACTCTGCAAAGCACAATATAAAAAATATGATTACCTTAGTGTAAAATTATAACTCATAAGAAGTAACAAATTGATGCTATGATGCTATTACCATACATATTCTTGCAAAAAAATTTTTTGGATGTGTTGGGTTGTATAATTACGACTAAAAATAATTTAAAATATCTAGTTAATAAAAAAACATTTATTTTTTGAAAAAACTGATTGTAGCATATATGATACATAGCGTTTAAGTCTCCATTAATATGTAGGTTTATAATAACTAAGTAGAGTGAAATTTATAGAAACAGTTATTGTTTTTATTAAGACAAAAATACTGTCCACATTTGGAGCATTGTATATATGAGAAAGAAGTGCAATTAGGCATCTTGCATCTTTGTCTAACATTTTTAATGTGACGCCACCCCCGGGGGCGGTTGCGTCATATTGGCGTCGTCTTTGTTTCGGCGGTTGAGTTGCTCGGGCGCCAATATTGCGGCGGCGGTGTCTGAAAAGAAGACGGCTGGGTGCCGGGATTGCTCGAAGTGGAGAAAGGACCAGGGGGTTGCACAGAAACACGTGGAGAATGTAAATTGTTTAATGTTCTTAAATAATAAATGTTATATACAACACCATATAATAAAGAAATAGAAAAACCTGACCCTATGACCATCTATATTATCGTGACAATGACTACGGGCCGCGAAGCGACCCAAACTTGACAGAGGTAACAAAAATGAAATAAAACTCTAACTTGAAAATTGACTTTACGTTTATTCTCAGAGCGGACGGCTGGTGAGACTAAGTGTCGTTCTCGGACGACTACACTCACCAAAATTTTTCTATCACTCGATAGCGACGAAATACGGCAGAGACAAAATTCTCTATCTTCTCAGCGGCGGCGGATTAGCTCAGAGACGGGAACCATGTAAAGAAGTCGGCTCGAGTAGTACTTTAGAACCAGAGAAGTCAGGAGCTGACTTGCCTCTGGGAGACTGATTTGTCTGTGTGATTTTGGCGACTTTTATATCCTAATTTGGTGGAGGTGGAAATGCCAAAATTCAACTGGTGGGGCACTAGTGGGGATGTCTTTTGTAAAACTTTGATGGCGCTGTGATCGTTTTACAATAAAAGAAAATATTTAATTTAATAAAATGTGCAAAAATAATAGATGGTCATATTTTTCCTACAGTTACAATATTTACACAACCATACAATTTACATTTTAATAAATTACCATTTACAATATTTTGCAAAATTACTAGTGCTGCCAAACGTGATGACATTTGCAAGTACAAATGTCAAATATACAAGTCGTAATACAAAACAAACATATTGTTATTACATTGTTATAACCAAGTGTCTACAAAAACAATTACAATGCCAGGAAACATTGTGCCAAACGTATGGGCTGACTGCCGCATCGTTTCATTACAATATCGGTAAGTTACACAGAACATTTCGTTGTACTTTACTAATGAGATTTACTTTGCAGGTTAAACTATTACAACAATTATTTCCTTATCCCCTGAATGACTAAAACACAGGTAAGTACCTTGTTCTTAATTAACGATAGTACTAATGTTAAACTTTACAGGATTTAAGAGAAAAATGTGTGACTGAATCACTAAAATCATTCGCAACAGCTTTAACAACAGGAGGAAACATTTAATACTGGGTTCGGGTTTTCAAATGTCGATTGTGGCTTGATGGTTTATAAATAGTTCACCCAAGTATTTCTAGTGGAAAAAGGCCCACTTCGTCACATTATATAAAGGCCAATGCGATTGACCATCGAGCCTTATTTCCTTTGGTGGGACGTGGCTTGTTGTTGCTGACCTTTTCTTTTTTTCAACAGTTTGTTTTTCTAATTCAAATGGTCTTCCTCTTTTTGACAGCCGATTACAACCAACATTGCACAAACAATTTGCAATTTCAGCTCGAAAATCGGCAAGCTTCATAGGCGTTTCATTTTCTCGTTGGCTTAGGCATCGTCGGTAAAGAAGCCAGGAATTTACAATAGTCATATCAAGTATATGATAAAAAAGCCTCATATACCACTTTTTGGATTTAATTTTGATTTTATAACGCCCAATGAGGCTATCCATGAGATCAACTCCTCCCATATGTTTGTTGTAATCTTGAATTACACTGGGACAATCGATGTTCACCCTTTGCTTCGTTTTTCTGTCATACCTCTCAATTTTTCCTTTAGGTAACTCGCCAGAATATGTTGATAATAAACATACGGTTTTGTTGTCCTTCCAAGCAACTGACGATATTTCTACTCCTTCAAAATTACGCACGTATTCAACGGACGATCCACGGTCTATTTTCTTGGCAGAATCTTCCGTCGGCAATTTACAGTTTGGGATGCGATTACGCCTTACGGTACCCAACGAATATATTCCCCTATTAGCTAAATATTGCAATAAAGGCAACGACGTATAATAATTGTCAAAATAGATAACAAAATTTTGAGCTTCAGGAACAATTCGTGACAATCTTACAACGACGTTGGCGCTTGCCCCTAGATCTGTTTCTTCCAAAACTCTATGCTTCTTATCATTTTCAGTACCCGTATATATTTCAAAGTTATATGAAAAACCACTAACACCACATAAAATGAAGAGCTTGTAACCCCATTTATGCGGCTTCGCAGGCATATACTGCTTCATATAATGTATAGCTTTGGAAGCGCACATTTGTTCATCCACGGAAAGCTTTTCTTCTAATGGAATGCTTCGAAATTTATTATTTAGGTGATCAACTATTGGTCGTAACTTATGTAGCCGATCTGGATTGATTTGATCCAAATTGGTATTATCGTTGACGTGAATGCATTTTCTTATAAATTCAAATCTTTTTTCACTCATAACGTTCTTTATTTGAGGATAGCCTAAGGAATGAGACCAATAACTGCGGCAGTTAGGCATTTGAACCAAAGACATATAGACGCAGATACCCAGATATTGATTTATATGTACGTCAATTAGTCCAGCAGGTTTACTTGGATTTCTTTGTGTTGAATACAGATTGGATTCAGAAACTATTCTGTCTATTAGTGAGTCATCAAAAAAATATTTGAAGAAAGCATAAGGTGTAGATAACTCTAAAAGAGCATTGAATAGTTTGTTATTTCCTTTGAACGTCTTGGCAGTCTCGTCGATGATTAAATTTTTTCTTTTCCAAACTACTTTCTTACTCCGTAAAGTAATAGACTCTTGAGTGACATCAATATCCTTTGAAGTAGCTCCCAGTTGCTGAGTTATATCAATATCCTTTGAAGTAGCTCCCAGTTGCTGGTCAGAGTGATAGTCGTTGACAACAACTCCATCTTCAAATTCAATGGGCAAGTCTTCAATGTTCAACTGATCAGAATTATCATCTGACCTTGCATTTTCAGGACTTTCTTCAGATTCACTTACGTCTAAGTCATCGTCACTATTCCAGAAATTAGCTGCAATTTCTTCCAATTCCCGATCAGTCAAAGGTCTTTCGGTATTCGTAGTTACTCTGCAAAAAACGCTATGTATCAGATTTGATACAACCATAATAATCATGGAATATTTTAGACAACAATATAGCAGGAGGAAAAATAATAAAATATATAACTTCCTCTTACCTTTAGATTTGATGTAACTTCAATCCAAAATAGAATTATATCAGTAATTTATCACAAACAATAATAATCTACGGACACATTGATACACTGTCAATATGAGTGAAACGGCGCCAACTATCTAACCAAGTTTAGCTGTGAGTAAATGTTAGTGGCGACAATGAACCTTATTGCTATGTATATTAGGAGGTATCTAATATGCTACAGAGCGAAGGTACGGTCTTAGTGTTGTTAAATTACATGATGTAGGTAAAAAAAAGTGTTGTAGCAAATGTGCTACATTGCGCAGTATAGGGAATTGATGAAGAATAACACTTGATAACTTTCCGATTTGGTCGGACTCAAGTCTGTAAGTTTAAGTTGATATTGACGTATAACCTCCTATGTCGAGCGCGCGAAACTTGCCCGAGTGGAGGAGGTACCCCGATAGGCCGATAGAGGGATCACTAATGGGATACTATCCTGCATCTACTGCACTACACTTCAAAGATGAATTGTTAAAAGCGCGAATTTTTCGCCTTTAATACAAAATCAACTGATTCTTGACCTTTATCATGCCCCGTTAAAAGTTTAGAAATCATGAAACATAACGAAATTTACGCAGGGCATATAGATATATATATATATATATATATATATATATATATATATATATATATATATATTTATATATATATATATATATATATATATATATATATATATATATATATATATATATATATATACAGGGTGATTCATCGGTCTGTCCTCTCCTCATAACTCTATTTTAAGTCATATAGAAAAACTCTTCAAATATAATTTATATGATATATTATTGTCTATCTACGTACTATATGCATTTGTATACAGGGTGCTCCGTTAAAGCGCAACAATATGTAACTTTATATTTCTTAATGGGACACTCTATATTTATTTATTTATTTTTATAGTAAATTAGATTCCCTTTAAAAAGGTATTAAGTAATAAGGGGTCTAAAATTATAAATTAAGAAGTTATTTACGTTCATAAAAAATAGTAGTTCAGAGTGGAAAAAACCATAATATAATACAAAATTTTGATCCTTTTTTATTAATACTTATTTAAAACATTACACTAATTCCAAAGAAGCTATTAAAATTTAGTGACAGACTAAATAATGCAAAATTATAGTAAATACTCGAAAACTTGTCCTTCAACTTCAATAGATTTTTCTATTATAAATACTATAACAACCATCTCATCTTTACTAAAATTTGTATTATTCATTTTCACATCAACATCAACCATGATAAAGTAAGAGTATTTGGACAACTTGTTTGTTTAAATTCGAAACAATTGATCAAATTATCCATAGCTTACTTTGTTAATAATAACATCATAGAAACATATCATTCAACGAATAAAGGTAAATAACTTCTTAATTTATAATTTTAAACCCCTTATTACTTAATACTTTTTTAAAAAGAATCTAATTTACTATCAAAATAAATAAATACAGGGTGTTCCATTAAGAAATATAAAGTTACATATTGTTGCGTTTAAATGGAGCATCCTGTATACAAATGGATATGGTACGTAGATAGATAATACTATATCATATAAATTATATTTGAACAGCCGAATTCACAAAATAGGATTAGCTAAATCCAAATTTTGGTTTAGCTAAATCCAAATTTTGGTTTAGCTAAACTTTTTCTAACTCGGTATTAAGAACTTAATCTAAACCATATTCACCAAAAAAAATGGTAATAGACTTAGATTAGAGTTTGTTTAGCTTAATTTATAAACGTCAAACTTAAAATAAAAATGGCGAGTAAACGCGAACGAAGGCCAAATTTTACAGAAAATGAAATATCTGTTTTGATTGACGAAGTTAATAATAAAATTAAGTTATTATTCGGCAAATTAGGGCCAAATAACACACCATTAAAAAAATTACGGCTGTGGGAAGAAATAACAAGGAAAATAAATGTTGTTTCTTCCCATGGCCATAGTATAGAAGTGAAAGCAAAGTGGAAGAATTTAAAAATCACTTCTAAATCTAAATGTAAGTACACTTTTAATATAATTTATTGCAAGTATTCAATCATTCTTACAATAATTTATATATGTATTACGAAAAAAAAAACTTTAAAGATGCCGCGAGAAACAAAGAATTATTGAAGACCGGGGTGGAATTCCCACTGCCACAATAACTGACTTCGATGAAAAAATTGTCGGAATTATTGGTTCAGCGTTGTAACCTGCCACTCAGAGCAGTGGAGGGGGTTGTGATAGTTGGTAAAAATGACAATACAATTATAGCACACTTTATATAATTCAATAATTCAAGTTTTACAAAAATAAACAACATTAACTTACATAAATCTTAATGCTAATAAAAGTTCACATGTAACTGGCACAAGTATGGCCACTGAAGCGGAAAATGGCGACCACGTCGATGGTTGCTGGCTGGGACGGCGACACCACGATGACGAGTGCTCCTCGCAATCTGCTGCTCACGCTGCTCTCCGAGTTGACAACACTCGATCCGGAATCTCTCTCTCTTACTTTGTGGGGTTTGTAACCCACCCCGGTCTTGTGAAGTTGATGGAGTACTCTTAGGAATGCTGAGCCGTATCGGCGTCGTTCCTCGCCCAATTCTCCACAACGACTGACGCGCTGACGCCACCGGGTAACCGCCCAACTCTTCCCGTCGTCCCTTGCGGCCAGCAGCTAGCGCCCTCCCGCTTCAGCTCCCTACCTTACCTCCTCAATTTTACAATTTCTTTAATTTCACCACCAGTCGCTAGGTGGACCGGTCACAGCGTCCATTTCAGGCAATGAAAATGGTGCAGATAACTTGTGTATGCACAGCCAAGGCATGCGATCTTCTAGTGGATCTCTCCAGAATTGGTCTTAATAACGAACATAAATGTTCTATCATTATTCTCGGTAATCGATAACGTCTGGCAATAAATAAATAATTAAATATTTAAAAAACATTGTGTAACCAAATTGGATATTACTGTTGAAGATGATGGTCCGGTATATCATCTAAATCCAACCGATTTAAAAAAAAAACTCGCGGTCGAATTATACGGTTTGGTTGATGGTATTCATCGTCACTATCATCGATTACCATTAAATAACGCAACATTTCGTGAAATCTAGAAAATTACATTACATTTAATTAAAGGTAAAAAATTGTATTTATATATGATATTTCTATTAGTCTGAAGCTATTTAATAAAGATTATTATTATTATTACTAGTATTATTATTACTATTATTATTATTATTATTATTATTATTATTATTATTATTATTATTATTATTATTATTATTATTATTATTATTATTATTATTATTATTATTATTATTATTATTATTATTATTATTATTATTATTATTATTATTATTATTATTATTATTATTATTATTATTATTATTATTATTATTATTATTATTATTATTATTATTATTATTATTATTATTATTATTATTATTATTATTATTATTATTATTATTATTATTATTATTATTATTATTATTATTATTATTATTATTATTATTATTATTATTATTATTATTATTATTATTATTATTATTATTATTATTATTATTATTATTATTATTATTATTATTATTATTATTATTATTATTATTATTATTATTATTATTATTATTATTATTATTATTATTATTATTATTATTATTATTATTATTATTATTATTATTATTATTATTATTATTATTATTATTATTATTATTATTATTATTATTATTATTATTATTATTATTATTATTATTATTATTATTATTATTATTATTATTATTATTATTATTATTATTATTATTATTATTATTATTATTATTATTATTATTATTATTATTATTATTATTATTATTATTATTATTATTATTATTATTATTATTATTATTATTATTATTATTATTATTATTATTATTATTATTATTATTATTATTATTATTATTATTATTATTATTATTATTATTATTATTATTATTATTATTATTATTATTATTATTATTATTATTATTATTATTATTATTATTATTATTATTATTATTATTATTATTATTATTATTATTATTATTATTATTATTATTATTATTATTATTATTATTATTATTATTATTATTATTATTATTATTATTATTATTATTATTATTATTATTATTATTATTATTATTATTATTATTATTATTATTATTATTATTATTATTATTATTATTATTATTATTATTATTATTATTATTATTATTATTATTATTATTATTATTATTATTATTATTATTATTATTATTATTATTATTATTATTATTATTATTATTATTATTATTATTATTATTATTATTATTATTATTATTATTATTATTATTATTATTATTATTATTATTATTATTATTATTATTATTATTATTATTATTATTATTATTATTATTATTATTATTATTATTATTATTATTATTATTATTATTATTATTATTATTATTATTATTATTATTATTATTATTATTATTATTATTATTATTATTATTATTATTATTATTATTATTATTATTATTATTATTATTATTATTATTATTATTATTATTATTATTATTATTATTATTATTATTATTATTATTATTATTATTATTATTATTATTATTATTATTATTATTATTATTATTATTATTATTATTATTATTATTATTATTATTATTATTATTATTATTATTATTATTATTATTATTATTATTATTATTATTATTATTATTATTATTATTATTATTATTATTATTATTATTATTATTATTATTATTATTATTATTATTATTATTATTATTATTATTATTATTATTATTATTATTATTATTATTATTATTATTATTATTATTATTATTATTATTATTATTATTATTATTATTATTATTATTATTATTATTATTATTATTATTATTATTATTATTATTATTATTATTATTATTATTATTATTATTATTATTATTATTATTATTATTATTATTATTATTATTATTATTATTATTATTATTATTATTATTATTATTATTATTATTATTATTATTATTATTATTATTATTATTATTATTATTATTATTATTATTATTATTATTATTATTATTATTATTATTATTATTATTATTATTATTATTATTATTATTATTATTATTATTATTATTATTATTATTATTATTATTATTATTATTATTATTATTATTATTATTATTATTATTATTATTATTATTATTATTATTATTATTATTATTATTATTATTATTATTATTATTATTATTATTATTATTATTATTATTATTATTATTATTATTATTATTATTATTATTATTATTATTATTATTATTATTATTATTATTATTATTATTATTATTATTATTATTATTATTATTATTATTATTATTATTATTATTATTATTATTATTATTATTATTATTATTATTATTATTATTATTATTATTATTATTATTATTATTATTATTATTATTATTATTATTATTATTATTATTATTATTATTATTATTATTATTATTATTATTATTATTATTATTATTATTATTATTATTATTATTATTATTATTATTATTATTATTATTATTATTATTATTATTATTATTATTATTATTATTATTATTATTATTATTATTATTATTATTATTATTATTATTATTATTATTATTATTATTATTATTATTATTATTATTATTATTATTATTATTATTATTATTATTATTATTATTATTATTATTATTATTATTATTATTATTATTATTATTATTATTATTATTATTATTATTATTATTATTATTATTATTATTATTATTATTATTATTATTATTATTATTATTATTATTATTATTATTATTATTATTATTATTATTATTATTATTATTATTATTATTATTATTATTATTATTATTATTATTATTATTATTATTATTATTATTATTATTATTATTATTATTATTATTATTATTATTATTATTATTATTATTATTATTATTATTATTATTATTATTATTATTATTATTATTATTATTATTATTATTATTATTATTATTATTATTATTATTATTATTATTATTATTATTATTATTATTATTATTATTATTATTATTATTATTATTATTATTATTATTATTATTATTATTATTATTATTATTATTATTATTATTATTATTATTATTATTATTATTATTATTATTATTATTATTATTATTATTATTATTATTATTATTATTATTATTATTATTATTATTATTATTATTATTATTATTATTATTATTATTATTATTATTATTATTATTATTATTATTATTATTATTATTATTATTATTATTATTATTATTATTATTATTATTATTATTATTATTATTATTATTATTATTATTATTATTATAACAAACCTCTATGATGATTAAAAATTACAATTATAAATTTTACACAACGTTAATCCTGCGTTTCAGCAGGTTTGAATATATGGCTTAAATTTGTAACCGAAAAGTTTTGTGAATAGGTTTAATATTTATTTAGACCCAAATGATTCTGTTGCTATGGATACGTAGGATTAAATTTTAAACTAAACCGGTTTAAGAAAGTATTACCGATAAAGGATTAAACTTTTTTGTGAATATGGTTCAGCTTAACTTGATTGTTTTAATCGGGTTTAAGTGCTAATCTTGACTTAAAATAAAAGTTATAAAGAGAGGACAGACCGATGAATCACCATATATATATATATATATATATATATATATATATATATATATATATATATATATATATATATATATGCCCTTACATTCCTTACAGTGTGCATAAATTATAATCCGAAACACGAAAGTAATGTTAATAACGTGTTTATCAAAAATCAAAGTACAGAAAAATTCAGTTTGTGCCTGTACTACTTTATTTATTGCATTAGTTCAGCCTACTTGCAATTTTTGCTTATTGTCAGTATCTTCGATTGGTTCTATAGTAACCCAATCATTTCTAGATATTCGAAGTACAAACTCGTTATCTTCATTACTTCCTGTAGAACTTTGTTCATCATTGGAAGAATTATCATATTTTTGAAAATTTATTACTTCCTAACAATTGTTGTAATTTTTTTTACGTACGTATATAATGCATTGGGCGTAATTGTATTATTCAAAATCTTACTAATATCCCGCCAAATGGCAGCATTTTTTTTATTTATGTACATTTTAATATCTTCTGAATATTTTTGTAACTGTGTATGTACATCTTCTTTTGAGTAATTACTTTTTCTTCCAGCCTTAAACAATATAATAGTTATGTTAGTGAGTGTAGATGTAACACGAGGGGGGGTATTCTAAGCTGATGACTGGTGGACACTTGGATGGGTGGCGTCCACGACTTCGTGAGAAGGAAGAACACTTGACACTGATGAACACATTTACGAACATTACGGACATGGACACTCTTTATGATTTAATATAACTACTGTTATATTTACACGGTTACATTATTATTAATTAACACTAAGCCTAACATACACAACTATGCAGATACTAAACTGTCACATTCTGTAACACAGCGGGCGGGCGTCGCCCCAAAACTAAAACACTACATTCCGTGAACTAACTTCTTCCCGACGCGACGAACTCATCTAGAGTCCTACATTTTATCTCTCACGAGAATCTAATCCGACTCTCTAACAAAACGCTGTCTTCAGGACAGGATTATCTTAGGGGTACAGGGTGCATAGGCTAGGGCATTCAAAGTCACGCACGTATACACAATAATTTCTAAACCTAATGATCAACAAACAAATAAATGTCGACTATCATAATACGAAAAGAATTTATAAACTGAATTTTGACTTACATAGTTTAAATAGATCAACAGAGTTAAAATATGATTATTGAAACTATAATTTATAAAAGTGTGTTTGTCGTCTGCGTTCCACGGTGTCACATAGATATACTAAGATATATGAGGTTTTATTTTTCTGCAATACTTTAAAATGACTGTAAATCAGAATATCTTATTATTTTTAGGAGTTGTAATATGTGAATCCCTTGTTAATGCCGCTGTTTACCATCTTATATCAATACTACTTTTACAACTAAGTCAAATCAACTTGTTTTATTATGGCAATAAAACCTCATATGCGAGTAGTTGTTGGTAATAGAGGAGTTTCACAATTTTTGAAAATTTACTAACGTATGTTGTTAATTTACGTGGAAAATAAAAAATGTGTGTTTTCCACTTTTTTTAAGTATACTTATACGAGCCTAAAATCGTAACAGTTCGGCAGATTTACATTTTCGACAAATTATAATAATTATAATAATAATAAAATCTTTATTGTATCTTATTACAAGTTATTACAACCGTAATATAGTTAGGAAGAGTCATTTTTTTATAATATTTTACACCTGTTCACGTTGCATTGTTGAAGATGAGATGATGAAAGGACAGTTTAAGCTCTTGGTGGGAATTGAACCCACGATCCGAGAGGTGAAGGTCGCTTTGACGCTGCCTTATTACGCTTGGCCACTGAGGTTTGGCTCAAAAAATTATAAAACCTACACAAATTTCTACAAAATTATTTCGGCTACTTTGAAACTTAAAAAAAATGTGGGCCAAATGACGGATGATAATAGTTCGACCGGCATTTTAAGGCTCATCTTTTAAAGAATATAATACTGATCAAAATGCTAAAAAGGCTTAATAATCATAGGTCTGATGTTCAACTGTTTTAGAGGAAGAGGCCATTTTGTATGAGAATCTAAGAAAAACTGCAACAATCCATTTTAAATTAAAATAGGACTGCAGCACAAAAGATACCTCCAGAACACATCACAAATGGTGTCAATTCTTTCTACGATCGACTATGACATTGCCTCAGTGTAAATGGAGGTACTTTTGAACATTACATTAAAATTATGAATTTTTGTAAGCCAAAATTTGTTAAGATGTGCTATGATAAAGTTTTTATTTTTTGTTAATTGTGTGTAGGCTAATTTATTGTTGATAACACATAACTACAAATTTCTTAATGTTGCATTTCAAAATGGACAAATATTACATTGCTGTCATTTTTTTGACAAAAGTGTGTAACCATGGAAGTGATTGACCATATGTTACATGTTAAAATAAATTCCCTGTATTTTAAATTCACATAAAATTACGAATTCAATGAAATGGTTGAAGAGTCTTAATATCAGTCTTTTTTTGGAGAAAAAAGGTGCCAGACGCACGTTTTGTTAACTTTTTTTTGGAGAAAATGGAACAGTACATAATACATGTAATGTGTAAATATATCTTTGGTGCAAAATATGAAATGACGATGATAATATATTGTACATTGTGAACTTGTTCACAAAAATTTCAAATTATTCATTAGCAGATCATTTATAAATAACCTAAGAAATTGAAGTAAAAATATTTTATTTATTAATGAAATTTTCGTGCTATAAAATTTTTACACTTTAAGTAAGTTAACCACATGATTGAGATTCATGATCTAAGACCTAAAAAGAGATGAGCAATTGCTCGATCGAAACCGAACAAAATTCAAGTTAAGTGACAAACGAACGCGGATTTCCGCATGGAGTAGAAAGAGTAAAACAAGCGAACAGACCTTAGAATTCTGCTGTATAGCCAAATAGGCGCAAATTGTGTGTTAACTACTGGCATGAAGAAAAGAGCGATTCATATTACCTTTGGCCCTGGCATGAACCTGTCCCCTAAACAATGTTTAACATCTCGAAATCTAGAAAAGATAAATAGTCCAGTACGTGGGTATCAAAAAGGGGTGTTTGAATGCAAAAGGTGGGGTAGTAGCGATTTTTTAGTATGTTGTTAGGCTTGGGGCCCTAATGAAAAATCCAAGTTTTCGACCTCGAGGCGCATGCGCTCGAGCCGCCATCTTGGATTTTAGGTACAAAAATTTGGTTTTTTGATAAGAACTCAAAACGGTGGCTTTCACGACTAAAGATGTTCTATACAAAGTTAAAGAGGACAAAATTTCCTACATTTTATGTACATTTTTTTTTTGTAGCACACATATGTTAGGAGTTACAGCTCCGTGAAGTTGCACTATTTGAAAAAAAAAGTATTATATTTTGTTATTTGGCTGTTAATAACTAAAATAAATAATTTAAACAAATGCAAATCATATTGAAATAATTTTTAAAGAGACTTTAATTTTATATTAATAGGTTGCCCTAAACCTTAACGGATAGGCAGGTAGCGAGAGCACGACCAGGACACAGACAACTACGACCAGGACATCGACATTAACCAACCCGGACCATCGAAACGTACCAAAGTGTAGTAGAAATTAATTTTTGTAACGCTCTAAAGTCATAATTTACTATTCTTAAATTTGTACAAAAAATGCGATATACTTTTCGCCTTTAAATTTGTTTACGAAAAGTGTAATACTGTTAAATGATAATATTCAAGTGCCTTTTAGTTTTTTTGTAATTATGTAAAAATATAATGATATATAATAAAAATAATAAAATAAAACTCAACCAAAAAGAAGTTTCCGCATTTTTTTTTCAAATAGTGCAATTTCACGGAGCTGTAACTCCTAACATATGTGTGCTACAAAAAAAAATTTCTACAAAAAATGTAGGAAATTTTGTCCTCTTTAACTTTGTATAGAACATCTTTTGTTGTGAAAGTCACCGTTTTTGAGTTATTATCAAAAAACCAACTTTTTGTACCTAAAATCCAAGATGGCGGGTCGAGCGCATGCGCCTCGAGGTCGAAAACTTGGATTTTTCATTAGGGCCCCAAACTTAACAACATACTAAAAAATCGCTACTACCCCACCTTTTGCATTCAAAAAACCCCCACGTACTGGACTAAAAGTATTTTTTTGGAGGCGCTAACTGGACGCTATCTAGTAGCATGAAGAAAAGTGTGATTCGTATTACCTTCGGTACTGGCGTAAACCTGGCACAAAAGGAATTGATAATTATAAATATCTTGGAAACTAGGAAAAATAAAATATTTTCATTTGGGGTGCAAATTGGGCGCTAAATATTATAACAAAGAACAAATTGATATATAGTACCTCAAGAGCTAGTATGAGAAGTTGCACAAAAAAATTTGATCGCTAATATCTCGCAAGTAAAAAGAAATAGAACAAAAAAATTAGGGCGAAAATGAACGCAAATTGAGCGCTAAATATTGGTATAAAGAAAAGAATGATACGAAGTACTTTTGGTGTTGGCGTGAACTTGGCACCAAAATATATTATACTGAATATCTCCTAAATTAAATAACATACCACAAAAAAATTTAGGGCGCAAATGAGCGCAAATTGGGCGCTAATTATTAGTATAAAGAAAAGAATGATACGTAGTACTTTTGGTGCTGATGTGAAGTTGGCACTAAAAATAATTAATTGTTAATATCCCTTAATTAAATAAAGATAGAACAAAAATTTTTAGGGCGCAAATTGGGAGCTAATTATTAGCAAAATTTCAGAATTTGCGCTCATACCTTTGGTGCTAACTTCACAGACCTTTAATTAACTATACAGGGTTTCCCAGGACGAGCTTACGCTATCGGTATTTTAAAAAGTATTCAATATTATTTTACGAAATTTCGTAATAAAGTGTTTTCCGATATGCTCCTTTCAGCTCAAATATTTTCAAAACAATTACATTTCCGGTTTAACCGGAAGTAAACCCTAACTTTCTTATTTTAAATGAAATGCTATATTTTTATTTTACAATTGAATTCAGCAAAAAAAATTATATATGAAACCATAAAAAAAATTTACTCATAATCAACCACCTCCGGCGTAATTAAAGTTTCTAGATGTTTTCTCTATACACGGCCACGTTTTATCACTCTATATCTCTAGAATAGAATCGAATTTCTATAATCTGTAAAAACCGTTTTGTAAAGAAAGCTTTTGTTTACAATAATATATCGACAATTTTTGAAAATTGTAATTTCTACGTCAACGTAAAGTTGCAGTTTACAAAATTCAAAAAACTCAATTTTTCTAAATGGAACACCCCATTTTTATTATTTAAATAAATTCTTCGTTAAAAAATAGGGGTAGTTTGTGTAGCATGTCCTATGTTGAAATTTGATAGATTTATAGTAAAATGGAAAATATTTAAATTGCAATTATTTATATTATTAAGTTTTATTTAAATGGCCCATGGTGGGAAAAGAAGAAAATTATGTTTAGTACCTACTTATTTTTTAAATTTTAATAAATCGTTATGAATTACTATCATATTATATGTAAACAGAAATAGAAAATATAACATTAAGCTAAAATAAAATGTTCATAGCTAACTAAACTAGACTTATAAACAAATACTAGCACATGCAATTTAAATATTTTCCATTTTACTAAAAATCTATCAACTTTTAACATAAGACATGCTATACAAACTTTATTTTTTAACGAAGAAATAATTTACATAATAAAAAATAGGGTGTTCCATTTAAAAAATTGAGTTTTTTTGAATATTGTAATCTTCAGCTTTACGCTGACGTAGAAATTATAATTTTTTTACGGATTATTAGTGAAAAAATCAAAAAAAAGTTTAATTACACTGGAAGTGGTTGACATGAGTAATATTTTTTTATGTAGAATTTTTTGCTGAATTCAATAGTAAAATAAAAAATATAGCATTCCATTTAAAATAAGGAAGTTAGTGTCTACTTACGGTTAAATCGGAAGTGTTACTGTTTTGAAAATATTTTAGCAGAAACGGACATATTGGAAAATCCCTAGGTAGCAAATTTTGTATAATAATATTGAATAGTTTTCAAAATAACGATAGCGTAAGCTCGTCTTTGGACACCCTGTATAATATAAACTTTCAATTTGAGAAGTTTGGAGACGTAAGTTGAAGGTACGGAATATTAGTTCAAATTTTTATTTTTATGTAATTCGTTCCTGGGAATATTTTAACTAATAGTTTTACTCGTAGCACTCTGGACCCATAATCTTTTAAAATAATAGGATATTCAAAACAAATAAAACGCCAGAGTATAAAATCTGTGACTGTATTTATTGGCAGGTTTTACAACAAACAGAAAACATATTGCATAACATCTGCATAGTATTTTATATTGACAATTTGATTATAAAAGTACAAAGTATTCCAACAAAAAGTAATCTTTCAGTATAACACCCAGAACCCAGCAAAAAAAATCCAGGAGAGAAAATAATTCTAGATATAGAACTATAATCTAATTAATTTTTTGAAATATACCACTCCGTGCAATTTACTTTGAAAGTATAATAAAAAAAAAAAACAAGCGGGTCGCGACGTATTTAATTACTTCCGGTCGTCTGAACTTTTTGTGATCATTGTTATTATGGCGTCGGATATTCTAGAGCTCCCTAGAAGGTAACGGCAGCTATATAAAAGGGACGCAGCTATGCCCGAGAGTTAGTTACATAGTGAAAAAGTTACATAGTCAGCTGAGTAGTGAGTTTAGTAGCATAGCACTATCGTAGTGAGCGTATGCAATATAGTGTCGAGTGGAGTAGGTAGTCGGGAAGTTACTGGTATACTGAGATAGCTGTGGGAGTAAATACTCGGTAGTATTGGGAAGCTAGACTATACGAGGACAGTAACAGCAAGTTGGGGTGTTCGGCATTGGTGTTGAAGAATTGCGGCATACGGACAGTTGGTGTTAATTGTTTAAATAAATAAATAATCTTAGTGTTTAAGTAATTAACTATATTCTTAATGTTAAATTAGTATCTAATATTTGTTTAACCATAGTAATAGTCATTTTTTTAATATTTATTTATCGTTAACATACATCTATCAATTAATAATAGTTGTCAAATTTTTACACTTCACCCAAATAAATAAAAAAACGTTACAATACGATGCATATTGTTGTCATCAAACCGTTGCAGGAAGTGCTCCTGCAGTGCGCACCATAGCTATACGAATTGGCATCAGTGTGCAGTTCAGTTTCTCTGTTTGGTGAGTAAATTCGTTGATAAAATATTTTTAATTTTTTCGGATGCCCGAAATTTGTCTGATCCAAATACGAATGGTTATTGAACACAGGCTGACAATAATTTTCGTAATACATTTCGTGTTTGATACATTTTATTTGGAGTTTTATTTTATTTGGTTTCTTACCTGCTTGTATAGCATTATATACTTTAACATAATATTTATCATTTATTTCTCTTTATATGTATATATATATATATATATATATATATATATATATATATATATATATATATATATATATATATATATATATATATATATCTTTCTAATAATATTGCCAATACAAAATTTATACACTATCATTCTTACATTTTTTTCTGTAATAGATTGTTTTTGAAATAGACGCGGTATTAAAAAAAAGTTCTCCAAAGAACCAGCTTTCATTTTCACTTTGCCCAGATATCTCTCTTAACTCTATAATATTTTCATTCATATTTTGGAATAATGAATTACACAAATTTGTCTTCAATTTATTACACTGTTCCTTCATTACCACATTCTCTGTATATTTAAAATCTTTGTATATTATTTCTAAAAAAATTACAAATAAGAAATTTGTAGAACATGATTGAAGATCCGCAATGAAATTATTTGCGTTTATATTTTTATCGTAATTTTTAGGCAGAGGATTAAAATGTGATCTTCCTATTGGCTCCATCTTATCAAACTTACAATAGCTTTTCTTCTGAACCATATCCGGAAACCGAGTTTTTGCTCCTTGTCCCCATTGCTGTGGCTTAAAGCTGGTTTATGTAAGTTGTAAACTTAAAAATTTCTGCTGTAACCTTTTATACGCGGGTAGGGGGAAAATCTTCAAAAAGACATCAGAGATCGTCGGGATTTCGCTGGTAGTGCCAGATTTGTATTGGCTCAAACTCCCTCTCTTACTTCATAAAGTGGTGTGGACCCGCCTCACAGGCATTACTCTCCAGCATATTGTTGCCTTAGATTATTCTTTTCTCTATTTCGGAATTGGAATGTCACATTTTAGAACGCATATTGATGTTAGAAGAGCTTCATTCTAAAACGTTTTTGGTGATATTTTGTTGTTTAACATTGGCATGACTAAATGTCTGGCCAACGGACAGAATAAAAAGCACAAATCACTGTCACCAACATAATAATTTTACCAAAAATATCCCTTAATTAAAATTGTCAAATATTTTTATAAAAATTATGTAAAAGAAAGCTTCAACAGAAAAAAATGTTTGAAACACACGTTACGGAAGGCAATTAAAGCTTGCGCTCGTGAGCGAATTTGTAACTCATGCTGGAATACGTTGCCTTCTGTACCTTATGTTTTAATATACTATTAAAGTGTTGTTTATCGTATGTCTTCTATTTTTCGTATTTTTACTTTCTTTTCTTTTTCCATCACTATTGTAGTTATAAATACTGTAATTCGTTTGAAACATATCATAATAATATTTGACATTTCCCAATATTTGACCTAAGCGGATTTGTCAATTTGTAGTAAAAAAACAAGTTTCGGACCTGTCAATAAAATTTACTTTCGTACCAGTTTTCCGTAGACCTTTACACTCCAACCATCGTTTTAGTTGTATTATCGAATGATCTTCATTTATAATAAACAAAACAAAAATCAGAATACAGAATTAGGTTATAACACTGAATGACAGATGCAAACAGAATGACAATGACAGGAGTGGTACCACGGAAAGAAACGTAAGACAACGAGGGGAGTTTGTTTGGATCGAGATCTTCTATCTCTGCCTGGCATTTAACATCAATTCTGTGTCTAACTACATTCATCAATCAGGATCATCGTTGAAAATGCATTTGGTTTACAGAGGTACCCTTTTTGGAGATTTATTTATTTATTATACAAATTTGGCTTCTCAACAGGAAAAAATTCCCAATAACAGAGAGGCACTAGACCAATTAACAATAAAAAAAAACTGTGTACATAAGCAATCATAATGAAACATGTAAATGAAATACAAACAAATATATACCTATACCAACTAAATACTAACCCAGTATAAATATATTGAATGTAAAACAACTATTAGGATTTAATCATTCTTTTAAAGCAACGTAATGTTGAACAAAATAAATCAGTCATTCTTCCACTAGAATAAAAATTATTACATAAATGAGAAAGGCGGATAATTGGCGAATTCATAGTTGAATTTGTTCTACAATAATTCACTGAAAAAATACGCATATGTCTACTAAAATAATTAGGCACGTAAAATTAAATGTACTAATTGAGTAAGGAGACAATATAACATTATTAAATAATTTAAATACAAAGCACAAGTCATTTAACTTCCTTCTGTTTTCTAGAGATAATAAGTTGGATCTGTGCGTGGGAAATTTTCTATACAAAATCATTAAAAATTTATTTTGAATTCTTTCTATTCGGTCGATATAAATTTGATACTGAGGATTCCAACACACAGAAGCAAATTCCAACTGACTACGTACTAGAGAGATATAGAGTGTGACCAGTGTTCAAGGATGCTTAAAATTCGAGCTAGACCGAATTAAGAATCCAAACATCTTATATGCTTTTTTAGCAATTTTATCAATGTGCACATCAAATAACAGTTTATTATCAAGAGTAACTCCTAGATCTTTGATAATATTTACCTTATTGATTAATGTGTTTTCTATTTTATAGTCATAGTGAATCATTATTCTATTTCTAGTATATTTTATGAAAGAACATTTTTCAATGTTAAGCTCTAATTTCATGTATTTAGTGTAATTCACAAAATTATCGATGTCTGCTTTTAATGCCTTACAGTCACTAAAAGTTTCAATTGTGTGATAAATCTTTAAATCATCTGCATATAACTGAATATTTGCAAAGTTAAAGCAAGTATTTATATTATTTATGAAAATTATGAAAAGAAGAGGTCCGAGATGAGACCCTTGCGGGACTCCAGAAGTAACAAGAGCATCTTCAGAAGAGAAGCCATTTACTACAACTCGCTGCCCTCTACCGGTGAGATAAGAAATGAACCATGACAATAATTTGCCACCAACACCAACTTCAGCTAATCTGAGAATTAAAAGATTGTGTGAAATTTTGTCAAAACCTTTGCTGAAGTCAGTGTAGATAGCATCAACTTTCTTACGATCATCCATTGCTTTTGAAATATAATCTATATATTCTACAAGATTTGTCTCAACGGAGCGGCCACGGACAAAACCATGTTGCTGTGGAATAATTATTTTATCAACCAAAGAATATAGAGACCTATAAATAATGGCTTCAAATACTTTTTCAAAAATACATAATTTTGATATAGGTCTATAATTTTCAACTGACTCTTTGCTACCATTTTTAAATATTGGCACAATATATGCAATTTTCCAAATTTGAGGACAACAAGATTCATCTAAAGATTTCCTGTATATTAACGTTAAAGGTACGCAAAGGGAGTTAGCGCAGTTTTTCGCGAAGATGGAAGGAATATCATCTGGACCTGCACCTTTTCTTGCATCTAATTTGCTTAAAATATCTAAGACTTGCATTTCATTAATTTCTATATCATTCAAATGATCTGTATTGTTATCTGCAAAATGATGAGGAATAGAAATGATTTCACTTGAGCTGTAAACTGATTTAAAAAATTCCGAGAATAAATTACAAATGTCATAACCATCATTTGAACATTGATTATTATATTTCATTGTTTTGGGAATACTACCTCCTTTAGTAGCAGATATATAAGACCAAAATTTGTTACTATTAGTGTTTATTTCTTTTTCAATATTTTCTATATAAAAATTAAAACATTGTCTTTTTAAAATTTTAAATATGCTACGCAAGAAGGAGAATTCGTTGTAATAAGTTAAAGTTTTATATCTCTTGTATTTTTTATGGGCTACGTCTTTTTGTTTCAATGAATGAATTAATTCTGCCGTAAACCATACGGGATAATTTCTGCAATTTAAAGATTTACATGGTACATATGTATTTATGCATGCATATAAAATTTTATAAAACTCAGAAATCATCTGCTCCGTATTAAGGCCAGTAAAGACATTAATCCAGTCAACATCATTTAAATAGTTATTAATAGCTTCATAATCAGCTGATTTAAACTTAAACATTTTACGATTATAATTTGGAGGTAGATAGTTACAGTTGCTATCACAGTAAAAAATATCAAGTGCAGGATGGTGTTGCATATCTAGCTTACTCAACGGGCTATGACATTCAACTACATTTACATTATAATTATTACATAAAATTAAATCTAATGTACGATTGTTTGCATTTTTAACTCCATTAACTTGAAATAAGTTGCAGTACGACAAGGTATCAACAAACTCGATTGATGACTTATTGTATGTATTTACTGGTCTTAAAATATTGGAATTATTATTTACAATCCATTGTAAATAGGGCAAATTAAAATCCCCGCAGATTAGAAAATTCCCATTACGTTCATTTTCAATTATATTAGTTAAATTTAATAGAAATATGTTAAGGCATTTGTAATCATTGATTATTTTCTAAACTTATCTTAATCCAAATGTCTTCGCAATCGGAACACCAGTCTGTAACTTCACTGTATGGGAGTTTATTGTTTACCCCTATAAGGACACCACCACCATCACATTGCGAAGAAATAGTTGTGGACCTGTCTCTTCTAACGATGTTAAAATTGTTGCAAAGGACTTCGTGATCGTATACACTTGAATTTAAGAACGTTTCTGATAAACAAATTATATCGTATGAACAATTATATGAGCTTAATCGTATATCAGCACACTTGGTTCTCAACCCTCGAACGTTCTGATAATAAACAGATATCACCATAAATAATTTACGAAAATTTAAAATAATTAGTTTAATTTGGAGAGGTCATTTTTGTTACTAATTAAATGAATACGGGAACCATCATTTTTGCGAGCAAAAATTTTGCAATTTTTTGACCATACGTATTTATAATCTTTACGTTTTAAAGTATCACGGGATTCGTTGAAAAGTAATAGATTATCAGGTGATAAATGGTCACTGACGAATATGTTTAGTAGGGGAGATTCCGAACAAATTAAAGATGAATTAATTGATTTATCCTTCTTAATAGCAGCCATGAAATGTTATTTTTTCATCCTTGATGTAAATTTTGCGATTAACGAAATTTGATAATGATAATATAAGCCTAATTAATAAGTGCGTTGTTACTGCATACGTAATATGTATATGCATTCATTGTGATGATTTAAGAAAAGAAATTATTACAGAAGTCATGGATGAACCGGACGACATAATTATGTGATGCTTGTTGTTTGGTAGGTGATAATAGAATAGAAATTTCCATATTCTCCAATTATTCTCATCATCCCTACAATAATAAAAAATGTAAAATCAGTTTTATGTACAATTTTTAATTCTCTACAGCTTTGCACTGTACAGGTTTTGACGTAAAATGAATAGGAGAGCACGGAATTGCATAAAAGAAAAATTCCATGTTAAATCCCTATGTAATGAAAATTATTACGAATTGATTATTCCAAATTACACAGATATTCAGTTTTATGAACATTTCCGAATGTCTAGCGAAACATGTGAGGTAAGTTAATCATTTTATGTGTTAGCTTATTTGATTATTATACTTCATATACATTTTTAAGGAACTTATAAATATTATGGGACATCACTTGGACAATCCGAATAAAATGGCTCCATTACAGAAGAAAGTCTTGTTTACTATATGGGTCCTCAGCAAACAAGAAAGTTTTCTAGCAACAAGCGACCGCTTTGGACTACCAACTAGTACGGGTCACGTAATTTTCAGGCTTATGGTAACCTCCGTATCAAATATGTTGCCCCAGTATGTAACCTGGCCTGGGCGCCTATTTTGTAACAAGAAAGCGATAACGAATACCAATTCAGATGGAATACGAACCCCCCACCACTGTAAAGGTAGCCATTTTGCACTGAATAAGCAATTCGAGAAGTCTGGAGCACTCGAATAGCGTATTCCATTGTAGAATAGGATTTTCAGTGACATTTATCAGAAATATCATTCGATCATCGTCTTTCTGGACGAAGATTATAAATAGTACTTTTAGCAGGATGGCTCGTTTATTTATTTCCTTTTATTGTGAGGAAATTATGAAAAGAAATATTGCTCAAAATTTAAAGATGAAGAGAAGAAGATTAAAGACACGATGATCCTTTTAAACTACCATCGGAATAATTTGAGAGCTAATATTGGTAAATTTATAAATAAAACTGCGTGGTAATGTTAAAATTTCGAGACCAACAAACTATTTTACACAATTCGATAGAATGCGTGAATCTGAATAGAAAATTAAGATGGCGCGCTTGCCATATTGAATTCATATTCGTTATCGCTTTCTAGTTACAAAATAGTGGTCCTGATGTAAACAATTATGCAACTATTGCAGCTGTAAGTTTTCGTTTTGATGTATGATGAGCATTATTTGTTTATTATAAAGTTTTAAAACTTATCAAAAACAATAAGTTTTAATGTTTCTCTTTTCTTTATAGACTTTTTCGCGTCGTACACGTTTCCCTGGCATAATCGGTGCAATAGATGGTTGTCACATCCAATGCAAGCAGCCAATTGGAAATGAGGTCGATTATTATAATCGGATAGAAACACATTCCATAATATTACAGGGTAAGAACTCTTTTAATAATAATAATGAAAAACGGTTGACATATTTACTTGTTGTTTTCATTTATAAGTTAAAAAAGAACTATAATGACCAAAATGAATATATTTTTATTTGTAGGTACATGTGATCATAGTGGAAAATTCATAGATGTGTATATAGGAAGTCCAGGAAGAATGCACGACAGTAGGGTTTTCCGTAATAGTTCTCTTTTTGGAAAAATTACTGGAGACAATGCCCTTATTCCATCGGATTATCATCTCTTAGGGGATGCAGCTTACCCACTGATGAAAAATGTAATGACGCCATTTCGAGATACAGGGCACTTGACTGCAGCACAAAGCACCTACAACACTGTGCTAAGCAGTGCCCGGTCAGTTATTGAAAGATCCTTTGGTCTGCTGAAAGGGAAGTTCAGGAGACTCAAATATTTGGATATAAGTGATTTTGAATTGGGTAATCACATGATTGCAGTAGCTTGTGTTCTGCACAATTTCATTTTGGACCATCATAACTTGGACATGGTTGAAGAGGATATTAATATGGAACTTCCAGAAAATTTAGTCCAGCAGCAGGACCAGGAAGAACTTTATTTAGAAATGGAAGCTGTGGAAAAGCGAAATAATATTGTTACACTCTTTCAATAGAAATAGGTTATTTTATATTACATAGTAGCATAAGGTTAAATTTATTTTAATTACATTACTTTATATAAGACATGTTTTATAATACAAGAAAATATATTAAATTTTATTTAAAATGCTCATTTTATTTAAATGTTTATATTTACAGTTGTTTCTGTAAAAAAAGTTTAAACAATTCGTTTCGCTCTTTTTGTATTTTGTTGTTTTCTTCTATGGCTTCCCTTAACATTTGTAGCTCCCTGATTCTACTTTCTTCAACTTCCAATTGTTGTTTCCTTAACCCATATAACTGTCTTCCTCTTTGTGCTTTGTCCTTATTGGAAAATGATCCTCCAACAAGAGATGAACTAGGAGGAACCACGGTTGATGATGGTGTCATTAAAGATGGAATAGATAGAGCAACTGATGCTTCCAATGATTCAATTTCCTTACATTGTTCTTCATTTTCAATGAGATTTATGAAATTATTCAATGGTGATGGAGGTGGCACAGTTTTGATCAATGATGATTCTGTAATCTTGGAAGTTGATTGCAAAGATGAAATGGTATGACCAATATTAATTGTCTTATCATCAATAAAAATTTCTTCCATCTCATCAAAATACTCCCATGTTACTTGACCTCTACCTGTAGAACTTCTTTTCTTATTATCTTTAATCGCTTTGTGGGTGTTTTTCATGTTTCTAAACTTTCTTTCAATAATGTTTTCATCGAAACATGTATAATATAATTATATTTTCCCAACTGATTTGTTCTTTCAATAGAGATTGAACGTTTTTCAATTTGGATTGTATAATGATTTGATTTTCATTTATTATTTTGAATTGTTCTTCGTAATATTTTGTAGCATTGTTTAGATGGTACGTTATAGCTTTCATATTTTCGTTATTTATTTTAGTATTTGTTTCTAATTCGTTAAAGATTTTCTCGATCATTGTCATCTAGATTACCGGCGATTTGTTTTATTATAGATCCTAGGCCGTTTAATATCCCTCGTTTTTGACGTGTGGAGAATAGTGTGTTGATTTTAGTTTGCAATTTTGAAAAGTGATTTTGGGTATGTTCTATTTTGACGTTTAGTTCGTTTTGGTATCTTTGATTGATATCCGTAGTGGAAAGGGTTAACTGTTTTATTTGATTTTCTATTATCTTGTATGCATCTGTGATTTTGTTTATTTTGTAGGTATAGTGCACGTAAATTTCATTTTCGAAGATCTTTGTTTCGGCTAATTCGATTATATTCACGCCATTATTGTCTGTTTCCAATGGTTTAGTGTGGGTAGCGTATCTGTAATAATGTTACATTTTTAGTTTATCGATTTTTATCTTTCTGACTCTTTGTTTACCTATAAATTTCGCGGTCTTTCTTTTATCATCAACTTTTAATATGTTTACATTTTCGTACAAGGGTTTTTTTATACTTTTGTAATAATCACTTATTTTGTTTCAGATATGCAACTTTCTTTATTCTATTTATGGGTGGATTAGGTTTGATCTTTTTCCTTTTTCTTGGTTGATTTTATCTTTTATTTTGTTAATTTCCAATTCGCGTTTTTCAACGATTGTTTGGATACGATTCTCTTCGTTTTCTAGTTTTTAAGGATATATGTTTGTGTAATCTTTTCCGAAGAGTACTTCATCGGGGGTTGATGGGGACTGGTATTTAACAATATCATTATTGAGTTTTGCTACTCTATTTACAGAATGAATACCTTGATCATATCGTTGCGGAACAAATACAGATTTCATATCTAATATTGTCGATTCTGTACTCTTCATGTCTATTAAAAACCGGCCAATTAATCTTAATCGTGAACGAATCATCTTATGATGATGTTTAGATCTGTACTTCCCACATAATTTATTGGCAAATTTTATTATTAATTCATCGTATCGAATACACTGTGTTACCTCATTTTCTCTTTGGGTGGATTGCATGAAAGAGAGTTAACCCTCGAGTTACGCTAACCCAGGGTTACATACACAGAGAGTTTCCAGCCTGTTTGACAGCTAACCTCGAGTCAAAAAATAACTCACCGATTTCCACGGGTTAACCCACGAATAGCAAATTGCATATGGCCGACACTAGTCATTTCACGCATCATATTTAACAAAAAAAAGTAATTTTGTTAATACTTTCCTTCAGGTATGTCTAAAATATACATTATTAATTAATTTTTAATTGTAAAAATTATAATAAAAACACAGAATTTAATTTTAACGGTTTAGTTTCATTATATTCTGAAAAATAAATATCTGTCAAATATTCTGAATTCAAAATATGATTATATTAATAAAAATATTGTAAATACATTTATTATACTTCTATTTATAGTTCGATAATGGATACTTCTTTTGAATCCCCATTGAATTCCTCTGATTCCTCCTCTTCTTCTGGTGAAGAGTTTCTTGAACTCGTCCAGACCACGAGTTTTTAGAATTAGGATAGAACTCTTTGAATTATATGATGATATTGATTTTAAAGCAAGATATAGATTTACGAGAGCAACAACTGTTCATATATTGGATCAAATTAAAGAAAATTTGAAGAAAAACACAATGCGCAGTTATCCTGTTTCACCCATGAATCAGCTGTTGATAACTTTTCGTTTTTATGCCACCGGAACGTTTCAAAGAGTTCTTGGAGATTACGTCCATATACACAATTCCACAGTTTGTAGAATTATACAAAACGTATCTCACGCTGTAGCACTCCTTCGTGCAGAATATATACAGATGCCACAAGGACAAGAACTTGAACATGTGTAAATTGCATATCACAAAATTTCTGGATTCCCAAATGTTTGTGGTGCTCTCGATTGTACCCATATTCACATACAATCGCCAGGTGGAGATAATGCAGAACTATTTAGGAATAGAAAAGGTTTTTTTTCTATTAACGTCCAAGCCGTATGCGATTCTAACCTAAAAATTAGAGACATCGTAGCACGTTTCCAAGGTTCTGTGCATGATAGTACAATTTTCAACAGCTCTTAATTACGAGCCAGGTTTGAAACCAATAATTTTGGCAATTCTTACCTACTTGGAGATGGAGGTTATGCTTGTAGAATTTATTTGTTAACCCCACTGCTTAATCCTACAATTCCAGCAGAAATGCGATACAATTCTGCACACATATTAACACGTAATTCTATTGAGAGATGTTTTGGATGCTGGAAAAGAAGATTTTCAGTGTTATCTATTGGAATAAGAACAAAATTAAACACAACTTTGTGTATAATTCCTACAGCAGTTTTGCAAAATATAGATATTTCAATAAATGACCACGTACCTGAAGAAGATGAAATAGTTCAGAATAATGTAGATCAAATCGTACATGCCGTACAAGTTAATAATACTGTAAGAAATTCTTTAATAAATACTGTGTTTTCTGCTTAATTTCTTTTAAAATAAAGGTTGTGTTATCAATGTCTCAGTGCAAGTTTACTAGTGCGCATGAGAATGAGAAATTGCGCGCTTTGGTGCAATTGTAGAACGAATTATACAAATTCAAATATAATTATGATGAAAATTTATTTTTTAACATAACTAGATTTGATATAATTAATATAAACTTAATCCTAAAATAACATTATATCTTAACTACTAAACTAATCTAGTGTATTCTTTCTAATTTCTATTTCTAATAATTTGTTTTGCTTTTCTAAAATGGACATTTCTAAAATATGTTTTTCTAATTTATATTGTTTTTCAATTTCAAACATTTCTTGTTTGGATTTTAATTCAAATTCCAACAGTTGTAATTTTAAATTTGTTTCTTTATCCTTATTTTTTTTTTATCATATCTTAAACGTTTTGTTTGTACATAGGATTCTATACTGTCTACCACTTTTTCTTTTTTTAGTACTACTACTACCACTACTAGTAGTAGCAGTATTTTTTGTTGTATTTGGCTGAGGTTCAGGAGGACTGGATGGGAGTAAATCGGCTGATTCGTTTGTCGCTTCAAACTCCCAAATTATGTCATCATGATTAGGAGCAGAAATAGTTACAGAATCTAGGTAATATAAAATACACAGATTTTATAATGTTTATATTATCAAAGAAAGATATACATATATATATTTACAAATAGATTAGAAAAAGTTTACATAATTATTATTATCTTACCTTGCTCGTGAAAGTACTCGCTAGAACTGTCGTAAGGATTAGTCAATGGCGTCAAATGATCCTTCAAAAGCGATTGCAATTTCTCGCTGTACTACGATGTTACTTTTTTGAAACTACCTCCACCTGTTTTATACATTTCCAGATTTCCACCTATATTATAGTTAGAAATTTACCAAATGATTACACACTTTAAAACTTTAAATAATTA
The DNA here is from genome assembly GCA_963082715.1 of Harpalus rubripes. Lineage (NCBI taxonomy): Eukaryota > Metazoa > Arthropoda > Insecta > Coleoptera > Carabidae > Harpalus > Harpalus rubripes. The sequence continues at coordinate 12,419,378 of OY720461.1, forward strand.
ATAAAATATATCACTTACTTTCTCATTACTATATTCTTTTCTTGAATTTTTATTTTAATTTTTATACAATTGCTTCAGCTAATGCCCTGTTCGTTCGCCCGTTTTCGTTCTAGAATTATATTTTTGTGCCACTTTTTCCCAAATTAAATTCTTTTTCTTATTACAAACAGCGTCCGTTTTTTATTTTCAATAATGTGAACATATTCTTCTATTAAATCAAGAAGTACAGATTTATCTTCCTCAGAATAATTTGTTCTTTTTTGATTTTCCATATTAAAATATGTAATCGTTTAAGCAAAATTTAACGTCAAAAAGTGTAGATAATAAATCTGTTAGCTGGCGTCGTTTACAATTTTATTAGAAAAAAGATGAAATTCTACTACTAGCGATATCTGTTATTAAGTAGGGTAGTTACATTTGACAACCAACCTACAGTTACGTCATGCAATGCATTTTCTGCTTACTTCTGGGTTATCGTAAACTCTAGGTTAGCGTAACTCGAGGATTAACTCTCTTTCCTGCAATCCACCCTTAGTATTGGAAACACGTCATTTTTAGAACATCACTGGCACATTTATGAATATTTCCTAACATTTTTCGACCTCTTACTAAAACTGATTTGTCACCTTTCAGTATTTTTGAGCTACAATGTATGTAATGTTTTCGAAGAGTTGTTTTTGTATAGAAGCCTTTGCATTCTGGGTAACAGCTGAAATGTTAATTTTTTTGCTTTTTCTGTATTTGTCTGCACGTAATGATCTTGCCATTATTATACAGTGTATTTCTATTATATTCGAAATTACCACGTTTCCTTATATCATCCAGATACTTTTTTCTCTCATTTCCTACAAATTATTAATGACAATTACTTATTTATCATAAATAAACAACTAATTACTAATGATAGATCTAGAGTGATATGCTACAACGGATATGATACTTTCGGTTCAATATTTTTTTTTTATTATTATTGCCGTCAAATAATTATGGACTGGAATTTTTTTAAGTGTCTACCTTTACAAATATCTGTAATCCGTCAATGTCATTTTATATTCTGATATTCGTTAGTAGTACTTTTGAAAAGAATATAAGTGAAACTCATGAATTAAGTAGTCCTGGTTCTTATAAAAAACGTTTAGGAAAACAAGATTTAAATGGGCAGGCAAAAACAATTATTGCCAATGTACACAATGTTTTAATATTTAAGTTACGTTGGTGCAACCGGCCATTAATATAATAATAGTACATTAAGGGTCGGTTGTTCCATCTTCAGTCAAGTCATCAGATAAAATTTATTCTACTGATAATACAAATTTCTGTTGTTCCAAGTACAGTTAAAAATTATCAGCTATAATATCCCGAGGACATTGATAATTACGAAATAATTTTATGACAGTTACCGAAAGCGCGTTGCTTGGTAACCGCCGGACGCCGAAGGCGGAGGGATGTTACCTAAAAGCAACGTGCTTGAGGAAGTTGTGATAAAATTATAAGTATTTATCAATGATCGAGGGGTATTCGGTGAGAATTTTTTTTGCAATTTTAATTAAATTTATGAAGAATTTGTATTTAGCAGAATTTTTATAATTATAAAATCACCCAATAGGTGTCAGTAGTAGCTATAAGTTCAGCGTCAAGTGTGTAACGATAATAAGATTGATATTGACAGAAGACAAGACACGTCCAGTTTTATTATACAAACGTTTAATAGTAATAATTTAATTAATTGAACAGTTATTTTCACTGCAATACCGTGAAAATGACATTTTCAAATTAAAACAATTAATCTTTAATTATCTGTCAAATTAGCAACTTAGGCCCGGTTGTTCCACTTTCAGTTAAATATTGGAATAAAATTTATCCTTCTGTTAAGTTTAGTTTGAGTTGTTTCATGTATGGTTAAATATTATCACAGGAATAAATATGCACTAACGACGAGATAGCTAACTGGCTCTTGAACCGTCTGATAGAAGTGTTATCTAAAGGATATTTTACCGGAAACACACGAATTAACACGATGTAAGAGATTGAGTTGATAAATTTTGACATTTCTCATGTTTGCTTGGTGTGGCAACAAAGTAAAAAAATTAACCACATTATTGTATTGTGTTTGTACATTATAAATAATGAATATATACGACGACGACGATCTGGAAGTTCTAGATTTTGTTTTTGACAATGTGCCTGTACGAAAACCATACACAGTACGTGAAAGAAGTAATAATTTTGAAAAGTGGGACGATTTAGATTTTTTTATGAGATTCAAGATGACAAGAAATACTTTTCTTTATTTATTGGGGAAAATTGAAAATCATTTGTTGCATTTAACAAACAGGTAATAATTTTCAAGTGAATGCATATATGAAATTAATTATTAACTTCCTTTTATTCTCTTTTAGAAATAACGCTGTCTCCTACTAACCAATTATTAATAACATTGCGTTTTTATGCAACAGGGTGTATGCTAATATCTGCAGGTGACTTTGGAGGTATTCACAAATCAACCACATGCAGAATAGTACAACGTGTTGCAAGCGCAATTGTATCATTAGCCCCAGAAATTATAAAATTTCCAAGTACCCCCGAGAAATTGTTTGAAAGTCAGCGGACATTTTATAATATAGCTAGGTTTCCAAAAGTAATAGGGTGTATTGACTGTACCCATGTAAGAATACAGTCGCCTGGTGGGGATAATGCAGAATATTTTTGTAATAGAAAAGGATACTTTTCATTGAATGTGCAGGTTATTTGCAATGCAAACTTGGAAATTATCGACATTGTTAGTAGATGGCCAGGTTCAACGAATGATAGTCACATATTTCGCAATTCTACAATATTTGCAAAATTTGAAACTGGCCAAATGAATGATGGAATATTACTTGGCGATAGTGGATATGGTATCAAAAATTATTTAATAACACCACTGATAAACCCAAGAAATCAGGCTGAACAACTTTTTAATGAATCTCAAATTCGTACGAGAAATGTTGTAGAGCGATGTTTTGGAGTCTGGAAACGAAGGTTTCCTATTTTATCTTTGGGTATACGAGTTAAATTGACTACCGTACAGGCTATTATAGTAGCTACGGCAGTACTACAAAATTTATGCAGATTAAGATTGGAAGAAGACCCGCCATTGGACCCAGATTTAAATATTCCCGAAGATGTAAATGACGCAAATGCTGCAAATAATGTACAGGGAGACAATGATGATGATTCTTTCCGCAATTCGCTAATTAATGACTATTTTGCAAGGTACCTATTTAAAATTGAAATAATAAACGATAGCTTAAGTTTAAATAATAATTTTTTTTTCAGGTTTATTGAATAACAAGTTCCATCTACATAGTATTATAAAAATAAAAAAACTCCAATAAAAAAACAAAAAACACATTCTGTATCACAGTAAATAATTGAAATTTAAAAAAACTAGATATTAAAATTTAAACCATACTGTTCAGTTGTTTTTCTTTTATTTTAATATCCAGTTCTTGTGACTTAACCATAAGTTCATTCATCTTAATTTTCGATTTTGTTTCTATATCTCGCAATTCTATTTCTTTCTTTACTAAATTAATTTGTTCCTGTATCAAATTTTGTTTCAATGTCATAAGTTTGACGTATGAGGTGCCAGTTTCTATGACGACTTTTTTCTGTGCGTTGGTTTCTAAAAATGTATGTTTTCTTTTTTTTTAATGATTTAGGATTCCACTGTGCCCAAGTATCTGAATTTTCAGATGATGTAGATGCAGGATTTTGATTATTACTTTCTGTACGGTCTTCTACTTGTTCTTTTTCAATATTGTTGTTCACAAGCTCATTCTCTGAAACTGATCCATAATAGATAAAAAATTCAACTCATATTTTTACCTCTTACCTTTGGTACAATTTCCAAACACATTCGTTTCTTCTATTATTTCTACTAGTTCCTGTTCTTGATCCAGATTTTCATTTTGTAAACTGCTTTCTGTTTCCATAGCTTCAATGTGGGTATTTGCTGTAATAATTAAATTAATGTAATGACGTTTTATGCTTTAATTATATATTACTCACTAGAATCGCTATCATGACGGGCAGGCAATCCAGTAATAGATAATGATATGATTGACCACAAAAGTTCTTCATCTGGGGTCAGTATTTCGATTTGTGCGGGGCCACCTCCAGTTTTAAACAATTCCACATTATTTCGCGCTATTTTTTTCTTTAATTCCTTCTTTAACGAATCGTATTTCATTTTCAAGTTCTTTTTGTTACGTGGGTATTCTCCACTACTTGAATTAAATTCATTTTCCAACTGATCCCAAATTTTATCTTTGTCTTTCCAGGAGACAGCATCAGTCTTTTTTGATTCAATTATATTTTTATGATTATGTATTAATTTTAATAACCTTCTTATTTCTGAAGTTTTAAAATTTACTGATCTTTCCCTTTTTCTATTAATGTCGCACATTTTTGTAAGAAACAAACTTGAACAAAAAAATACAAGTTTTAGCTCTTTGCAAACTATCAGATAGCTAACTAACAGTTAACTATCAATAGAATAAAAATGTATTGAACAACTCAAAAATTATATTCCTCTGTTAGTGGAGTGGAATAAATATAACTAATATATAGTAAACTACAGATTTATCTAAAGATGGAACAGCCGGGCCTTAGTATTGGAACACGTCATTTTTCAAAACATCACTGGCACATTTATGAATATTTCGTAACATTTTTCGACCTCTTACTAAAACTGATTTGTCACCTTTCAGTATTTTTGAGCTACAATGTATGTAAGGTTTTCGAAGAATTGTTTTTGTATAGAAGCCTTTGCATTCTGGGCAACAGCTGAAATGTTAATTTTTTGCTTTTTCTGTATTTGTCTGCACGTAATGATCTTGCCATTATTATACAGTGTATTTCTATTATATTCCCTTATATCATCCAGATACTTTTTTCTCTCATCATTTCCTACAAATTATTACGCCCGTATGCATAGTCACTCGCCGGCGAATCGCTAGCGCTCATTCGATGAAAACCGTTCACCTTTCATTGCATAGTCAACTTATCGCTAGCGACTTGCTAGCGAAATCTTTCATTTGACATGCGCATATGAGAAATATACGGCGAGTCGCTGAAGGTGGTCATAAGCATCTCCAGGGCATCTTCAGTACATTTCAAGCCAATATTTTCCTTTTATTTTATTGTTTTGTTTCTTAAAATTGTAAACATGAATAATGATTTACGTTTATTTATTGAAATAAATGAACTTGAAGATATTTTTCAACCAAAACCAAGACGATATATTCGTGATGTTGAAAATCCATTGGAGTTTTATTCAGAAACTAATTTCAAAAGTCGATACAGATTTAATAGAAATACAGTTATACAAATTTTAATTCCAATTGTTCAAGAAATAGAAAAAGTTACAAATAGAGGACTACCGGTACCACCAGTAATTGCACTTGTATCAACGTTACGTTTTTACGCTACGGGAAATTTTCAGGTATTCTTATATTTTAATTATTGTATCATTAAAATAATATAAAAATAATTTTATTGGTCAATAGACAGTATGTGGAGATTTACGCGGAATCCATCAATCTACTGTGTGCAGATTTATTAAAATAATTTCACAATTAATTGCATCACATTCTGGCAATTATATAAAATTTCCCGAAGATTTAGGAGCCACACACGTTCAGTTTTACAGAATATCAAATTTTCCTTCTGTATCGGGGTGCATTGATTGTACTCAGGCAACTGACATTAGTACAAAAATATTTTTCCAAATTAAAAAAAAACATAAATCTAAATGTATTCTTATAAAAAATATTATATTAGAAAGAATATACTTTACTAAATAATATATTATTTTGGGTTTAATTTTTCCCTTCATTTTCCAATTTTTCGTTTTTTAATTTATAATATTTTAATTTCTCCTCTTCTACCAATTTTTTAATCTTGGAAACTTCAGTTTCGCACTCAGTTTGTCGTTTTCTAGCAACTTCTACATCCATTTGCATTGCCAAAAGTTTAATCTTCTCAGTATGTTCCAATTTGATATACTCTAATTCAGTTTCAACATTCTGCAATCGTGCTTTCATTAATTCTTCAAATGATTTATTTTGTTGTACATGTTTATTTGATACAATTTTTTTTTAATATTTCTTGTACTGGAGGTGGAAGGAGTATGATGCGATACTGATTCTTCTAAAATATTTGCATTAGAAGAAGCCGTTAACAGTGATTCTGAATTGATGTCATCTACAGCAGTTATTTCAAAAATTTCTGTGAAAACAAATATAAATCAATCAATTTGAAAGTAAAAAATTCATACAATTAATATTACCTGTGGGATTTATTTGCATAATAATAGCGTCACTGTCAAATTTATTTTCAATTTCAAATGTTAAATGCGGAACTACAGTTTGTACATCAGGAATCATTGTCTCTTTCGGAGATTGTGATGGGCCACCACCAGTTCTCATACGTTCTCGACGCTCATCAGCTATAATAGATTTTTGCTGACGTTTAATTTTGTCCCAGCATCTTTTTAACTGAATTATTGTTCTCTACACAGAATAACAATTTTAATTATTGCATATCGTTTAAAAAATGTTTAATAATACTTTTATTATATGTGAAACCTTGAATATCTCCATATTAAAAAAGATATTATGAAAAATAATTATATTACTACTAAATTCATATTGCTTTGTATGTACGATTGCTTACACAAATGTATTTAACATTTGAGGTTAAGTATAAATTTGGGGTTTTAGTTACACATTTTTTTAACTATGTTCTTACATAATTATAATATCTTTTTATTTACCTCGCTTCATTTTTTCTTTTAATGTTTGTTGCATCCGTTTTCTTATCCTCGATTACTTTATATATTTTAATTAACTGAACGAGCATTTCTTTTTCTTCGGCCAAAAATGCTACTGCCATGTTTACCAAACAATAATTATAGTTTATTTACACCGTAACACGAACTCAAATAAAATTAGACAGGTATATTATAGTTCAATTATAACAAAACTAACATATATTATTAGGTTGCGTAGTAGAAAAAATCGTGGCGAGTCGCCAGAGTTTTCGCCGGCGAGCGTTTCTTTGAAAGTTGTTTATGCACTGTTCAAACATAACAGTACGCTAGCGAGTCGCTGGCTAAAGATCCGCCGGCGATTCGCTTGGCGCATGACTATGCATACGGACATTAATGATAATTACTTATATATCATAAATAAACAACTAATTACTAATGATAGATCTAGAATGATATGTTACAACGGAAATGATACTTTCGGTTCAATATTTTTTTTTCTATGATAATTGCCGTCAAATAATTATGGACTGGAATTTTTTTTAAGTGTCTACCTGTACAAATATCTGTAATCTGTCAATGTCATTTTATATTCTGATATTCGTAAGTAGTACTTTTGAAAAGAATATGAGTGAAACTCATGAATTAAGTAGTCCTGGTTCTTATAAAAAATGTTTAGGAAAACAAGAATTAAATGGGCATGCAAAAACAATTATTGCCAATGTACACAATTTTTTAATATTTAAGTTACGTTGGTGCAACCGGCCATTAATATAATAATAGTACATTAAGGGTCGGTTGTTCCATCTTCAGTTAAGTCATCAGATAAAATTTATTCTACTGATAATACAAATTTCCGTTGTTCCCAGTACAGTTAAAAATTATCAGTAGAATAAAACTCTGCTAACTGCAGAATTGCAGAATAGTTAACAGCAAGTTGTATCAGCAGTTAGCGTTTTATTCTGAAAATATTTTACCGAATATACACGAAAGAAAATACGAACTTATACGATATCTTCATGTGATTGCATTTAAATTTTTTTTATATTTTATTCTTGTGCATCTACCATAATACCTGTTTCATCAATATATTATTTTCAATTATAAACAATGAATATGTACGACAGTGATGATGATGAAGTATTAGATTTTATTTTTGACAATATCAATATACGGAAACAGTACACTGTAAGGGAAATATGCAATAATTTTGATGAATGGGATGATTCGGAATTTTTTATAAGATTTCGAATGACCAAGAATACAGTTCTATTTATATTGGAAAAATTGAAAATAATTTACAGTTTTATGAAATACTATTTATAAAAAGAAGTTTGACATTTAACCTAACCTAACAATCTCATTTATTTTAAATTCATATTATACCTACTATACATCTGAATTATTCTCTCAAATAATAATTCAAAATAATTGAGGTTAATATCTACTTCTGATTAAAAACCCAAATGATAATTGAAAATGAAGTATATTAATTTTTAACATTTTTAACTAGGAATCATGGTATATCTGCCTTAAACCAGCTGCTTATAACATTACGATTTTATGCAACGGGATGCATGTTAATATCTGTAGGTGATTTTGGAGGGATTCATAAGTCAACCGGATGCAGAATAATACAACGAGTAACAACTGCAATTGCATCATTGGCTCCTGAATTTATTAAGTTTCCTAAATCACCTGCAGAAATGTTACGCAGTCAACAAACATTTTATAATATTACAAGATTTTCTAGAGTTATAAGGTGCATTGACTGTACCCATGTAAGGATACAATCACCTGGTGGTGAAAACGCCGAATATTTCCGGAATAGAAATGGCTATTTTTCAATGAACGTGCCGGCTATTTGTGATGCAAATTTAAAAATTATAGACATTGTTAGCAGGTGGCCAGGTTCGACTCACGGCAGTCAAATATTTCGGAATTATTCTATTTATGCAAGATTTGAAAATGAGCAAATGAACGGTAGATTACTACTTGGTGACAGTGGTTATCCTATGAAAAAATATTTAATCACACCAATTATGAATCCCAGAAATCGCGCAGAACAGTTATTTAATGAATCCCAAATTCGAACCAGAAATACAGTAGAACGTACTTTTGGTGTATGGAAAAGGAGATTTCCTATTTTATCCTTGGGTATGCGTGTCAAATTAACAACAGTGCAAGGCATTATTGTTGCAACTGCCGTTCTACAAAATATATGCAGACAACAATTGGAAGACGAGCCACCAGTAGATCCAGAATTAATACCAGTAGAAGAGAATGAAGAAAATGGGAGAAATAATGATGGTGAAGGAAATGATGACGATTCATTTCGTAATTCACTTAATGATTATTTTACAAGATTACATTAAATATGTAATATATTTATTATAGCTAATAAGCAGAAAATTATGAAATAAAGCTAATTTTTTTAATATTACAAAAATCAACTAGTCTAATGCAACATAGGTATAAACTTTTTTAATTATTGATTTATAATATGTAACTTAACAATATGTCATGTAATGTAAAAAATTATATTAAAATGTAAAAGAAATAACATTCTGTATCACATAATTTTTAAACTAAAAAAAATATTGAAAACAATTTTTTTTATTCATATATCATCTTCTCCAACTGCTTTTCTTTTGTTTGCACCTCTAGTTCGTAGGATTTAAATAATCGATTCAATTCAATTTTAGATTTTAATTCCTCGTCTTTCAATTTTATTTCAACTTTTATTAAATTAATTTGTTCTTTTATTAATTATTGTTTTAACTGCATCAATTCACAATATGCAGTACCAGTTTCTTGAACTGTTTGTGAACTACTATCTAAAATTCTTTGTTTTCTATTTTCTTAATAATTTTGGATTCCATTGAGCCCAAACTGTAGAATTTTTTGATGTACGTGGCTCTTGTAAAGTGCTTTCTTTTGACTGATCATTCCCCGATTCATTTTCATTTTCGGGTGTTATATTTGATTGCATATCCACTTTATTTGAATTTTCCTCCTTTTGTTTTTCATTTTCTACAATAATTACTACATTGAACAAATATACTTTACTTCAGGTAGTTTCTTACCATTATTATTTCCAATTCCTTCTGCAAATCTTCATTTCTGCCTTCTTCTACATCTACTTTATCCTGATAAGCTGAAAAACAGGTCAATTATGTTAAATTAGTATTGTCATAATAAAAACTTTGACATATATTTCACTTACAGTTCTGGTAATCACTGTCATGACGAGCAGGCAATCCCGTCACTGACAAAGATATTATTGACCACAATAATTCGTCGTCAGCACTTAATACTTCGACATTCGCGGGACCACCTCCAGTTTTAAAAAGCTCTACAATATTCCTAGTTGGTTAAGAGGATTGTCTCCGGATCACCACCGAAGCGGCACAGGTTCCGTAGTAACTAGCGGTACTGCCCGTAGTTGCCAACATGTGTGTGCGGTGTGTGAATGCCTGTACCTTTTGTGAATGATTGCCTCCTCACTGAGTATTTCTCATGTGTTAATTTTTTTGCAGAAATAATCACGGCGTGGAGGAGGATTCCGCGAGACCGGGTTCGGCCAGGCGACGGTCATCTACATTTGTTATTTTTTTGTATTAATACTGTATATACTGGTTTGGGTGATAAATGTGTTTTAATATTCTTATTTTCAGCGCTAACATTTAATCGTCATTTATAACATATATGATATGACCTTTGTTCAAATAGGGCTCCATTAGTTTTTTAACAACAGCAAAGGCGTGGCCGTGTTCTGAATCTTGAGTTGTCCCTTTCCCATAGTAGACTAGTAAATTCAAAGGAAACCCGTCAGGTGTGCACAATTCATATAACTTTATTCCATATTTTTTTAGCAGCTTTATTTGGGATATACTGCCGAAAATAAAGTATGCCACGCCCCAGCAACAATGCTTCATCCAAGGATAATTGCTGGCCTGGATAGAACACTATTCGAATATTTAGCAGAATATGCTCGATAATATTGTTTATTTTGTGCAACCGGCTGGTCTTGTCCTCAGTATCTGAATAAAAACACAAACATTTCAAAATTATTTCAAAGCGGTTGCGCCCCATAGTTTTGTTGAATATTGGATGGTTATAGATGCTATCTTTAGACCAGTAGTGCTTTATACTTGGCATTTTTACACTGCCCATAGTAATACATAGACCAAAGAATGTTTTGAGTTCAGCAATAGTATTATTTTTCCTCTTACCTAAATTAGACTTTCTTGAGACGCCTTCTGATAGAAAGAGATGTGCTTTACTGTTTGTCCAATCGACAATTTTATTTAGCAAAGTATCATCAAATAGAAGTTGAAACACTTCGAAAGGCGTGACAGTGGCTGGTATGGGAACTTGGAATCCCTCTTGCCCTTCAAATCGAACAAAACAGGATCTTGTTCGACGTGAATCCATTCGTCGTCGTCGTCTACGCCACTCTGATCATTTTCCTCTGAATTATTATTTTCCAGGTTAGCACTTTCCAAGTTACTAGCATCAGTGCTGCTATCATCGCCGGAAGACGGGATTGTAGCCTCAGAACTCAAATCTTCATATTGCTCTTCCCATTCGTCTTCAGAAAATTCCAAACCGTAATCTTGTATTTTCTGAGCTTCAGCACACAGTTCTTCATCTGTTAGTTTACGTTTTTTTGGAATCCATGGCTATTCATCTCGAAAATTAGTCACGCATACACTCAGACGAACATGCACTACTGCAGACATCGAAACAACATAACCTCAAATTATACTGTGAGACCACGCGTCGCACATGTGTGCCACACGTTTCTACAGACCACCACAAAAGCTCGAGCAGCTCAGTACAGACTACGAGGTAGTAAACGCCATTGAAAATGTCCAAGCCTGCGACATATGTGTGACGGTAGTCTCTCAATTGAAACTGTCCATCACATTTATGTGACGAGCGGTAGCCAACGTGTTAATGCTGTAATTTAAGTGTAAAGTATATTATCTAAAATGCGTATATAAAAAATTAAAAGAATTCCACTTACGTTTTGGCAGCGATGAAAATTTCTTCACTTAATTTTCATTAGGGTGGCTTGTTTCTAAATGTATAGGGAGATTTACGTACAATGTTTTGCAGAATATGCAAAAGTGTTTTTTTTTTCTCAAGTGAATTTCTAACATATGATGGTTGATTACGTAATTCACTAATAGCTGTAGGCTCTCTCTGTTTAGAAACAGAATTTTGTTCAAGAATAGTCTCAGAACAAGTACCAGAAGTATCAGATCTCATATTTTGCTTATTTGATGAACTTGAATAATCGAAATACAACTCGAAATTAGAATCACTGGAATTCTGTAAAAATAGATCTCTCTGTACCTGCAAAATTATATTCATAACAGATTATTATGCTTGATACTTATCTTATTTGATTTTTATTTTATAAAAACAATACACTGGCCTGCAAAAAAATCGCGTCTTAAAAATCAAGTAACCGTGTTTTTGTCATTTTTTAGCTCTGTAAATAATGTATAAACTGACAATGTTGTCACTGTCATCACTATTTGAGCTATTATGAAGTTAGTTCTTAATTGTGTTTAATTTACGTACTGATAAATTACAAATATATTCCGGAAAAATTAAAGAACAACCATGTATTTGAATTTCTGTTAATTTTGACATCTTAATTGACACTAGTGACATTAACAAGTTAAAAATCAAGATCGACTCAATACAGCAAAAAATAGGTGTACGCGATTTTTTTGCAAGCCAGTGTATATGATTCAATAATTATGGAAAACAAATATTTTACTGAAAAAAAAAACTTTCTGAATCAATGTGTCACATTTATTATTGGCTTTCAACGAATATACTTATATAATAACCATTGACTCCAGCAGTATTGCAAAATGAAGATGGAGATTAGTTATTTATGTTATCTTTCTTAAATCATATACACAAATAAATGACTACAAAATCATTTCATTTAAACATTTTTGATTAAAATAATTTAAATTTTAGATAATGCTATTTCACCCTTTTAGGGTTACTACACATATGGATTCATTTGCAATTAAATTAAAATGAAATACTAACTACTTGCCCTCTAATTTAAATACAAGTTTTCGTGTAGCTGCCATTTTTTACAATGTAAATGTAGTAAATCAACACAGTTTTAAATATCTCAACTGAATACTCGTACTTCCCTTGCTGTACTAGCACTAGCTAGTGTTGCCAGGCCCGAAAAATAAATATCCGTAAAAATACAACAAAAAATCCGTAAATCCAGAAAATATCATAATTTATTTATAAATCAATTATTATACAGGATTATATAATGTAATTCTTAGTAAATTTATTATTTATTTATTTTATTACAAGAAATAACAAATTTTACTACGTATTTACGTACAAACACAAAAAGAATACCTATATTTTACATTATGCAATTTACGATAGCGTGAGAATTTTGAACAAACTCGCGAGCAGAGCCAAATCTTTCTTCTGGTTCGCTTAGAAAATATCAAAATCCGATCAATAGAACTTGTCTGTGTTCGTGAGTTAATTCAACATTCTCTCGCTATCGTAAATGAACTATAATAGCTTGTTAATATATTTTTTTTTATTTTTGATATATAATCATTTATATCGTAATTATAACATTCACTGTTGCTCATTAATTCCTTTGTATGTAGTAGCCCTACAATTGTATCAGTTTGCAATCTGTAATATGCTTCTAATTTTTGTTTTCATTCGATTTATACTCGAAAAAATTATTTTACAGTTCGCACTAGAGTGCGGCAAAGATAATAGATTTAAAACAAATTTTGTCAAGGTAGGAAATGCTTTGTCATGATTACCAGTTTTCAATGTATGAACTTGATACCAAAAATTATTTGCATTTTCATTTGTATCAAGACTATAACTGGCATTTCTTAGCTGCTTCCATTCATTGTCGAGATTCTGAAGTTCATTTTCTGTAACTAAATTTGGAAATTCCAGAGCTAAAGGTACAATTTATCGGACGTTATTGTCCAATACAATTTTAGGATCTATATATTCTAATTTTATAAAAAGTTTATTCGAAAAATCAAACCTTTGTCTTATTTGATTTGATGCTTCAATTAAAAAGTTTAAGCAGTTTATTTGAAATATATGTAATTGACCAGCATCAATATTGTCTTTCATTATTGACGCAGAAACTTTTGAACCTAAATATAAATCTTCCGGTTTTCAAAAAAATGGGGATTTTTGAAATCAATAGTTTATGTTTTAAAACATTATTTTTAATGAACATTCCTAAAATACTTGAATTAAGTTGATATACATCTTTAGGCAACCCATGAATTTGTGATTGTTCAGATTGCATGCTTTTATTTAAAATGGTAAAAAAAGGTAAAATATATTCTAAAAAATATAAATATGATTTAGTAACAGGGTTATTTAGTTTTATGTAGATATTATGTAGTTTCTCATTCTGTTGGTTATCAGTATTTTTTTCCAGTAAAACATTACTGCAATATAATTTAATAGCATCATATTGCTCTATTAACCTTTTAACAACCATCTCTAAAGACAGCCAACGTGTTTGAGAGGGATATAATAATTTATGTGGTTTGCCTGTATAAAATTTTGTTAATTCCTCTGTTCTTTTCGGGTTTCTACTGAAATATGAATATATATATATATATATATATATATATATATATATATATATATATATATATATATATATATATAGCGAGCTAAATCTTTTATATCTGAAGGAATATGTTTACATGAATAAGAAGCACATAGATGAAATGAATGACAAATGTGGAATCTCTTTCTTTAATAAAGCGGCTACGGAATTATGGGCGCCCATAATGACATTTGCGCCATCGCTAGCAAAACCAATTAAATTATTTTTGTAATCTATGTTTAAATTGACAAATACGGCTTTTATACTTTCATACAATGCCAAAGCATTGCATTCATCTGCAGGTACTAAATCCAAAAACACATCTTTCACTTTAAAGTTTATGGCTACACGTACTACAATAACTAAATTTTTATTGCAACTAATGTCTGTTAACTCATCAACAATAATTGAAAACTTACTAGTTTTTAAAACATTAACTAAATGTTCCTTAGCTTTTAGTCCAGTAACGTTTCTCAAAATTGCTGTTGTCTTTGTTCTGCTGAAATTAATCTTCTTTGCAATTTCGGCATCTGAAAACATCGTTTTCAACAAGTGTGGCAAATGTCCCGATACATTTATGGCGAGATTATGCTCTGCAATGAAAAACGACATTCGGATTTCTGCTTTTCAAACTAATTTTGCTAAATTCGAAGTTTCGTTGAATTTGGCCATAGCTGTTAATTTCTGCTGATTTTTCATTGTACTGCATAATTTTTTATGTTCGTCTCTGGAAGCATGTTTGTATACGTCTTTTTACCCGACGCAATCGAGATATCAATACAACATGTGTCGCAATATGCATAATTTAGACCTTTTTTACTAGGTCACTGATTACAATAATATATAAAGATAGGCCACCGTGTGCATCATTTCGTCAAACAAGGTTAAGCAGTAATGAGTAGCAGTGCAGTGCTGCCTCAAACGAGATTTTAGAACAACTCAGTCGGGTGTACGGTGTGGGGAAAGGGAATGTGCGTCTAGCGATAACGGCGAAGCAGGTAGCAGCGTCTACCGAAGAATATTTTGTTGGTTGGTACACCAAGATAAATAAGCGCGCAGAAATGCAAACGCTCAAGCCAGGCAAAAAATATTTTTTATTTAATTTGTCAATGAAAACAGTCAACGTAGAAGTACAAAATACAATACGGCTGTCGCAAGAATTTTTATATGACTTCTAAGTACTACATTTTAAAAGATATTGTTTTTTAAAGAGCCTGACATTTGAAAATATCACAAAATATCCATTAGATATTAAACAATTAATTATTGAAATTTGTATAATTTTTTTAAAAAATGTGGATCCGGCTGTTTTAAAAAATACTTTATTTTTTATGAATACATAGGTACCTATATTATTCATTTAAACATTTCCAAAAATATGAAAAATATGTTAATATATAATACATATATTGATATTTTACAACTTATATATATAATAATAACAATAAGTATAATAATGATAATAATAAAAATATAAATATAATGGGCAAATACATTAAAATATTTTTTCAAAAGAAAAAAATATGCAGCATTGCAAAAACAAACAAAAACATTTTTAAAATATTGCCGTTCCGTTGTTTATATATTACATTACATTACAAAATAAATAGTAACTCTTAGACAATTTAGACATTTATTTACTATACTTTTTAGTATCTGATAAAGTTTGTGATTCCCATTTCAAAGTTTTATGTAATTTGACCATAATTAATTTTTTTATCAAAAAGTATCTGTGGGGCTCACAAGCATCATTTTTAAACCAAAAAGTACATTTTTTCTTTTAATTTTGAAAAACTTCTGTCTCAATTAATTTGAAAACATTTTTTTTTAATTTAACAACGTTATAAATATTGTTAAAAGTATTTAATGTTACTGTGACGACAGAAATTACATTATTTGAGGGCCTATTCAAATATTTACTTTCATTTTTTTCTAAACCATAATCTTTCAATATCAAATATTCACCGTTGAATTGTCACCCTTGCATAAATTTTTCTTACATTCTTGACAGGAAAATTGTTTATTTATTTTATATATCATGAAACCTGTGACGTAAGTTTCCCTAAAGGGTAAAATGGATCACGTTACTCCACCTAGTTGTTCGGTTGGGAGGCCGCCAGCTTTTAGACAGTGGAGACGGGCTGGGTTGGAAACCACAAGAATGGTTATAAAAAGGTATAAGGGTGCCACGTAATTTTAACCTTAAAATTACGAAAAGGACGGTACTAAACAAAATACTAAATGAGATCTTACTTACCGCAACGTTGTTGCCTGTAAACGACTGAGGTTTGCGAAATAAAAGAAATAATTTAATAAAATAGAATTTAATGAACGCAAGTTATAGCGTGCTTAAGGCATGGTTAAAAAATGTAAGAATTTTAAACGTACAACATAAAGAAAATGAAAATAAGTAGTAGAAAAAGTAACGAGATCATAAATACACAAATTGTTGAACCCTAAACCCATAACCCAGTTTCGGGCGCAGCGTAGTTAAATCTACAACAATCGAAGTGATATCAGTTCAAAAGTGGGCAATTCACGCCAGTTGATACGTGCGTTCTTGCTGAATTATAAGTTGCAACAATTGGGCACCAATTCAAACATATAAAAATCATCATATATGCTACTATACAAAATAAATCTCAACTGAGCTGAAGGCTCCAATGTCATATTCACAATAATAATTGCAACAAAAATATAATTACTAAAGCGTCAAAAAAATTACAATGAGGACACTGTAGAACAGTCCTCTACGACAACACACAACTTTAAAATGAATTCAGTTCTTCCACGCAAAATAATATCACAAAACGGAAGAACGCTCTTGAAAGAAGTTAATGTACTTAGCTCATGTGACGTGTGCAGGGCGGAAAGGGTTACACAGGTGGGCGATGTTGGCGGATGGACTCAAGCTGGCTGGTGTCCCAACAAACGAAGATGAGAATGTAGAGCGGCCAAATCCTCCCTTGGAGATTAACTGCCTGAACGAAAATGTAATGCTCATGAATCCACAATGGCGCATCACCGAAAAACCAACACTGGACAGTCAAAACGGCACTTCGACACTATCAAAATCCGCACAATAGCGAAACCAAAACAATATTGGTTCAAAACGACAACGAACGAAACACTCCACTTTTCTATCGACACAAAAACTACCCGAAAAATCTACGCCGAACAAAGGCCGTGTGCCACAAATACGATGGTCAAAAACACGTCCTTCCTGCGTCACATCAGGAACTAAAGTCCAGGAAGTCGGAAACTTTTACATCGCGTTAAACGCTTGAATTTTTGTATTACAGAACATGGTCGTAATTTTGAACATTTGTTTTAAGTTGTTTTTATTAATAAATGTGTTGTTTTAGTTTGTTAAGTTGTATAGCACTGTTACGTCTTGTTTATTTTCACATAGCCACCTATAATATTTGTTTAAAAATTATTTCTAATATTTCTAAATTATCTAATTTTTCTCGAAATTTTTCAAATACATTAATAAAAAATAATACATCGTTGAAAAGAGAAAAAAATGGCGGTTTCTATTTTATTAAAATAATTATAGATTGCCATTTGAAAAATAAAAGTTGATAGTCGTATCTTGTAAACCTGACTTTATAAAAAATATCTACATCTGCCGTCAAATAGTATATGTAAAATAATAAAACTTTTATATGAGCCATTTTTTTCTATTGCTTATAATAAAAGAGTTAAAGGGGGGGGGGCGTCTTCCCAGACTCACCCTGTATAACTGTTGTTTCAATTTTCAATGTATTATCAATATTTTATTTTACAATATTATACTTTTATATAAAGTAATCGGTTTCTAGGGATCTTAAATGTGCTTCTTTATCTTAATCTCGATATATGATTTTTAGCTCTTCGTTAACAAGGGTAGCGGCAGCGGGAGATAAAAATATTAACATTAAACTAATCTATTTGAAATAAATTCTGAAAAATTGTCAGCCATCGGGATTCGAACCCGAGACACCTATCTTGCCGGGATAGTGCTCTAACCAACTAAGCTATTGGCTGCTCTCCTCTCGATGGCTGAACAATTTTTCACTTTTAAAGTCGTATAACTGCTGAGGATATTAAAAGTTAGACGCCGCATATTACCATTTGTTGTGAAGCAGGAACTTAAGTGGGCGTGCCGAGCTTGCTAGCGGCGTTCATGAAATGCGGGTTGCATTTGCAATAGTTTGAAAGTGACAGCAGCTGTCATTTAATAACCTATTAAGCTATTTTGGTTTAAAAAAGAAAAATTATATTTACAATGATGGTACCAAATATTTACATTTTGATTATAAATAAATCATTTCTGAAGAAAATTTAAAGGTTGCACTATAATATAACAGAAATATAGTATTAGTATGTAGATAAAGTGTTATTTTTATTGTTTTGAAAAACGAAGCATCGAGCAACACAAAATTAATTTTGGAAAAAAATACTTCAACATAGAAATTTAAGATTAATTGAAATACAAACGAAAGAGTTATGAGAATTAATAAATGGATAGATTAAATAATACACACTTATAGTTTTTATTGAATCGATAGAATTAATAATACAAGATTGATAGTTTTCCACGCCTCCTTATCCTTAATCATCAAATGTCTTGCTGATATCAAAAAAGATGAATGGTTGCTATTAGATTTATTTGCTCTTGTCGATGGAGAACAGTCTATTTCACGAGGTGAACTACAATAGAATTCAATAATAAACATTTACACGTACCATTTTTCTTATTAATTTTTTAGGTTTTTAAAAATATTACCTTTGTTCTACTGTTGCAAAAATTTCGATATCGCAGGAAATATTTTCCGCAGAAATCCTAAAATACATATTAACATTCATTTTTTCTATATTAATTAAATAATAATGACTTTCAGAGATTTACCTTTCTACTACTTCCAAATCTACTGCTGGTTCAATAGTAGACTCGATTGCAGTCCTACATGTATAAACAATTTATTAAATTTCATTCTAATCAAAAATAATTGCAAGTTTACACACCTAGATGTTGAACCAACAGGGAAAATATCGGTCGAAACTTTTGTCTCCTGAGTCTTCATTCTGAAAACATTTATTTTGTTTCATTTATTTTCGAATGTTAATTTTAATTTCAAGTACTTACTTATTCTGTATTTGTTTCCTTATTGAATAAATATTTAGTAAATCGAAGATAGTTGGAACCACATCTTTTTTTAGTCAATTACCAAGGAAACTAGACTCGTCAAAATGCCGAGAACAGACTAAAGAATATTTCGACGGTACCCGTTTCAAAATAATGCCTTGTTGATGTATTATATTCAACCATTCGTCTTTTTTATCTGAATCCTTTGGCAACCTACACAATCTTTTGTAGTAATTAACAGATCTATATTTATAGGAAAACTTACCGATGGAAGCTTCTATGGACCTTTTGGACATTTGATAGTTCATAAAATATTAAACAATAATGAACCATGCTGAATCATTTACGGTTTAAATAAAAAATATACACAAAACGTAAACTTCACCGCACCTAACCTTACAAAATCACATTCGAACCTTATTTGAACGTAGAATAATAATAACAAACTAGGCAGGCAACGCGCCGTACAAAACAAACGCCTCATTTCCTCCTATCCTCACCTAACCCCTCACCAGTGGAAGGAATGGCATCACAACAAACAGTATAGGCAATGCGGCGTCTAATTATGTTTAGTCTGAGGTTAGAGCACTATCCCGGCAAGATAGGTGTCTCGGGTTCGAATCCCGATGGCTGACAATTTTTCACAATTTATTTTATATTTACAAACTGTCAACTCATTGTTAATATTAATCATTTTAATTATTGAAAATACGTGGTTTTAAGTTTCACAATTATTTTATTTTGATTACCAGTAAGAGCTGACACAATTAAAGAAATTAATATTAATCTATTTGAAAGAAGAAATTATTAATATTTCTTCTCAGATTTCGGGTCAAATTCTTTAATAAGCCCAGATCGTATACTTCTACCTCGACTATTACGTACTTCATTATTGTTATAAATAAAACACATTATTATTAAAAATGTTGAATGAATGTAAAGCATGTTTTAAATTTAGCAGCAATTACAAAATATGTAAGTAATATTCATATAAAATTTTAGATTTTATTACCTATTGTTATTATCATTATTATTGTTGTCCAATATTGCTAACACTACATACAATTAATTATTCATGCCACCACTGTTGTTCTTTTCAGAATAAGAAAATTTGTGATTGGTTATATAATAAGTGATATTGTGTCTCGCAATGTCGCAGTACAAGAAGTGCAGTTTCAAGTTGTATACCTCCAACCGGAAAACAAACCCAGATTTACATTTTTTTAAATTTCCATTTCAAAATGAATCAATTTGTGACTCCTGGTTAGAAAATTGTGGAAACATTGAACTTTTAAAATTATCAAAAGAAACATTATCATTAAAGTTAATATGCGAGAAACAGTAACATTAAAGTTATTATGCGAGAAACATTTTCATGAAAGTGATTTTGTTAATAAAATTTTAAGAAATAAAGTCATTCCAAACGCAATACCACAGTTAAGCCAAGAAATTCCATCTACTTCTTCTAAACAAACGGATCCCTTATCGCCCAAAAACTTGAAAGTGTTGACGCCTAAAAATTTTATAAGCGAGAATGTGTCTCTTTAGACTTTGAAGTGCAAACAAGTTCAGGTGTAATAAAAATAGTAACTCCCGAAAAGTCAGTTAAAAGAAAATTGAATCTTTCGCCATTACCAGCAAATTATAAAAAATTTTACATAAAATTACCTGAAACGTCTTCACCCATTAAAAAAAATCTCCTACTAAATTATTAAAACGAATTGATAGACAGTCTATTTTATTAAAACGTAAACGAAATGAAATATTTAACTTGAAAAGGAAATTAAAAATTTTAGAAAATAAATTAATAAGAAATAACAAAAATTCCAACATATTCATAAATATGTTAACGAAAGACAAAAAAAGACAACAGTGGACAAAAGCTGAAAGAAATATGGCAATAAGTTTATTTTTTAAATCTGCAAGTAATTATAAATATATGAAACACAGTTTAAAGTTTAATATTCCTGCTCTATCCACTATTAGAAAATGAGCAATGTTTTTCAATTACCTACTGGAATAGTACCTAGTTTGTTTTCTGAATTAAAATTGAAAATTAATGGAATGAATAATAAGGAAAAAAATGTTATTTTGATTTTAGATTAAAGGTCTATTAAACAAGGACTAGAGTATAATATGACACGCGATGTTGTAGAAGGCTTTAATGACCTGGTTTTTTTTTTAGGAAGATCTACTCTTATAGGAACTCAAGCTTTAGTTTTCATGGTACGAGGTTTATTTTCCTCTTAGAAACTTCCTGTTTCATAGTTTGTTAGTGCAGGTCCTGTCAAAGGCCATATTTTAAAACAAATTCTGGAAAATATTATAATGGAATTACAAAATTTAGGATTAAATATAAGAGCTGTTACGTGTGACCAGGGGTCAACCCTCACTTCTACGTAAAAAACAAACAAATTTTTGCATTATATGACGTGCCACATCTATTTAAAAGTGTTAGATATATATTATTAAAGCAAGATATAAATATTGATAACAAAATAATATCTTGGAATGATATTAGAATCACTTATGAGAAAGATAAAAATGTAGCACGTTCGTTAGTTAAAATAACTAACGCACACATAAAACCCAATTCTTTTCAAAAATGATTGTAAACCATGTACTAACGCAGGCACGATACTTTCACAATTTGTACACCATCAATTTCACTCCATGCTATCCGCAGCAACAAATCCATATACAAGTTAAACAACCACGGAGACATACCACAGCCCTGTTTCACACCAACATTTATACGAAACCAATCACTCAACCTACCATCTATTCTTACAGCAGCCTCACTACCCTCATACAATGCTCGAATCGCTCCCAGCAAGTTTCCATTCACGCCGTACTCCTTGATTACATCCCACAAAGTATCTTGAAGAACACTATCATGGGACTTTTTTAAATCAAGAAAGCCACAGAACATGTTGTTCTTGTCAAGTGACTTCTCAACAATCGTACGAAGAGCAAACAATTGATCGATACATCCCCTCTCAGGCAAAAAAACACCCTGAACGTCACTAAT
Source organism: Harpalus rubripes (assembly GCA_963082715.1). Lineage (NCBI taxonomy): Eukaryota > Metazoa > Arthropoda > Insecta > Coleoptera > Carabidae > Harpalus > Harpalus rubripes. The sequence goes on from OY720461.1 coordinate 12,442,020, forward strand.
TTTTGAAATTGTTAAGGTTCGCACCTTATGAATTAAAACCTTGCCAAAAAATATCCCGACTACGCTCAACAAACTTATCGCGCGAAAATTCGTACGTTCACGAGAACTGCCATTGCCTTTGAATAATGGACATATAACAGCTTTTTTCTAATCATTAGGAACCACGCAATGTTTCAAACAAAAACTAAATAAATAAATTAAGCGTTGAAATACTTTCTCTCCTCCATATTTCAACATCTCATTTGTAATACTCGCACCATCTATTCCTCACATCTGATTCATCCCACAATAACTCTCCATTCTCACAGCTTTCACAACTCGACCACTTCCACTCCACAGTCTCGTCACAATCAACCAAAACATTCGCTTATTCGTACTAAAATCATTTGTCAATCTTTCATTCAACAAGTCATCAAATTACTTTTTACTTTCTCTCGCCACTTGCTTCACCCATTTATTCTTCCTTCTATACTCCAACAAACATTCTTCTCTTCAAGCGCCCAGGCGAATCTTTAACATTTAAAAACTTCAAATATGCTCTCTTTTTCTCAGCAATCGCTTCTTTCACCTGATCATTCCACCATGCATTTTTCGGACAAGAACCTAATCTGCTTTCACCACGAACTTCTTTTGCATATTCGAGGAGGGAATCCTTAAATTTCATCCAAACTTCATTTATAGTATAGATTGCGCGGGCAAATTTAAAATTGTAAATATTTGTGTTGCAGAAAAAGTGTTTATTTAAATGTTTCTAATTATAAACATTGCAGCACTATATAGCAAGTTCTGAAGAAAATATGGCAGTTCGCACTTTGGATAAAAAATAGTTTGCTTTTTCTTCATGTGTAACCTTTTCTCAGATATTATTCCGTTTGCTATTTGTTTCAATGGGAATGTGGAATTTTTTATATTAAAGTTTAATTTTAAACATATACACTTCAAAAGGAAAAGCTGTATTGCCATCTAATGGTCCAAATTTCGTTACGTCACTAGGTACATGAATTAAGTTTTGTACGTTATGAGTATCATTTCCCCTGCCATAAATTTCTTTATAATTAATAACAAAATTTTCCAATAAATTCTGAATACAATCACAAATATTTGACACAATATAAACAAATTCACGATAATTTGTCTGATTCTGATGCCATTTTTTGTTAGGTAACATTTCTTGTTAACAATTATTGCTTATTAATCAATAATTGTTTAAAATGAAATACTGGTGACTAATGTCGATTGTTTATAAAACAATTAACGTCCATGATTCTTGTTCACCCAGGCAATGAAAAAAACAACTTCGTGATGTAAAATGATGAATGGAGTAGTTTTATTAATAGCAGCACCAGAATGAAGAAGAAAGCTAGGATGTGTTTAATTTATTTTGATTATAAACCATACAGGATGTTGACGCTAAGATGCAAACATAGGGATTTAACATGGGATTTTAGTTTTTTTGCAATCTCCTGCTCTCCTGTTCATTTTTCGGCAAAAATGTAGACTGCGAAGTTGTTCAGAATTAAATGTTGTATACAAAACGGTTTTAACATTTTTTGTTATGTTTCTATGGAGTGTTGTCGCCGCGTGCCTGAGTGTCTAGTCGCGAATCTAGGGAACCGGGTTCGATCCCGACTGACGCCAAATATTTTTCGAATTTTTAATGGCACAAAATTGAAACTGTGGTTCACTCTCCACGCCAGCACTGAGTGCCCGTGAGGTGTCGCCTGGTAAACGCCCGCACGGTACAAGTATGTCATCATCATTACCGATATCTGCGTACAAAGCAGATTGACACACCCAGCAATGGGTAATATGCCGTGATGATATATTTATTTATTTATTTATGTTTCTAGTTTCTTCACAATTTTAAAAAGATATCAAAATTTCTGTTTATTAGTAGCTATAGCCATGAGATTTTCTTTTTTCTGGTTTTCATAAATTATTTATAAACGTCGACTTATGAAAGAGAAATAAATTTAATAATGAACGTTTATTCGAATGAGGAACCTGAGTCTAAAGGAAAATTATGATGGAAATAGTTTCAAAAAAATAATTTATTTTCCATATATCAAATTGACGTTTGACGTTTATAAATAATATATGAAAACTAGAAAAAGGAAACAAGTGCCATGGCTATTGCTACTAATGAACCGAAATTTTGAAATTTGTTATTAAAATTGTGAAGAAACTAGAGACATAAAAAAAATTAAATACAATTTTTTATACAACTTTTAATTTAGAACAACTTCACACTCTATAGTTTTTGCCGTAAAATAAACAGGAGAGCCGGAAATTGCAAAAAACTAAAATCTCATGTTAAATCCCTATGTTCGCACTTTAGCATCAACATCCTGTATATATTAATTATTAATCATAAAAGGCAGCAAATAAGGCGTACTAGGAGGTTTTTGCTGGATGGAAGTGATCCTATGTGTCCTCCCAAAGGAACTTTTCGTGGCATATTTCGTTTGTCTCGGCAATTGGCCAATGATGTAATGGCACAACTTGTAACACATATGAGGCAGTCACCGCGTCCTAAAATGACCATACCATGCCATAAAATTTAAAGGTAAGATTTTATATGGAATAAACATATGTAAATTTTTGTAGGAAACAGAGTGAATGTCTGTTTTTCCTTTTACAAATGTCAAAATATTATTTACAAATTATTACTTTTGAATTCTGATAAATCTACATACTCGTATTTATAAAAATATGAACATTTAATATATATATATATATATATATATATATATATATATATATATATATATATATATATATATATATATATGTATGTATATTTTGAAAAAAAAAATCTGATGTGGCCAGTCCGTCAGTTCTATGTATTTTGTACAAATGTCATACAGAAAGTTCCTTGCAAAAGATTATATTTCTTGTACATTACCTTAAGGCAGTTGTATGTATTTTATATAAATTCCATACAGAAAGTTACATGTGCGCTAAATAAATTGTTATTTTCTGTGGAAACAGTTAAAAGTTTGTTCTTAATATTAATCGGTAATAAAATATAAGTGTGTTGGCTTCAAATAGTGAATTCGTATTTATTATTTGTTTATACAGATAATAGAAATTTTAAGTTATAATTTTTTGTATATAAAAAGTGAACATTGTACTCTGTTTACTTAAATTTCGTGCTTACTCTGGCTACCTGCTCAATCTAAAGTCGCAGCGCTGCGCATTGATGAGGAGTCGCTTTAAAAACCAGTGACCGTAAAAAGCTGGTATTATGAATGAAGCGGCCGAAGAGGCAAAACTTTGTTTAAATGCAAAGAGAAATTCAATGCAAATAAAATTATTGGATGAAATGGTTCCATTTAAAATGTGGTGGTATAACTGAAAAGGCATATACGGTATTAAAATCGTGTACGGGTTTAAAATGGCTTTGTGAATACTGTGTAAATTTAGATGAATCTTATGTTTCTTTACAAACAGTAATAGATATTGTTAATGAAATTAAAAAATGTTAGAAACAATGCTTTAAAAAAATGTATCAACGAAGTCTTCCTATGCTGAATTAGTTAAAAATAATCCCCCTGCAATAATCAAACCGAAAGTTACACAACAGTGAACTCAAACAAGAGAAAATGTGAAAGAAAAAATTAAATCATCCGAATTATCGATGGGAGTATCAGCGATTAAAAATAAAAAAGATGGCGGTAGTTTAATTCAATGTGAGAAAAGAGACGATATACAAAAATTGAGTAAAGATGTATCAAAACAACTAGGAAGTAAATATGATGTTAAGGTGAGAAATTTGAGAAATCCCCTCTTAAAAATAGTAGGTATGAATGAAAAAATGAATTCGGAACAAATAGTAAAAAAATTAAAAGCTCAGAATAATATTATTAGTTCAGAAACAACAATTGTAAACATATTCTAGAAAGAAAACACAGCATCTATATAATTATTGAAGTCGACGTTGAAACTTTCGCAGCTCTTTTCAAAGAAGGAAAAGTAACTCTAGGATGGGATATTTGTTCAGTCTATGAAGTATTTCAAATATTACGTTGCTTTAATTGTTTGAGGTATAATCACAAAGCTAGTCAATGCCAAAAGTCTCGAACTTGCAGCATTAAATTGTATTGAAGCTAATACTACATTACAGTTAAAATTTTATACCTCCCATTCACCTGTGGATCGCAACTGTCCAGTATATTTGAAAAAAGTTGAGTTGTCCAAGAACAAGACCAAATATGCATAGCAATTAAAGCAAAAATTAGGTTCTATGTATTATATCAATGCTCAGAGTTACTTAGCACATAAAATTGAAATCGAATATATTATCCACGATGTTCAACCAGCTATATTATGCTTGTCTGAAGCGCGAACTGCGAGTGATATTGAAAATTCGGAATTTCTTGTTGATGGGTAAAATATTATTCGCTGTGATTTAAATAACCGCCATACTGGAGGAGTAATAATTATTTTAGTACATTCGCGTATTGGGTTTAGTGTTCTTGAAGTAATTCAAATCCAAACTAACTGGTGGTTTCTAACGATTACTTTTGTGATTAATATGGAAAAATATGTTCTGTGCGTAATATACAGATCACCAAGCGGTACTGTTCCTGACTTTCTAACATTTCTTGATAATTGGTTTGAAAATTTGGAAGTGAATGACAGAAAATTGTTATAAATTGGTGACTTTAATATAGATTGGAAAAGTGACAATTTCTATCGAAATAAAATTAAAGAAATCTTCGAAATCCATGGTTATAAACAACTAGTCAGTGACACCCAAAATTGCAGATCATCAGACCATTGAAATATCTTACTGTAATTTTCCAGAACTTATTAAGAAGAAAAGAAAAATTAATTAAAAAATCAATGAAACGCGTATGATCAATGAATTATTTAATTGTAATTGGCAGTATTCAATAAGTAATGTTAATTTATATTTTAAATCTTTGTACAAACATATAAATAATTGTTTGCATGCTTGTACAGATTATATAACAGTTACTAATCAGAAAAAATGGTATAATGTAAATATAAAAAATACCATAGCAATTAGAAACAGCGCTTACAAAAAAATAATTATACAGGGAATATAGATGACTGGAATAATTATAAATATTGTAGAAACACGGTTACCAATATAATTAGAAACGAAAAAAAGAAATATTATAGTGATATGATAAATAGCAATAAAAACACATCTGTATTAATGTGGAAAACACTAAAACAAATTACAAATTCTAATTGTAAAGATAGCATAGACTCGGCGGTCTTTAATAATGTAGAGTATACATCTCCTTTTGAGATAGTCGAACAATTTAATAATTATTTTATAAATAGCATAATTAACATACAAAATTCTATAAATATTGTTACTAATTACCATGATCTAGCTTTAACATACGTAAATGAAATTGATAATTCCAAATTTGATTGTATTTCAATAGAAGAGTTAAGGAAAATTGTCTTTGATCAAAAGAGCAAAAGTAGTATGAATGATATAAATATGATAGTAATAAAACAGTATTTTATCCTATATTAGAATTTGTAAATTTATCATTGCAACATTCAGTCGTTCCTAATGCTTTAAAATTAACAATTATTAGGTCAATACCTAAAGTTACACAGTAGACAGCGAATTGTTATTGGATAAATTACGAAAGTATGGCATAGTAGATAAGGCTTTAGAATGGTTTTTTCACTATTTAGCTAATCGTTATCGAGCAGTAAAACTTAATAACGTTACCTCTGAAATTTGTCCAATGTAGTGTTTTAGGCCCTTTACTTTTCCTATTATATATCAATGATTTGCCAAACATTAATCAACATTGTAAAGTACATATTTTTGCGGATGATACTTTAATCTATTTGGAAGGAACACACTATCATGAAATTATTTCGAAAATTAATAATGATTTGGAGAATGTATACTGCTGAGTGAATGCTAATAAATTAAAATTGAATATTAATAAATGTAGCTATATGTATATAACATCTAACACTCAATACCTGAAACTTATGAATAATAAAACTAATGATGTTAAAATAGATAATAATTCGTTACAAGTAGTTAAACAAGTAAAATACCTTGGAATCATAATTGATAGAAAATTAAAGTTTGATATACATGTCCAAAATTTATGTAAAAAAAATAGCAAAAAAATTAAAGCATACGAGCAGAATATGTAAACATTTGTCATCTTGGAGTACATTGATTGTTTATAATACTATGGTATTACCACATTTAATGTATTGTGGTACCATTTTATTTATGTGTAGTAAAAATGATTTAATTAAGATTCAAAAATTTCAAAACAAAGCAATGCGAATAATTTTGAAATGTAATAGATTTACTAGTATTAAGGCCTGTGCCCACGATGCTAGAAATCGATCAGAGTTCTCGATCACATTTTTTGATCATACATATTGAATTTGTATGATTACAGATGTCAGGTTGGTCGAATTTATGAAGTTAGTTTCAGTCATTTCTGCCAATACTAAAAACTAATGAAAAATTTCTGACAGTGAAAATTTTTTTTTATACTATATGAAATAAATTGTTTCAAAATACTGAATTTCAACTTTGATTTTAAATCAGAATGAAGCTTAAGAAACTCAAAAGGTTAATTTCCATTGCTATGATAGCTGAAGCCTGAAGCTGCAGAAGTGATGGAACATGAATCATAAAAAAATCAAAAACGACAAAAAGTTTGGACAAGAGAATGGATACTTCGAAGAAGTTGAGAACTGCAAGGATCAATTAATTTAGCACATGTTTGACACACTTTTGGATATGGTATCACCACATATACAACGTAGAAACACCAACATGAGAGAATGTATATCTCCTAAAGTACGTTTCTCGTTAACGTTTTGAGGTTTCTGGCAACTGGTGAAACCTATAGAAGTTTGGAATATTCGACTAGGATTCTGGCCTGTACAATTTCAAGAATAATTACCGAAACTTGTCGAGTTATATATGAAGTTCTCCGAGAAGATTATTTGCAGGTATGTAAAATCAAATTATTATATCTTTTATCACTTTCAAATAACATAATAATGTTATATTTATAAAGAAATCTTTTAATTTTTCTTGCAGACGCCAACTACTACTTCTGCATGGGACATAGTTTCAGATAATTATTTTAAATCGTGGGTTGTTCCAAATTGCATTGGTTCCATGGACGGAAAGCATATTGATTTTAAAGCACTTCTTAAGGATGGTTCACTATACGGTAATTATAAAGGTACGAATAGCATTGTGCTATTAGCACTAGTCAATGCTCACTGTGACGGAGGAGTGTTTCGGGATAGCGACTTTGGTAAATTATTAAATAACCAAGATAATCCGCTCAATATTCCGAATGTCGACATATCTATACGTTATTTCTTTAAAATGACCAGAAATTGTTTTTAATGCGGAATCACGTTTGTTACGATTGTGATAATCTGCTACAAACAAGAATGTTGTTGATATAACGTGGATATAACATCATTAATGTTCTTATGTTATCTTTATCGTCCATTTTTCTGTACAAGAAATGAAATTTCTAACACATTTATTTATTTTACTACGAATATTGCCGGGATCTTTCGACTTGTGATTCGCGATTTAAGTTAACACGATTAAGAAAAATCAAGTTTTCTCCTTTTCTGTATCCTAACCTTACTTTTTAATTAATACATTTTCAAACGAACTCCAGGCTTTCATACACACGTTACTCATCGCAGTAAATTATTATTAAATAAAATAAGTTAGTTTTTTTTTGCATATTTGACATTAGGCGTTTATATTATTCCATTTTCTTGTTTCCACGATATTTGAAATCATTTATCACAATCACAATGTGAACGAAAACGGTTTATTAAATAATTATAAGTAATTATTTACCAAAAATGCGTACACTTAGATAATATGTATGTAATTGTTACGTTTATCAAACGTCAAGATCACGTCAAGAATTTATTTTAAGTTGGCAACACCTAAATAAAGTTAGCAACTTATATGAAAAAATGGGACAGAACGTATTTTTTCATTCTAGCTTTCTATTCGATCTTTGCGTCCGAGTTGGTAATGTCCACGATCCGAGTTATCGAATTGCGGACTATATCCGAGAACTCGGATCGATTTCTAACATCGTGGACACAGGCCTTTACTGATATGCTTATTAATTTGCGCTGGCTTTGTAAGACAATATGTTGAAGTCAATGTTTTAGTATTTATTTATAAAATTGTACACAATGAATTTCCAATATATTTAAAAGGAAACATTACTTACATAAAAAAATAACATAATTATTCCACTAGAAATAATCAAAATTTTAATATAAACAGATATACGAGGGTAGTTCAATAAGTAATGCAACACATTTGAAATGCGGACATTTCTTGTGGAACATTTTCAAACATTCCCGCTTCGTCTCGTAGAGTTTCATTGATTTCCGACAGGTGACAGCGCTGTACGGAGCTATTAAAATGGAAAACCAGAGCATCTCAAATTCATAGGAGCTTGCAGAATGTCTACGGTGATCTGGCAGTGGACAAAAGCACGGTGAGTCGTTGGGCAAAGCGTGTGTCATCTTCGACGCAAGGTCAAGCAATACTGTCTGATCTCCCACGTGCTAGCCGGCTGTGCACAGCTGTGAGTCCTGCAATGTCGGAGCGTGCGACACTCTCATTCGAGATGATCGACGGATCACCATCAAACAACTCAGTGCTCAACTAGACATCTCTCTTGGTAGTAGGGCTGGTAGACTTTGAAATATGGAAGTCGACTTTCGATTTTTCAAAATATCGATTTTTGCCGACTAGTCGAATATACAAAAAAGTCGAAATAATCGAAAGTCAAAATAATTGAAAAGTCGAAATAATCGTTTTTATCGACTAGTCGAATATACAAAAAAGTCGAAATAATCGAAAGTCAAAATAATTGAAAAGTCGAAATAGTCGAAATAATTGTAGTAATTAAATAATAGGAATTAAAACTATTATTTTTAAAAAGTTTTATTTATTATCAGCAACAATTACAAGTATTGTTAGAACGGAGAATATTAGGACAGAACTAACTCATTATCTCTAAATTCATGGTTTTTATACTATATTTTGTTTATGTTTCCATTCCTGATTCATACAAGAACAAAGGAATAGAATCATTGCAGGATACCGTTATCTATAAGAATGAAATCATCTACTTTATCTATTAATCATTGATATATATATATATATATATATATATATATATATATATATATATATATATATATATATATATATATATATAACTCCTCCCTTCTTTAAAAGATGATTTTATTCTTTTACAAAGGATTTCTATTTTGGTTTTCGATATCTGTTAATTCTAATACATTATTTGTCTGTTGTTTTGAATTATTTCTTTTACAAAATATATTATTTTTATATCTATAGATTACATATATTAATATAATAGTAATTATTACAATTATTGCAAAAGAATTAATATAATTATAATGTTTTTCTTTCATTTCATCTTCTTGTGTCAACGGTATTTCATTACTAATAATGTTTTCTTTATCAATTTAATATTATTTCTTTTGCTATTGTTATTTTCCTATCTAAATTATAATTATCTATGTCGCAATATTCATTAGTTAGAAATTTATATACTCCTTTTATTTGTTGATGTTTAATTCTATTTTCACATTTTATTTCTATATTTTTATTTTCGGTGCTTGCTATTATTGCTAAATTTCCATTTTCTATTTCCATGATTAAAAAGGCATCATTAATTTCGTGGTACTTACAATCTTCATTATTGTGTTTTAAAACAATATTCTTAATGCATTTTTTAGTTTCTATATAATTAGTTTTACAAAAATAATTGTTATTTATTTTATTACAATCATGTGTATTATATAGTACATTTTGATTCAGAATTAATAATTGTTTTTCTGTATTTATCATAAATATCTGTTCATTATTAACATTCGGTATAGGAGTAATTTGTAATAATTTATTATTTTCATTTTTATAATACATGGGTATATCTAACAAATATTCGATCTGTTTTTTATTGATTCTACAATGGCTAGTAATTTGTATTGTTAGTTCCCAAAAATTTAAATTTTTATTTACTTGTCTAATTAATTTATTTAATTCTTCCTTTGAAATAATAGAGCTATGGATCTGATTTAAATTACAAAAAGTCAAACTTGTTTCAATCTCGTCCAAGGTTTCAATTAAGTTTATACTTACTAGAATTAATTGATTAATTATATCCTTGATTCTTAAAACGTTTTCCCAGTTCATTACCTCTTTGATGATAGTATCTATTTGCGTTATTCGTGATTTCAATACAATTTCATTATATTGGATGTTTTCAATTTGTTTATTAAATTTTGAAATCATTTCTTTATTAATACGAATATTTTCTAAATTTTGGTTTTGAAGAGTGATCTGATTTTGTTTTATTTTCTCAAATAACGTATCGTATTTTTCTGCGTCTTCTGAATCCAAATTTCCAGTGATACTTTTAATTATTGTTCCGAGTCCATTAAATATTGCTCTTTTATTTCGATTATTATTGAATAAATTATTAATCTTATTTTCTAATCTAACAATATTAAAATTTAAAATATTTACGTAAGCTTGAGTTTCTCTTTTATACATTAAGTTTATACTTTCATTACTATTTAATTTTGATATTATTTCATTTCTATGATTACTTATTTTATAATATTCTATTTCTAGGTTGCTTATCTCATAATTATAATAAGAATAAAATGAATCTTTATATATATTTACTTGTCCTAATTCTAATATATTAATTCCGGGATTATCCGTCAATTTGGTTAGTTCTTCCCCTTTGCAGAAGCATCTGCAACAAAAAGACGTTTTCTTTTAATTTTATCAATTTTATGTCTTTTATTAGGATTTATTTTTACTACACCTAATTTCGGGTTATAGACTTCAATTTTATGAATTTTGAAGAGTGGTTTTTTAATCTTTTGTATCCTTCTTTTACCTTCTTTAACTAATACATTTTTTAATTTCAAATTGTCTAAATTTTGATGAGGTTTTTGTTTCAAAAATCTTTTATTTTTTTTTTACCTGAATATTTTTACTTACTTCCTCTTTTAATAAATGAAGCTTATTTTGCCAGTCTTGTAAGTAATCCTCATTACAATTTTAAAATTTCGTTATTTTTATCTGAACCAAAAAGTGTTTCATTTGGGGTATATTTAGTAACAGAATTTATTGAATTATTATAGGCTATTAGGGCTAATTGTATTTTTTTGAAAATTCCTTGTTCTTTAAAATTTTGTCTTTGGTTTAAAATTCTTAAATGTTCAATTATTGTTGAATGGAATCTTTCAATTAATCCGTTTGATTTAGGATTATCTACACATGTCATGTGAATTTTTATATTATATGATTTTAATAGATCTTTTACTAAATTGTTATTGAATTCAGTTCCACTATCAAATATTATTTCGTTAGGGACTTGATATTGAGAGAAATATTTTATAAGTGCATCCGTAATATCTGTGGCAGACAGTGATTTTAAATATATTAATTGAGCGAATTTTGAAAAGGCATCTATTAATGTTAAATATTTTTTATTTTCTAGAGTCTATGTATCAATATGTAATATGTCGAAAGGGAATTTCGGGTTTTGAGTAAGGTTGTCAGGAATTTGGTAAGGATTCCTTTCGTATTTATTTTGTTGACATATGTCGCAGTTATTAATATATTTCTGAATATCTATAAACATATTAGGCCAATAAAATTTGCGTTTTAATTTTTGGTATGTTTCCATAATACCTCTGTGATTAGTTTTGCCTAAGTGATAATTGTGAATTGTTTCTAATTGCTCTTCTGTGTTTACTATATCGTCTAATACTTCTTCGCATTGAATTAATCTGTATGTATCTTTATTGAAATTATTTTGCAGGACAATGTTTATTAAATTTATTAAATCTTTATCAATTAAACAATAATAATTTACACATGGCACTAAATATTTTTTTATTATTTTAAAAATTTCATTTTCTAATTTGTTTCTTGTAATTGAATAATTAATCTTTGTTTATTACCAAAAAGTCTTATTAATTGACAATTTGTCTCTTTATTATGTTTTTGAATAATAATCTGATTTTTCCCTACATTAATGCAGCTATCTTTATAAGTTACACCGTTAATTTCATTTTCATCTGCGGAATGTACTGTGTCTAATTCTTCGTTGTCAATATTGGCAATTATGCTTTCTGATTCGTCGTTCATATTTATTTCTTCTTCTAATAATTCATCAATTACAATTTTAATGTGTTTCCTTAAAAATGTTGTTTAATAAATCCTTGATTTTTTGAAATGGTTGTTTATCTAAACCTGAACAAATTTTTGGCATATGTATTTCGAAAATATCGTTTTGTATTAAATAATTTTTTAATTCAATTAAACAATCTTCTATATTGTCTATTGTTGGTTTATTAAAATGTTCTTGTTTTGTTACGAGGTGAAATATTTTATATTTATTTTATATTTATTTCCATGAATTTGGTTTTACTATTTTTATTTATTAAATAATTTTTACTGTTGAACTGTTCATTAATTTGTTTAGCAATTCCTTTTCCTAACTGAAAATCTTGTGAAATACAATGTAATAAATTTTGGGGTTTTTCAAAAATATTATCATTAGTTTTAATAATTTGGAAACTAGGCCTGACTCTTGATAGTGCGTCTGCATTCGAATTTAAGGTTCCTTTTTTGTATTCTATTTCATATGTATATTCATCTAGCTTTATACGCCATCTCATTAATTTTGAATTTGGGTCTTTTAAACTCATTAACCAAGTTAAAGGTCTATGATCCGTTTGAATTTTGAATTTCGTACCGTAAAGGTATGGTCTGAAATATTTTACAGACCAAACGATTCCAAGTAGCTCTTTTTCTGTGGTACTGTAATTAATTTCATGTTCATTAAGTGTTCGGGATGCATAAGCTATGGGCATATCTTTTCCATTTACATTTTGGCTTAAGATTGCACCGATGGCAAAGTTACTTGCGTCAGTTGTTACAATGAATTGTTTTTCGAAATCGGGGTATTGTAGTATAGGTGCGTTAATTAGTAAATTTTTACTATCTTCGAAGCTTTGTCTGTATTCTTTGTTTTCTATATTTACTGTATTTCCTTTTTTTAAATATTTAGTCATAGGTTTAGTTAACTTTGCAAAATTTGGGATAAATTTTCTATAGTAGCCTAAAAGTCCTAAGTATTGTTTAATTTCTTTTTGCGTCTTTGGGATAGGGAAATTTTTGACAGCGTCTATTTTTGCAGGGTTTGGTTTGACTCCTTCTTGTGAAACTATATGACCAAGATATGCGACTTCTTTTTTCATAAATTCAGACTTATCAAGTTGAATTTTTAAATTATACTGTTTTAATTTAGAAAAGACTTTCCTAATATTTTCACAATGTTCCTGTAATGATGTGTCTAGTATTATAATATCATCCAAATATACGAGGCATATTTTATTTATATAATCTTTTAGTACGTAATTCATTAATCTCTGGAAAGTAGCTGGGGCATTTTTGAGTCCAAAAGGCATTCTAGTAAATTCGAAATGACCTTTGTCAGTATTAAAAGCTGTTTTTGGAATAGAGCCGGGGTGCATTTGGATTTGATGGAATCCGGAAGTTAAGTCCAGTGTAGTGTAATACATATTTTTACCTAATTTGTCTAAAACGTCAGTTATGTTTGGAATTGGGAATTTATCGTCTACAGTCTTTGCATTCAATTTTCTGTAGTCAATAACCATTCTAAATTTTCTTTTTCCTGAGGCATCTAATTTTTTTGGCACCATCCACACAGGAGAGGACCATGGGGAATGACTTTCCTGAATAATTTTATCTTGTAATAATTTATTAATTTGATTATTAATTTCTTCTTTATAGACTTCTGGATATCTATATGATTTAGTGTATATCGGAGTATCATCTTTAGTGATTATTTTGTGTTGTATTACATCTGTATGTGATAAAATGTCTTTTTCTTTTGGAAAAATACTTTCATATTCTTTTATTAATTCGTATAATTCCTTTTTCTCTTCAGAATTTAAATGTTCGGCTCTAATTTTAATTTCTTGAACAGTATTAATAGAATTTTGATTATCGAAATATTGTATTTTATAATTTTTATTATGAATAGTTATTATATTTTTACTAAAATCAATTTTAACTTGCATGTCAATCATTGTTGGTAGACTTAGTAATAAATTAAATTGGGTATGGAAATTATGCAGATAGAATTTCAAATCTTTCCCTTCAAATTGTAGGATTACATATTCGTCGCCATTATGTTCTCCACTTGCTGTTTTAAAATTGAAATTTTCTTTATAAATTTTGAATTTATGTAAATTATTATAAACATATGTTTTACTTATTAAATTTATAGTAGATCCGGTATCAATTAACATGTAATAATCATTCATTTTTAAAAATGGAAGACGAGAATTTTGAAATATATTTAGGATTTCTCGTGGATATCTGGGGAAATTTCTAAAAAAGAATTTTGGCCAAATATGTCATCGTTATTTTCACAATATTCACTAAAAGGAAAAATGTGATCTTCGTCATTAGAATATTGAATTTCGGAATATTCATTTTTCTCAAGAGTTTCCGTGTTATGAATTTCTTCAGCTCTATAATTTGGTGTGTGTGTTCCAAATTATTTATTTTGTTGTACAAAATAATTATTAGGTCTTGAAGTTGTTTGTTTCGGGTGGAATGTCTGTTTTGTCTGTATAGACATAGGAGTAGGTCTCATGCCTTGCGCATTTTTAATTTGTTGTCTTGGAGCAAATCTGTGATTATTAATTGGGGTTTTATTAAGATTCACTGGTCCAGTAGGAAAATTTGTTCCGGGAAATCTTTGTGGCGGAATATTAGGTAATTGTCTGGTAGGTTGTGAATTATTAGATTTCAAATATTGGAAATCATTTTGTAAAAGTCTTTCTATTTCAGCAATACTAGTAGGGTTTCTAGTAGCAAGATTATTTCTAAACGGGTCACCGATTGTTGAAATAAAGTTATTAACAATTAATTTTTCTGAGAATTGAGTTATTGTTGTTTTCTTTTCAGCATTATTTTCTTCAATGCATAATTTTGATTTGAATGAGATAAATTTTTCTTTTCTTATTTCTAACAATTTGTACGGATTTTTAATATTTTGTGTTTTAAGTATTTCATTAATTATTGTGACAGAGTTGGTTTTGTCTTTAAAATTATTTGTTAAATATTCTTTTAAATCATTCCAGCTTTGGAATTCAGTATCTTTGCTACTATCTAGGGCTTTATCAGTTACTTTGCTTTTTATATGTAGAAATGCGACAGATTTGTCGAAATCGTCTAATGGTGGATTCAATGCACCAAGTAAGGTTTGAACTGTGTTCACTGCATTTATGAATGAACTAAGTTTGTTAGGGTCTCCATTGTAAGTTGGGACCGAGTTTAAAGCAAATTTTATTTTTTGAATTCTATCAGCCATTGTGATATGAACTTATTATTCAGATTGAATATTTGTTTAATTTAAAATATTATTAACTAATTAAGTTAATAAATTAGTATATTGTGTATTTGTTATGTGTGGCTCTGTGCCGGAGCTCGATTTCTATCTTAACAGCGTTAGCCGTTCCAGAAATCCCTGTTTATTGTATGTTAGTATATTAATTTTTAACTTACAATACAATTATGCTTATTATTATTGTTGCAATCTTCATTTGTGCTGCTGGTTCCAGGCTCTTGGTTTACGGGCACTGTGGAAGTGTTGACTCTGGCTCTCGATGTACGGGCACTATGAGTTGATGAGGGGTTGACGGACCGGGCACTCGATCTGCGGGCTCTATGGTACGGAGTTCTCGTTCTTGCTTGTAATGTAGTGAAGATCTGGGCACTGCGTTTTAGCGGCTTCTGTAGATACTTCTTGTTGTTTGCTGATGTCGTGAGGACCTGGGCACTGCGTGTAGCGGCTCTTTAGGTTCTTTGTTGTTTATGGACCGTAATAAATTGTAGAAACAAACCAGGCTTGGTTTAAACGAATTAAACTCTATGCATGAGTTTTTCGACCAAAAGGGCACTGTTTACGGATCCTACCGACTGCGCCAATTAAATAATAGGAATTAAAACTATTATTTTTAAAAAGTTTTATTTATTATCAGCAACAATTACAAGTATTGTTAGAACGGAGAATATTAGGACAGAACTAACTCATTATCTCTAAATTCATGGTTTTTATACTATATTTTGTTTATGTTTCCATTCCTGATTCATACAAAAACAAAGGAATAGAATCATTGTAGGATACCGTTATCTATAAGAATGAAATCATCTACTTTATCTATTAATCATTGATATATATAACTTAGTCGACAAGTCGAGATAATCTGTCTAACTAATTTCTAAATTGTCAAAAAATGTAAACTCTAAACTACGAATAAACCTAAATTTTAAAAAGTTTTCAGAGCCAGAGACATAAAACAATATTTGGAATTTGGATTATATTTTTTCGAAACGTGTTTAAACAATTAAAAATATTTTATCTAAATACGTATACAAAAAGTAATAGTAATAAGAAACTGCTAAAATGCAAGTAAGTATAGGAAAATTTAAAAGCCAAATGCAAAACTTTCTTTTGTTGTTGTACTTAAGTTTTTTTTTTGCATAATATATACTGCGTTGACTTCTGTCCTGTACTACGTAGATCTTCAAAAAACAACAAAACTTTGCTTTTTCGATTCATTTTTAAGGCACAACGATAATTCAAGAAGCTCAAGATATCAAGAAATACAACAATAAATAATATTAACGTTAACTAAATCCAAACGCGCACTAGCTCTGTTCAGGGAGTTAAGTAGTAGATAGGCGTCGCGTCGTGCGTCCTTTTCTTGCAGTTTCCATAAGAACAGCACGAAAGACTACGGCACGCATACAGCAACAAACCACAAAAGAACACAGGCCACACCCCACGCCATCACCACATTCACACATCTGACCTGACATCTGACGGTTCAACTTGAAATGAAATATGTAAAATAATTAAGTATAATCGAAAATTAAATTTGAAATTATCTAACAAGTTGAAATAATTTTAAAGTTCAAATAGTCTAAATGTCGAAATAGTCTAAAAGTCGAATTGAACTAAAAGTCGAAATAGTATAAAAGTCGAAGTCGAAATAGTCTATATTCGACTTATCGACAGCGACTTTTTTTAAGTCGATCGAGTTTTTTTGAGAAAAGTCGAACAGAAGTCGATATATCGATTTTTTACCAGCCCTAGTTGGTAGTGCTGTCACAATTGTTCACTAGTTGGGATATTCAAAGCTTTGTTCCCGCTGGGTCCCTCGATGTCTAACCGAAGACCATAAAGAGCAAAAGAGAACCATCTGTGCGGAATTTCTTGCTCGTCATGAAGCTGAGGGTGACAATTTTTTGTCAAACATTGTTACATTCGATGAAACATGGGTTCATCACTTCGAACCCGAAACAAAACGGCAATCAATGGAGTGGCGGAACACCCACTCCCCTACCAAGAAAGAGTTTAAAGCCATACCCTCAGCCGGTAAAGTCATGGCTACAGTCTTCTGGGACGCTGAGGGGGTTATTTTGTTCGATGTCCTTCCCCATGGTCAAACGATCAACTCTGAAGTGTATTGTGCTACTTTTCGAAAATTGAAGAAACGACTTCAGCGTGTTCGTAGGAACAAAAATCAGAACGAACTTCTCCTTCTTCATGACAACACAAGACGTCACAAAAGTTTTCGCACCCGAGAGGAGCTCACAAAACTTCAATGGACTGTTCTTCCTCATCCACCCTACATCCCCGATCTCGCACCGTCGGATTTTCATATGTTTGGCCCAATGAAGGACGCAATCCGTGGGACGCACTACGCGGATGATGAAGAAGTTATTGATGCAGTACGACGTTGGCTCCGACATCAACCAGTGGAATGTCACTGTGCAGGCATACAGGCCCTCATTTCAAGGTGCCGTAAAGCCATAGCATTGAATGGAGATTACGTTGAAAAATAGTGTTGTGTAGATAAAAGATTGGGGAATAATATGGTGTATTGTATGCTGAATAAAACCCCTGTTTTAGAAAAAAATGTGTTGCATTACTTATTGACCTGCCCTCGTAATAAATCTAGTCTAATGATTCCATGTTTTATACGGGATTAGAACTGTATAATAAACTCCCAAATATTATTAAAAATGTTAACTCTACAAATGATTTTAAGAAAAAAGTGAAAACACATTATTTACAACAAACAATATAACTGTTATTTAGTGTACAAATGTTGTTCATTTTATGCATTTATGAATGTATTAGCATTTTTGGCTAAATAAAATTTTTATTATTTATTCAAAAACAACAAAAATGTATCACTTACACTTACAGAAGGAACTAGTGAATTAAATACACATACACACGCACACACACGCACACACACGCACACACACACGCGCGCGCACACACTCACACACAAACACGCACACACGCACGCGCGCACACACACACACACACACACACACACACACACACACCCGCAGACCTCATTGTATAAATGTTGAAATTGGATTGTATGCGATTTTTAGCACGATCCCTATACCTCCTTTACCAAGGTAAGCGGGAGGTAAATAAGTGGGCCCGAATACAATTATACAGGTATTTATTGAAGCAGCAATAGCGAAAATCCCTCTGCAATACCTTGCATCTTTTCGTTGTTTTTTTTCCTGACTTCTTTTATATTCAACAAACAAAACATTGCTAGTTTGCTGGCCGCTCCGTAAATATCCCTGTACGTGGGCTGGCGTGAACGCGTCGTGTTATGATACCGATGGTATGTTTTTTAGAGTTCTTCGACAAGGCCAAAGTAGACACGCTAACGTTCCATTCATAATAAAATAGATGCCGTGAACATAATTTTGATTTAGATTATCTGCTGTTTCATCAAGTTCCATCACGCCCTGATCATCGCCCTGATTTAGATTTGCTGTTGAAGTTTTAGTCGTTTCGTCTTTATCACTAAGATCCGAATATTTATTCCGTTGTAAAGGAGAATACTCCAAGTACCCGGATCTGGAATCGGCATCAGATTCGGTGTCAGGACGTCTGTATAATATATCTCGAGAGTCGTCAGAATCATAAAATGGGTCTAGAAAGAAAGAAAATATTGCATTTTCTTGAAGATCGATTTTCGAAACAACTTCCTTCGACACTGTAGCTTTCACTATCACAATGCGTAATTTTTTTTCTAATGCTAATTTTAACAATCTCTTCGAGCGGCTGCTCATCGTAACGATCTCTTTTCAAGTGCACTTGTTCCTAACAGTTTCACTAATAACATGCATGCGAGCAAACATAAGTTCAAACGTGTCTGCTAACAATTATGTGTCTACTAAAAGTGTCCGTTTTGGCCCTGTGATAGCTCACGCTGTGTCTGCAAAACGTGCCCGCTTATGGGACATTTGCAGTGCGGGTCTTGGATATCTTTGATGGATTTAGCGGAATCTGGGAAAAGGGTGCATTTTTCTTTTTTGGTATCTTTGGTATTGGAAAGTACTTCGAGTGCTAGTAATATGGCGTAATTTTCAGCAGACTGAATATTTGTGGAGTATGGGAGCCGGAATTTAAGGACTTTTTCTCCCATGATTATTTCTATTTCTACTCGTTCAGAATTTCTTTCTTTAGTATTTATTCTATCTTCTTTTTGTGTTTCTTCTGGTGTTTGTTTTTTCGGTTATGTTAAAAGTTCTATGTTATGAGGTGGCAGCTGTATTGTCCATGATGGGATTGTGGGAATATATTTTGGGACTATTTGTTCTTAGGTCTGGTTTATTTTGTTAAAGAGTAGTTGTATCTGTGTTAGATGTGGAAGATATTGTTTGAGGTGTATGGATTTGGTTTTATTAAGAATTTGTGTGTTAGATGGTTTGGTTGGATGACTATTTGTATAGCATAATTAGCTAGTAATTGTTTTTTTGTCTTCCAGTGTCAGTTCTCCAGCTTCTGCTAGTAGGCTATTTACCGGGCTAGTGCGGAAAACTTCTGTTGTAAGTCTGCTATATTGAGGAATGAATCTAGGACTGAATCTAGGAATTTAAGACGTTATTCTTCGCATTTCCATAGATAAAGCTTAAAACTAGTTTAGACCTTATTATTGCTCTGTATATTCCTAGGAGTGTATTTCTTTCCCGAACTATTTATTTATTTATTTATTTATTTATTTATTTATTTATTTATTTGGAGTTTGGTTTCTTAACAGGAATAAATCCCAATAATAAAGAAGTTCTAGCATTATATACAAAAAAATTACAGAAAGAATTCAATTACAGAAAATAAACAATAACAGTACCGCGATTATAATATTTTTGTAGAAAATAAATAGTATAGTGATAGTAAATACATATATAAATATAAACATTTTAAGTTAAGAAAATCTAAGAAGGAGCTTAAACTGCGGCAAACTAGTACAGAACAGATCTGGCATATTGTTGCCGTTGTACAAGTGTGACAATCTTATAACAGTAAGTAAAAAAGCTATTTGTTCTAGTACCGTAATTAGGTGCTCTAAGGCAAAAAGACGATAGTAAAATTGGTGAATCGACGATGTTATTAAAAAGTTTATGTAAAAATGTGAGGTCACTTAATTTTCTTCTGTTTTCTAACGATAGTAGTTTAGGCCTGTATGTTGGAAACTTCCGACTAACAAATTTTATATATGTTCAAAATAATGAGTTACGTTTATACCTTC
Organism: Harpalus rubripes; assembly: GCA_963082715.1. Lineage (NCBI taxonomy): Eukaryota > Metazoa > Arthropoda > Insecta > Coleoptera > Carabidae > Harpalus > Harpalus rubripes. Next base: position 12,462,783 of record OY720461.1, read on the forward strand.
TTCAAAATGAAAATTCTCAACGTTGTCATTTTCCTCACTGTTCGCGTCATTTTCATCTTCATGCCCTATGTTATATAAATATTGTGAAGTACTGCACAAGAATAAATAATTTGCCCAGCTACTCTGGGATTATAGTGCAGTACTTGATGTTTCAGAAGACAGCGAAATCATCACCAAAACATCTTTCAATGTCGTTTTTTGCACTACAGTGTCTCTGTATAAATGCCTTCTGGAGAATTTGGGAGTGCACCTGGGATAGAGATCATTAATCAAGGTTGCAATGGGTAACCCGAGTTACCAATTAGCTACTAACATAAAATTTAAATCAAAAATAACACCAACAGGATTCATTTAAAATTATTAGTAACGTTGCTTACTCATTAGCAACCGCAAAAATACCGTTGCTACAATAGCAACTTCGTTAATCACAAATCGTTAAATTTGTAACCACTTCAGGCTTGTCGAATATGAAATACATAAAAGTAATCAAAAATAGCAACAAAATCCAAATAGCAATGTCACGTGCCTGCTAATCCGTAACCATTTCCTTACTGAATCGGGCTGATTATCAGTTTTATTAATAACAATATTGTCTATTTTATATTCGTACCTGTAAGCATTTCTATTTCTTGTGAATTTTATATAAAAACATTTGTCAATGTTTAGCGTCAATTTTGTTGAAGTAAACGACTTGGATTGTCAATTTAAATAAATGTCATTAACATATGCCAACATATATTTATTGTATTGTTTTTATATAAAAACAGTATCATAGTAGTATTGTGTATTAAAATTAATTAAATAAAACTGTCATTTTTGCTTTCTGTAATCTTTGTATTTATTTTTCTTTCATATAATTCAACAGGTTATGGGCCCAGAGCTTAATCAGTGTATTTAATTTAATAGTTATCTAAATGTCCGAAACCATGAATGAAGATAAGCCCTATATGTTCGTCTGATCTAATTACGGAAACTGGAAGTATCGGTTGGAAGTAGTATTAGATCAACATGAGTTGTTGGAATTTACAAGAAGTTCATGTCAGGAAATATTTAAGAAATTAAAATTAGATAAAACTTATTCTGATTCTGACAGGGAAGCTGAACGACTGAAGACAAGGGAAGCTCTGGAAAAAGGTGCAAAGAAAGCTAAAGCTATGATTGTTAGCAGAATTTCAGACAGTTATTTGGAATACGCAAAGGATCTACAAAGTCCAAAAGAGATAATAGAAAAACTTGAGTCCGTTTTTAATAGAAAGTCTATCGCTAGTCAATTATTTCTTAGGAAAAAGCTACTGCAGCTTAAATTTAAAGAGGAAGACTCTATGGAACATTTTCTTTTAGAATTTGACAAGACTGTAAGAGAATTGAAATCAGTGGGAGCAAAAATTGAAGAAGAAACTTTAGTATGTCAGTTATTGTTAGCTCTTCCTAAATCTTATGAAAGTTTAGTTACTGCTCTGGAAACTATCGACTCTGATCAGTTAACGGTGGCTAAAATAAAAAGCAGGTTGCTGGACGAAGAAAGGAAGAGGATAGGAATAAAAGAAGAAGAAAACATAACTGATGGAAAATCTTCAGCTTTTGAGAGCAATACTCATGGAAAATCATCAACTTTTGATGGAAAAGGTGTAAAAAGGTATAATTCTACTAAATTTCCATTTAAATGTTACAGATGTGAAAAAATTGGTCATCGTCGGACTCAGTGCAGAGTTATATTGCCAGAAATTAAAAGAACAAGGACTGGGGCTAATATTACTATTGTAGAAAAAGACGAGAAAATCGACAGTGGTATTTCTTTTTTAGCTGTTGAAGATTCAGAAATAAATACTAGTGCTTTTGTTGGAAGTTATAATTCTACATTTGAATGGTATATAGATAGCGGAGCATCCGATCATATGGTTAAAAGTGAGGAATATTTTACATCACTAAAGAAACTAGAATGTCCGAAGAAAATAGCTGTAGCCAAAAGTGGAATAACTCTTATTGCTGATAAAAAGGTACAATTGAAATATTGTCTCATGTCAATAATAAATCTATACCAGTAACTGTAAAGAATGTGTTACTTGTTCCACATTTGAGCAATAACTTATTATCAATAAAGAGACTAGAGGAAAAAGGCTTAAAAATAGTATTTAAGAATCGGGAAGTTAAAATTTATAATAGAAATGGACTTGTAGCTATAGGAGTTGAGAAAGGACGTCTATATATTTTAAAATTTTCTCTAAATTTTGAACAGGCAAATAATTGCAGCACAAAAGATAACAGTAATTTATGGCATAGACCGTTGGGTCACATAAATATGAATTTATTATTGAATTTAAGCCAATCACAATCTGTGCTTGGAATTCCTATTTTATCTAAAAATAGTACAGTTATATGTGATTCTTGTCAAAAAGGAAAACAAAGTTGCTTGCCATTTAGAACATCTGGAGCAATTAGATCAAGACGAATCCTCGAACTTATACATAGTGATATTTGCGGTCCTGTGTCACCTGCCACATGGGATGGTAAGGAATATTTTTTAACTTTTATAGATGATTACTCCCACTTTACCATGATATATTTGGTAAAGCATAAGAATGAATTGCTTACTTGTTTGAAAGAATATGTAGCTACAGTAACTGCTCAATTTAGCGTAAAAATATCCAGATTTAAATGTGATAATGGTGGTGAGTACACTTCTAAAGAATTTGTAGGTTTTTGTAAAAGTTCAGGAATACGTATAGAATATACAAACCCGTATACACCTCAGCAGAATTCTGTAGCAGAAAGAATGAACAGAACGATATTAGAAAAAGCAAGAGCTATGATATATGATTCAGAACTTAGCAAAGGATTCTGGGGAGAGTCCGTACTAACTGCTGCATATCTTACTAATAGAAGTTTAACAACATCTCTTAAATATGAAAGAAAAGGAAAAACTCCCGCAGAAATATGGTACGGAGAGAAACCTGATTTATCCAGACTCAGAGTTTTTGGTTGCAAAGTTTATGTACATGTACCAGATGAACGAAGAAAGAAACTCGATGCTAAATCGGTGAAAGGTATAATGGTTGGCTATACGACAAATGGTTATAGAGTGTGGAATCCGATTAGAAGAAAAGTATATTGTTCCAGAGACGTAGTATTTGACGAAAGAAGAAATGAGGAAAATGACATAAAGATAAGTAAAGAAGATAGAACAAAAGAAGAACATGATGAATTCAATGTTGACTTTTTTGAAGATAATACCAATGATTTAAGAAGATCTACTCGAATAAAAAGACCACCAACATGGACCCAAGACTATGATTTTAGCTACTTCGCGTTATCTGCTGATCTTGATTCTGATGTACCAGTAAGTATTGAAGATATAAATAATAGATCAGATTCTGAACTTTGGAAAGAAGCAGTTAAAGAAGAAATATCTTCCTTGGAAGAAAATAACACATGGGATATTTGTGATCTACCAGAAGGTAAACATGCTCTCACAAACAAATGGGTTTTTAAAATTAAAAGAAATTCGGATGGAAAAATAGAAAATACAAAGCACGTCTGGTTGTAAGAGGTTTTACACAAAAACCAGGAATAGATTATACGGAAACATTTGCTCCAGTAGCAAGAATGAATACCATAAGAACGTTATTTTCTGTGGCAAATAAAGAAGGAATGGAAATCCATCAACTAGATGTGAAAACAGCTTTTTTACAAGGATATTTGGAAGAAGAAATATATATGCATCTACCAGATGGTTACAGTAAAGACCGAAAGAATAAAAAGGTATGTAGATTAAAAAGATCCTTATATGGTTTAAAACAGGCACCTCGCAGGTGGAATATTCGTTTTGACACATATATTAAAGAAATAGGATTTCAAAAATTTGAGAGTGATTACTGTTTATATTCCAATATTATCAATAAACAACAAATTTACCTTCTTATATTCGTAGATGACTGTATTATAGCATGTAAAAGTACTGAGTTAATAGGAATGATTAAGGAAAAGTTACAGAAGGAATTTGAGATGAAAGATATTGGACAAATAGGAACTTTCATTGGAATTAAAGTTGTTAATAATTTAAGCGATGGTACTTTAACGTTAAGTCAAGAACATTATGTGGAAAATATTTTGAATAAATTTAATATGTTGGATTGTAATCCTGTATCAACCCCCTTAGAAACTAACTTTAAAGTAATTTGTGAAAATGGTTTGCTAACTAACAAGCCATATAGACAATTAATTGGATGTTTGATGTTTTTAATGTGTGGCACTAGACCAGATATAAGTGCAGCTGTTAATATTTTTAGCAGATATCAAGACAAAGCTACAGATATGCTATGGAAACATGTAAAACGTATTCTACGATATTTGAAGATGAGCAAAAATGTTGTTCTTATTTATAAAAGATCTGATGCTAATATTCTGGAAGGTTTTGCTGATTCTGATTGGGGAAATGATCCTAATGATCGAAGATCTACTTCAGGCTACTTATTCAAAGTTTATGGTAATTTAGTATCTTGGTCAACTAAGAAACAATCTACAGTATCGTTGTCGTCAACAGAAGCGGAATACATCGCTCTTAGCACATCTGCCTGTGAAGCAATATGGCTTAAACAACTATTGACAGAAATGAATATTTGTATTCAAGGACCAATTATTATTCAAGAAGACAATCAGTCATGTATTGCAATAGCTAAAAATCCAGTTTTTCATCGTCGCGTTAAGCATATAGAAATAAAATATCATCATCTTAGAAAACTAGTGGAAGATGGAGTAATAGAAATAAAATATGTTCCAAGCGCAGCACAGCAGGCAGATATTTTAACAAAAGCAATACCAGCATCAAAATTTATTCAATTAAGGACAAGACTTGGTTTATTTAAATTGGGCGGGGGTGTTGAAGTAAACGACTTGGATTGTCAATTTAAATAAATGTCATTAACATATGTCAACATATATTTATTGTATTGTTTTTATATAAAAACAGTATCATAGTAATATTGTGTATTAAAATTAATTAAATAAAACTGTCATATTTTTGCTTTCTGTAATCTTTGTATTTATTTTTCTTTCATATAATTCAACAAATTTCATTTTTTTCGTGTACGTTACTAAATTATTTATGTCTTGTTGGAAATGATGACAGTCATTGAGTGATTCGATAGTATGATATATTTTAAGATCATCCGCATATAATAGAAATTTAGTAAATTTAAAACATGTAGATATATCATTAATAAAAATATTGAAAAGGAGTGGACCCAAATGATGTGTTAATGCTTTAATCAGATTTAATCTTCTATTACATTTAGCTTTTAGTTCTAAAATGTGGGGGTTCCATGTTATTTTATGGTCGAAAATAATATCTAGGAATTTTACCGTATTTTCTTGAGTTATTTTGCTGTGATATTATTGAATAGATTTGTATGGTTTTCTATGTGTGTTTGTGTACAGAAATGGATACACTTTGTCTTTGTTTTTGAAATTTTGAAGCCGGTATTGTTAGTCCATTTTTGAATATTGTCTATTGCTTTTTGGAAATTTGAATTTATACTTTGTGGGTTCATTTTGTTCGAAGTTAGTTTTCTAATATTGTTTTAAAATCAAGCAAGGATCTTATTTTTGTAAATCGAGTACGTCTGAAAAAAAAAATGTTTTGTATGACACGTGCCAAAAAGTGATATGTAAAAAGCGCTAATTATTTGTCAATATTTATTACAGATTATGGGCCCAGGCCTCCTGTAAGTTTAGTTGCGAGTAGGCAACAAAATTAAATTAAAAGGCAGTTAAATTTATAAAATATGGAAAGCATACAAAGTTCAGTTCTAAAGTTGAATAATAATAATTATCAGCTTTGAAGTTATCAGATGAAATCAATCATAAAATCAAAAAAGGCATGGCATACCACTGAAGAGCCAAAGCCACTAAAATTTACAATTGAAGCAACGGCAGAAGCTCAAGCTAAAAGAATAAAAGAAATAGAAGACTACGAAGAAAATAGAGCTTTAGCTGCCTCAATTGTATTAAGCACAATTGACCCTGAACAAGCTCAACAAGTTTTAATTCTTGATGAAGCAAGAGAAATTTGGTTAAAACTAAAACAAGTTCACGAAGAAAAAACATCCTCAAGAAGAGTGGATTTAAGATTATAGATGAGTACAATAAAAAAGAAAGATGATGAAAGAATCGAAAAATATTACCTAGAGGTCAATATATTAAAGATCAACTAAGTCAATGTGGTGCAGCGATTGAAAAAGAATTTTTTGGTTTTATACTAAATAGTGTACCGTGGTTCTATAATGTCATAAAGGCTACAAATGAGAGCGACTGGATTAGAAAAAATAACACCAGAAGAATTTATTTCAGGGCTAGAGGTACAAGAGGATGAAATTCATATGGAAGAAGCAGAGATTTTCTGAATTCGCGTTTGACGTTTTAAAATTTTTAACGGTTTTAGAGTTTAACTGTTACAGATTTTTGGAGATATGTAGAGCAGTAAGTTTATCTAAATAATAATAATATATGTTAAAAAATTAACTAAATAACAATTTGTAGAGAAAAATGTCAAGTGATAATAAAGATATAGATATGGCATGTACTCCACCAGATAAAAGAGAACTTGCTAATGATACAGTGGGTCGGTTATTACAAAAAAGTAAAAGAAAAAAATGGGGTCTCGTGGCCGCGTGCCTGAGTGTCAGGTCGCGAATCTGGGAAACCGGGTTCGATCCCGACCGACGCCAAATATTTCCAATTTTAAATGGCACAAAATTGACCCCTGTGGGCACTATTCACGCTAGCAATGAGTGCCCATGTGGTGACGCCTGGTATGCGCCCGCACGGTGCAAATATTTCATCATTGCCAAATTCTGTGTACAAGCAGATTGGCACACCCAACAATGGGTAATAAGCTGTGATGATATATTTATTTTTTATTCAAAGATATAAATGCTGTTATTATAAGCAATTATGGACTGGCGTCAAAGTTATTTAATGGTATATGAAAATTGTTACATATAATCAATCAACATATTTTTGTATAATTTCTAAAATCTTGTTGGAGAAAGTATAGTCTACAACACGTTTGGAATGGCATAATCCACACTAGCAAACCGTAGTCCTTACCCTCGGCTCGGACCACCAACTTTGCTCGTGTGGAACATGAGCCATTCCAATACTTGTAGACAGTGACTACGTTTACACCGTGCGTACTATTCTGATACGCAGACCAAATGTATACTAAAATTTATCTTAGTATAGTATGTTTACACCGGTATTTAAATAAACATACTAAAAATTTTGGTACGTTACGCGCGCTTGCGTAGATTTAACTGTCAGAGTCACCCTAACATAAAATTACTTAATAAGGAAAAATAGGAGTAAATATATGTAAAGTACATCGCCACACTATTAAAATTGTAAATATTACTAAACTTACACAATTTCCCTAAATGTTAATACACAATTTAATTGCATTAAAAGTAGTTATAGATGGTAGAAAAATCGCATTGGTATGCTTGCTGTTTACACCGTGCATGAGTAAGGTCTGGTACATCCCCCTTTGAGCGTACCAAAAATGTGTACCAATTGCATACCAAAGCTTTGGTACATAGTGTTTACACCATTCGACACCATCTTGTTACGTCACTTGGTATGCGGACTAAATGTTTAGTACGCGTGGTGTAAACGCACTCTATACTATTATGATGTACATGTCAAACTAATAGAATTAGTTAAAAAAATCATTGTCGTTCTATGCAGAAGGTTTAATATTGATTACACTATCATCAAATAATACATAAACTAAATTTAATTTCATTGTACGCTCACAAAATCGACAACGGATTGTTATTTGATTTGATTAGTTAATGTTATTTGCAAAATATTGCACTAAAATTAAATGAGAGGAACACGAGAAAACAAATTTCTTCAATTTTTATCAGTCCCTTATTAATTTGTACAAAAAGACTTTTACATTTATGCCTTTGGTGTCTGAGTAATACGAGTAGTACATTAAAATACAAGTTTACAAAGGCAGGTTTTTTGCGCACGCGTGTTTGTTAGAAACGAGCGGCGCTGAAATGTCTTATGAAACGTGTATTTTATACTATTTTTTCTATTTTGTTCCTTTTATCAAAAAAAAAAATTTAAACATGTACGTTATTTAATTTTTAGGAATTTCCATTTTGGTTGTTTTATGTGTTCTTTATGAAACTTATTTGGATGTGATAAAGTACTTCTATCCAAATGAGTTTCATGAAGTACTTATTAAAAAACCAAAATAGAAATTTTTTAAGTCGTTGGATTTAATATGAGATTATTAAAAAAATCGACTAAAAATGTAAACTAAATTAGATTTTATATATTTAAATTAACTTTATTGTGACACTAAAGCCGTAAATAAGAAAGATATCAGAATTTTATTCTCTAAAGCTGTGTGTAATCACCTCATAAAGTTTTGGGAGACATAATATTTGTAAAATAAAACTTGTTTCTCATGTTAAACACCTATGTCACGGATTCTCGTATATAAATACATACCTTACAAATATATATTTTCTGTACTCATAATTTTCGATATTGAAGTCTATAATTAGTGTTCAGAGTGAGTGTACAAATCGTTTAGACAAAACTGATATAGCTAAAAGCTAAAAAACTGACAAACAAGCGAAAAAACGATATAATAATAGTGTAGAAAGATCGACAAAGGCCACATGGCAGTGTAAAAGTTTGACGAGCGAGACGGAAGGGAAGAGTCGGACAATATAACATATCAAAATTTTGTTTATTTTTTCAAAAATCCTTATTGTTTCAGAGCTATTGGGCACTATATATTTTCGATATGTTATATTTAAGCCGAAAAACGATAGCATGAATGCAGGGGTAATATTTGATATCTTTTTTTGAAAATCCTTTCAGTTTCAGAGATATTGGGCACTATCAGTTTTTTGCCAAAATTTATTTCGTTTTCAAAGGGCCTTAGCTCAGATATGTATATTATTATCGAAAACGCTGCCAATATAAATGACAAAATTACCAACTCAAATTTTTACAAGTTGCATTTTTAAACAATCTAATGTAACTTACCTTAATAGAAAAAATTCTGATGTGGCCAACACATGACCTCCCGTCAATTCCATGTTTGAAATAGTAATGAGCTTTAAGTAAAGTATCACTTCCAGTTGACCGTTTGTAAAAAAATCTAATTTGTCGTTCCAATAAATAGAAAAGTCTGTAATACCAAATTTTGGATTATATTTTATTACGTTTTTCCTCGAAAATCTGTTAAGAGCTCCAAATTAAGTACGACTTCCGGTTTATCATATAGGTATAGCCAAAATCTAATCTTGTTTAAAATAATACACGAATTTTAAATACCAAATTTGAGAAGTTTTGAATCATGTTTTAATATATTTTTTCAAGAAAATCTGTTTTTAGCTTCCTGTAAAGTAGTACTTCCGGTTTATAAATTTTAGAAATCATCTAGTATGTCGTTCTCATTAATATAAAAGTCTTAAATACCAAATTTGAAAAGTTTTGGGTTGTATCAACTTTTTTCACGAAAATCCGTTCAGAGCTTCAAATAAAATATCCCTTCCGGTTTATGAATTTTAGCCAAAATCTAATATGTTGCTTCCCGTTACATAAAAGTCTTAAATACTAAGTTTGACAAGTTTTGGAATATATCCTATTATATTTTTCACGAAAATCTGTTCAGAGTAAAGTATCACTTCCGGTTTATCAATTTTAGAAAAAACCTAACATGTTCTCATTAATATAAAAATCTTAAATACGAAATTTGAAAAGTTTTGGAATATATCAAAATATATTTTATCACGAAAATCTGTAGGGAGCTTCAAATAAAGTAACACTTCCGGTTTATCAATTAAAAAAAATTAACATGTGTATATTAATATAAAAATTTAAAATACGAAATTTGAAAAGTTTTGGAATATATCATTATATATTTTTCACGAAAATCTGTGGAGAGCTTCAAGTAAACTATCATTTCCGGATTATTCATTTTAGCCAAAATTTAATTTGTTGTTCTACTTCACATAAAAGTCTTAAATACTAAATTTTGAAGTATATAATAGTATTATAATATATTTTTTACGAAAATCTCTTTCAAGTAGTGTCACTTATGGTTTATTGATTTTAGCCAAAATCGAATATGTTGTTCTCCTTGATATAGAAGTTTTAAATACTAAAATTGAAAAGTTTTGGATTATATTTTAATATACTTTTTCATTAAAAACTATTATGAGTTTCAAATAAAGAGACACTTCCGGTTATCCAATTTTACCCAAAATCTAATCAACTATTTATATGAATGCAGAAAGCTTAAAAACGGAAAATAGAAATATTTAGAAGTTTGTTATGAGTTATCGTAGATGAAAAATCGTCGCACACACACACCTATACACACACACACACACACACACACACACACACACACACGCACACGCTCACGCACACGCACACACACACACACACACACGCACGCACACACGCACACACACACGCACGCACACACGCACGCACACACACACACACACACACACACACACACACACACACACACAGACATCATCGTAAAAATAGTAAAAACGTGTTGTAGGGACCCTAATTCGTGCTTATTTACTGAATACTCACCATCGATTTTTTGGCACGATTACATTACATCCCTTACCTACTGTATGACGGGAGGTAAAAATAGTATTAAGAAAACATGTTTCATAAGGCCTGTGAACATACTCGTCCTTCGAAGAACTCGCCTGGCGGCTCTTTTTTCAAACTTGGACCCGTACGTTAATAAATTACCTTTTGATACTTGTTTTTTCACATACTATACTTGCGTTTGCATTTAAATTATCAATATATCATTGGCAATTTAATTACCTACATAATTTTTGAGAGACGTTCAATTAATGGTTTTTATTAGTATAGAAATGTTTAAATCGGATTGTACAGACCTCAAAACGTGTTTATTCACTAATATTTCGATATACGGTTTTTAGCTTGATTCCTATACCTATAGTATTTTAACAAATTATCTAGTCTAAGATATATATTCAATAGTACTTAACACAAAAATTATGTAAAATTCGGAAACAAGTTACGTTGTTAAATAAAATCTTCAAGGTTACTAACTTCCGAACTTCGAACTTTCAAAATATTATTAAACAACCGGTAAATTTAAATAGATAAATAAATAAAAAAAATCTGATGTGGGCATCACAATATCTGTCGCCATTTAATTTTTATAAATTCGAATATACATACTTGCATATTTACTTATGCTGAAAACTGTATTAAGTCCAATTCCATATAACTATAATTCTATGAACTATTTTCTTTTTAAAACGTTGCTACTATTAATTTGAAATGATTAGTTCTTTGACAGTGACATTTATCTGTCAGTTGCATACATACATTTGATATATGAACCGTGTAACCAAGGAGTTGTGTTTCTTTAAAGTGTAGGCTCCGGGATTTAAATTACATATAATTTTATAAATTTATTTATAAAATATATAGAAAAAGTATTAATGCAAATCTATAGAAAATTTAATATTCTTTAATTTTTATATTGACATAAATCTCGATGGCTTCTTCCCATATTAGAATAAAGGAACCACACACACAGACACTCACACATACACACTCACGCACACGCATGCATCGCAAAAATATTAAAATTGAATTCTAGGGACCTTAAAACGTGGACATTTACCAAAAACTCGATACGCGATTTTTAGCACGATCCCTATACCTCCCTTAACAAGGGTAGCAGGAAGTAAAAATAATCAGTAAATTTACCTTTTTTCAATCAAATTCATATATTGTACATAAAAATTTGTTTTGGAAATAGTTAAAAACTTGTCGTAATCCTTGAGGCGAAAGATTAGTAGCTATAACTTGAATTAAATTCGAAAAATCTACTGACTCCGCCAGGACTCGGACCCAGCTCCTCCTACTTTCCGGGCGGGAGCTCTACCAATTGAGCTACGGGACCATGGAGGAAGGCTGATTTGACGACAATTTCGCCTATAATCGGTTTTTTACATGCTATCTGGAAGTGCCTCAGCCTCTGCCTACATTGGGTTGAAATTAAGAAATAGGAATATTGACTGACTAAGAAAGTATATATGTAACTTGAAATAAATTTGAAAAATCAACTGACTCCGCCAGGACTAGAACCCAGAGCCTTCTACTTTCCGGAAAGTAGGAAGTCCTGGGTACGATTCCCGGCGGAGTCAGTTAATTTTTCAAATTTATTTCAAGTTGTATATATCCTTAAAGTCAGTCGATATTCTCATTTCTTAGTTATTAGCTATCCCCTCTCAATTTTCTCTTTCAACCGTACTGTACTTTGCTTGCAACGAAATTTTTTAGTTTGTAGTGCACTAACTGCAGTTGGGTAACAACTTTTAGTAAAAATAGTGTTAGAATTATTTGTTAAAATGAAAACAGCATCTGTTGAAGAACATTATAAAAATAATAAAAATCTGAAGAAAGAAGATGTAGAAACACTGATGGCTTGGGTGGAGGAACAACCCCATTTACCAAATATATCAGGTAGGAAGATGAAATTTTTATTATAGATAAATGTCAATATTTGCAAATATATACACTATTATAAAAATTGTATCCTCTACCTACGTAATTTAGGAAGTAACTATATTATTACTTCCGGCTTTCGAGTAATTGATGGCAACATTTAATTTTTAAATGGAACATTCTATATATTTGTTCATATGTAAAAAGTACATGAAATTTACTATCCAATAACATAATACAATTATACAGGGTTAGTCACGGAAGAGTTACTTTCAAAGTCGATTTGTTTGCAACCCGATATACAATTTACATCGTCTAGCTTCCTCTCTTAAATAAATGGAATATTTAATCCACGATTGCTTTGCCAGTCTAGTAATGTTCCTGTCATTAGTATTTTGGGTTGAAAACAAACGGACTTTCAATGTACCGCTCCCGTGACTAACCCTGTGGTTATATTATTGATTAAAATATTACATTTTTATGAAATACATGAGGTTTTGCCTTTCATTTATTTGCATTAAACCATATAAATTTAAATAATATTTATCAAGTAAATATTCATATTGATGTTCCTATACTGGTATACGAGTATATTGTGGACAACAACTCCTTCAGAAAATGTGATTGGTACATGTCATCTTTAAAAAATCTGATGTGGCCAACACAAATCTAATTTGTTGTTCCAATAAATAGAAAAGTGTGTAATACCATATTTTGGATTATATTTTATTATGTTTTTCCTCGAAAATCTGTTAAGAGCTCCATACCATATAGGTATAGAAGAAATATAATGTTATTTCAAATTATACACGAGTTTTAAATTCCAAATTTGAGAAGTTTTGAATCATGTTTTAATATATTTTTGCAAAAAAATGTGTTAGTACTTCCGGTTTATCAATTTTAGTATGCGTGCGTGTGACGATTTTTTCGTTCACGATAACTCTCATAAGAATCTTCCAAATATTTCTATTTTACGTATTTAAACTTTCTACATTCATACAAAGAGTTGATTAGATTTTGGGTAAAATTGGATAACTATTTATTTGAAGCCCATAACATTTTTTAATGAAAAACTATATTAAAATATAATCCAAAACATTTCAATTTTAGTATTTAAGACTTTTATATCATAGGGAACAACATATTAGATTTTGGCTAAAATTAATAAACCAGAAGTGATACTTGTAGGTCTGAACAGATTTTCGTAAAAAATAAATTATGATAAACTTCAAAACTTGTCAAATTTAGTATTTAAGACTTTTATATGCAGAGGAAGAAGATATTAAATTTTGGAAGTAATACTACTCTCATCAGATTTTCGTGAAAAATATATTATGATATATTCCAAAACTTTGAAAATTTGGTATTTAAGTTTTTTATATTAATGAGAATGTTAGATTTTTTCTAAAATTGATAAACCGGAAGTGATACTTTACTTTAAGTTCTGAACAGATTTTCTTGAAAAATATAATAGGATATATTCCAAAACTTTTCAAATTTCGTATTTAAGACTTTTATGTGAAAGGGGCAATATATTAGATTTTGGTTTCAATTGATAAACCGGAAGTGATACTTTATTTAAATTTCTGAATAGATTTTTGTGTAAAATATATTATATATTCCAAAATTTGTTAAATTAAGACTTTTATGTGAAGGGGTGCAACATATTAGATTTTGGCTAAAATTATAAACCGGAAGTGATATTTTATTTGAAGCTCTGAATAGATTTTCGTGAAAAATATATTGATATATTCCAAAACTTTTCAAATTTGGTATTTAAGACTTTTAAATTAATGAGAACGACATATTAGATTTTTTTCTAAAATTGATAAACCGGAAAATAATATTTTACTTGGAGCTCTGAACAGATTTTCGTGAAAAATATTTTGTTATATATCAAAATTTTTCAAATTTAGCATTTAAAACATATTAATAAGGAGGACATATTAGATTTTTTCTAAAATTAATAAACCGGAAGTGATACTTTACTTGAAACTCTGAACAGATTTTCGTGAAAAATATATTATGATATATTCCAAAACTTGTCAAATTTGGTATTTAAGACTTTTAGATGAAGGGGAGCAACATCTTAGATTTTGGCTAAAATTGAGATACCGGAAGTGATACTTTATTTGAAGCTCCGAATATATTTTTATTATATTAATGAGAACGACATATTAGATTTTTTTCTAAGATTGATAAACCGGAAATATAATCGAAAATTTCGTATTACAGATTTTTCTATTTATTGGAACAACAAATTAGATTTTGTTTACAAACGATCAATTGGAAGTGATTCTTTACTTAAAGCTCATTGCTATTTTAAACACGGAATTGACGGGAGGTTTTTATGTTAGTAAATAGTAAATTTCATGTACTTTTTAAATATGAACAAAGATATAACGTTTTCCGTTTGAAAATTAAAAGGTGCCATGAATTACTCGAAAACCGGAAGTTAATTTAATTTAATCGTATCCAGCAATTATGAATGTACATATAAGAAAAAACACAAAAGCGAATATCCACTGATTTGCCTTCATAATGGGTCCGTTAAACTATATTATGTAAACGGATTCCGTTAAGATATTTTTTTCCGATTCCGCTAAAAATTCTATTCACAATATGACATTTCAACGGATCCGTTAAAATTAAAATAATAAACGGATCCGTTTGCTATTGTAGGGCAGTGTTGCGAAATTGTAAATTTCAACATATTTATATTTTGATAATAACATAATATATTAAGATCTAAACAGATATTTTTGATATATATAAATTTGGAGATACTATTTAGTAATAAATTTATAAGATATAATCACAATAATAAATATATTCTTCAAAATAATCTTTCGGATGTTGGTAATACTTTGTTGTAATAAATGTTAAAATTGTCAGTTTCATAACCTTTTGATATTATTGTGAATTTAAAAAAAAATAGGCATAAAACAAAAAAAATCCATTAAACCATAATTACTTACTTATAGGTGTATTCTAAACACAATCCGTTAAAATATATTATGTAAACGGATTCCGTTAAAATATTTCTTATTAACGGATTCCGCTAAAAATTCTATTCACAATATGTCATTTCAACGGATCCGTTAAAATTAATATAATAAACGGATCCGTTTGCTACTGCAGGGCAGTGTTGTCAAATTGTAAATGTCAACATATTTATATTTTGATAATAACAAAATATATTAAGATCTAAACAGATATTTGTGATACATAAATTTAGAGATAATATTTAGTAATAAATTTAAATCAATAAATAATCACAATAATGAATATATTCTTCAAAATAATCTTTGGAATGTTGGTAGGTGAATACTTTGTTTTAATAGATGTCAAAATTGTCAGTTTCATAACCTTGTGATATTATTATATATTATTGTAAATTTGGAAAAAAATGGGCATAAAACAAAAAAATCTATAAAACCATAAATCGTTACTTATTAAGCGCAGCTAAAGTAATAATGAAGAAGGTCCCCAACGCCCAACCCCAACATTTATATTGAAATTATAGACACCACCAAGCTAATCTACAGTATCGAGAAAATGAACATACGCGGGGCCACAATTAAATATAGGCGCATGCACTTTAAAAACTACACAAATTATAAAACACACATTATGAGCTTGATTCTTAATTCTTCGCAAATATTAATTAAATTTTCTTCATTAGATTCATTCATCTAATCAGTATTATTCGAATATAATCAAAATATCCAT
The DNA here is from genome assembly GCA_963082715.1 of Harpalus rubripes. Taxonomy (NCBI): domain Eukaryota; kingdom Metazoa; phylum Arthropoda; class Insecta; order Coleoptera; family Carabidae; genus Harpalus; species Harpalus rubripes. The sequence goes on from OY720461.1 coordinate 12,479,058, forward strand.
TGTTATAATCAAAATATCCTTTGTTGCGGTAAAAATATCCTTTGTTGTAATCAATAATTATAAATAAAGGCACCAATAGAACATTTGTGCCTTGAGCCCCTGAAGATTAAATGCAGTCCTGAAAATACTCGAATATTTTTAAAACATTAGGTAAAGTACAAGATTTGCAATGTAGAGTAAAATATCTGCTCGTTTCATTAGAGAACGAGAAATGGATAATTTTTGTATTGTTAAAATCATTTATCGAACCGATTTTTTATAGGTTATGTACGAGTATTATTTTGTTATAAAAATTAGTTATTTGTACTTTCCTTTCAATTACATTTTATGAATCCAAGGGTCGGAGTAAAGAATATAACGCCATTCTCCGCTTAAAATTTAGAAATTTCTAAATATTTATGTATTAAATGTCGTTCGTTTACAATTAACGGCTATGAATCATTCTCCGTTTAAATTTTATATATAAACGGATAAAATAAACGAATCTCCGTTTATATTATTAACGGATAGTGTCTTTAGAATAGCAAAATCTAGTTAACGGATATCTTGGTTTTAACGGTCCGTTTATAATTAACGGAATGCCTTTAGAATACACCTATTACTTGTTTGATGGTAGTTGCACAATTTATACTGGTTAGGTTAGTATTATGTTCGGAAATGAAACCACTATTTCCGCGATTACGGTTCGCGATACCTGTAAGGTTACGGTTCTTGAAAATAATTATTTTTTAATTAAGTGTTTGGTCTACTTGTCATTAATACTGTTGAACTATAATAAAAATAAATGTGTACTATACATATAAAAAACTATGACAAATCGATTAATAAACATACAAATCTCCACTTTATACAAAATCACACGAGACACGACCACAACACAAGCTAACAACAACAAATTGTCAGTCGTCAACATGTGAACTAGCCAAACTGTCACAATTTACAGAGATTGCTATGGAATACCAAGCGAATGGTACTGTGAGTGCGGTTGTCGCGGTTCACGAATTTTACCAAATTTTTCAGAAACCGCGTTTGGTAATATTACCAGTATCCTGAAAAGTGTGACCGTGGTTGCCGTGGTTCAATTTTCGAACAGAATATAGGTTAGGCCAAAAAACCAGGACCCAAGGCCGCGACTACTTGACCCATTTCTTAGTTTATTTAAATGTTCGCCTTTAATTTCGTCCTGAAATTTTGATCTAAAATTTTGTACATATCTGTGATCAAGGCGCAAATTATATGTGAGCTATACCATAACATTCAAAATTTAATAAAGGATTGAATTACAGCACTTACAATATTTAAAATGAGATTTGATAAAAAAGTAGGTAAGGGAAATTTTCATTTAAGTATTTCATTATATATAATAATAATAATAATATGTATTGAGTTACTTCTGAAATTATGTAGCGGGATTAATGTAGAATAATTTGTTATATAGTTGAATTCGTCAAAATTAATAATAAGCTAAGGGCATACCCTTTTTTCAAACACATTGTATATTTGTAGAAGAGAACTACAGGTATAGCTCGTCGAGCATTCATTTGAACAAATGACTTTTAAATTGTACGTACCAACACTAATCGTTGCTACTGTTTCATATAATAAATAAACTATAATTGACAAAGCGGCATATAAAAATAGCATTTATGTTCAAGGAACAATAAGATTATATCCCTATACAGAGCACTCACGGCAGGTGGCGCACCCTTAAGATTACACCCAATGCATGTTTTTATTTCAACAGAGCGGCGTTGGTATCCAATGTTATAATGCAAGCAGTAAGCGGCGATATGCCGCTTTGTCATGATTACTATATTTATAGTATTATTGCTGGAAGCCACAGATTAAATTTTTCCTACTGTACAGTGGCGTAACTAGGATAAACGGGGCCCGTGTGCAAACAATTTGTATGGGGCCCTATGGGGGGGGGGTCTGATAAAATGCGCCGCAGACGAAATTTTTTTTCGTTCAAGGTCAAATGCCTTATAATTGAAAGTAACATTTTTTCAAGGGATGTACAAATGCATGTTTTTTCCCTTTCGTGTACAAAAATAAATTGTCAGATCACAGAACGTTTTAGGAAAGAGCGAGGAAAAGAGAATATATTTGACGGATTGCAACAGTATACCTAATTTTTGAAACTTTCCGAAAATTTCGGCGGGAGGGGGAGGGTTTTAAACCCGTAAATACCCCCCCCCTTCCCAAAAGCTACGCCATTTGGCCCTATGTATCTAAAGTGTATTATTATTTATGTGGCCTTATTTATCATACATAGCAAATAGTTAATAATTTAAATTTAATTTATTTGGTTACTAGTTAAATATACAAAAATAAAAGAAGAGGGTTTTTAATTATGTACTCACTCGTATTTATTTACCATGTAAACAATGTATAAAAAAGAATGTTTTTTAAATAATATTAATTATACAACTAACAAAAACAAACATTTAAAAAAAACTAATAATTCTATATTATACATAGATAAAGAAAAATTGTAGTAGAAATATCTAAATTTTTAGCCCGTTCATTTTCAATAGATAATAACGCTAAACCTTTTAAGCGTTCTTGCGCTATTATACTCCTTAGATAATTTTTAATTATTTTTAATTTGGAAAATGTCCTTTCACATGAAGATGTTCTTACAGGTAAAGTCAAAAACAAATAAAATGCAGTACATATTTCCGGGAAACTAGATGCTAACTCAGAATTTTTTATTATTACGAATTCAGCAAAAGTAGTAATGTTTTCCATTGTAGATAATTCATTCTTTAAACAAAATTTTAATGAAACTAATTGCTTTCCAAGATTTTCACTGAAATCATCATAGAATTCAGTTAATAGTTTACATTGTTCGTAAATTTGATCGTCAGAAGAAGAAAGCAAAGCATTTGGCTGTAAAATTGAATTTTTTTTCGAAATCTCTTCCATGTTTCTAAACCTATTTTTAATTTGAGATGACGCAATGTCGACAACAGGTAGGAAAACAGTAATTTTAAAGTTTTCTGCAGCTGATTCTATTACATGATCGACAAAAAGTTCATCAAAAATTTTTCTAATTTTTGGTTTTCTCTTTTCGTCGAAATATGCCACTGTACCCCAAGATTTACAAATTTCAGTTGCTCTGTCATAAAACGCCTTGAAGTCGTTTCGAGAATTCTGTAAAAATTCATATAAGTTTTCTAAAAGTTCAGAAGCTTTATGTAAATCAACTTGCGAAGATTGCAAAAATTTAGATGCTGCGTTAGACTTTTGTAATATTTCGAATAAAACTACTAACAGTAGTATAAATTCAAAACGTTCAATTTTTTTCCTCAACGATATCGCTTCATCTGGTTCATCCTTCTTCGCACTTTTTAAAATTATGATAGATAATACTTTCATAACATTTTTGTAATTAAATCTGATAGCTTCGAGACAGTCGTGCCTGGAAGACCATCTTGTAGGGCATAATTTTTTTAAAGATTTTCTGACTTTAGAGTCAGGTTGGTCATCATCATCATCATTACTTAATAAATCCCATCTTTTTATGCTACGACTAAAAAATAAGTAAAGAGATTCAACGGTAGTAAAAAAATTTTTTACGTCTGTTATTTCGGAAAAAGCGTCATTTAAAACTAAGTTCAAATTATGGGCAGCACAGTGAATAAATCTTGCTTTCGGTTGCAATGCTTTTATTCTGGTTTGTACACCTGAATACACGCCACTCATTCATGCCGCTCCATCATAACTTTGCCCCCGCAATTTTTCAAAAGTTAATTCATATTTTTCTGTTAATAATTTAATCATCAAATCTGTCAAACCAGCCGCAGATTGATTCTTCACTTCATAGAATCCTAAAAATGATTCCTTGATATTCAGTTGAAATGGTCTGTTTTGTCATTGTGTTTCAGTGTTACATATCTAACAATGAAACTTAATTGGTCAATTTTCGATATATCTTGAGTAGTGTCAAGTATCAAAGAATAAAATGGAGCTGCTTTAATTTCTTTTACTATATCATTTTCTAAAGTATTTGATAGTAATAAAATTACTTCATTTTGAACTTTTGGACTAAGGTATTTAACAGTTCGATCTGGTAAATTAATTAAATCATGTAACGTATTATCATATTTGGCTAACAAATCTACAATTGATAGAAAATTTCCTCTATTATTACTCATTTTTGTTTCATCATGTCCTCTAAATGGCAAATTAGCCATAGCTAAAGTTAACGTGATGTTTATTATGCGATGAAGTAAGTACATTTCTCCAAAATGACGCCGCAATTTTTATTTGCCCATCCATTTCGTCTGATATGGTTTTTTTTAAATACCATTGTCTGTAAATAACGCAGCTTTTAACATGATCATCTGCAGATTCATGGCGATCAATTAAATAAGACAGATGTCGCCAATCATTTAACCCAGTAACCCAAGAGTTATCTTGCCTCGTTGAAAATAGCCAACATGGTTGACAGTACACATAGTCTTTTATAGCCGAATAGCACAACCAATCTCTTTGAATATGTATTCCAGCTTTAGATACAGTTGTATAATACGATGCTGAAAAACTTCTACCCTTGTTATTTCGAGGAAAAGGTCCTTTTGGCTGATGCGAACCACATGCGATTATTATTTGTTTATCATCCGAATTAGGTGGCAATAGAAAATTTGCTTTATCTTTCGGGTTTAAGTCATATTCTTCACATTTGTTAGTATCTTCATTATTTTCAACTTCAACTGTACGCTTCTCTTCTGTTTTTTCTATATCCATATTTTTTGTTTCAAATTCGAATGCAGAATATTCGTTATCAGTACTCTTACTATTAGATGTAGACGCTTTACTAAAATATTCCAATATTTTCGGATGTTTTTTTATTTGTTCTTCTTTCTGTTTTTTTAATTTTCGTTTTGTTGCACCACTTGCATAATGTCGTTCAGCCATGATTACAAATTCTAAAAAAATATTCAAAATCAAAATCTACCAATTTTGAAGTAAATAGTAAATATGCTGTTATATACCTGATCGTATATCTGTCTATCTAGTATATTGTAGACTGTTCCGCTCGAAATTATAAAAGAAGCACTGAATTGCACTACGTTTATTATTAGACAAAATTTTATATGGAAAACAACAAACAACGATTTTAAACGGCAGAGTGCAATTCTATGAAGTTGGTCATGGTGCGACGTACGAGTAATGACATCTAGTGCTACTAGAGTATGACATCCAGCACGCAGCGCTTCTTTTATTGAACTAATAATAAAGCGGAATGAATGTTTTATTTAAAAAATAAATAAATAAATTATTATTCAGTACTAGCTGTGGCATATATTAATTTTAAAGTTCAGAAATACATATTTAATTTTTTAAAACATCTCAATTATTGCGGGGCCCCTAATGACGCTGAGCCCGTGTGCCTGGCACACCTTGCACACTGGTAGTTACGCCACTGCTACTGTAAGTATAGCTCGTCCAGCAATTATTTGAACAAATGACTTTTACACATTACATGTCTATGAAAGTTGAAAATTGCTTGAAACCATTCAAATCAGGAAAAGGGCCGTAGTTGGATACTAAAACTCTTATCCAAAATGTTATGCTTGCTTCAACATCTTTGATAAGAGTTTTATTGTCCAACTGTGGTCCTTTTCCCTATTTGAATGGTTTCAAGCAATTTTCAACGTTCATAGACATGTAATGTGTAAAAGTTATTTGTTCAAATAATTGCTGGACGAGCTATACTTACAGTAGGAAAAATTTACTCTGTGGCTTCCAGCAATAATACTATAAATATAGTAATCATGACAAAGCGGCATATCGCCGCTTACTGCTTGCATTATAACATTGGATACCAACGCCGGCTCTGTTGAAATAAAAACATGCATTGGGTGTAATCTTAAGGGTGCGCCACCTGCCGTGAGTGCTCTGTATAGGGATATAATCTTATTGTTCCTTGAACATAAATGCTATTTTTATATGCTGCTTTGTCAATTATAGTTTATTTATTATATGAAACCCATCGCTTTTCCAAATGTATTTTAGTGCAGATACGACACGACAGAATCAAATTGCGTGACTATATCTGTTTTATGCTATTGGAAATAAGTTTCAATTTTGTCAACGTGATCGCCGCATCGGATGTTAAATCAAATTGCCAATACCGAAATCTATGTTTTCTTTTAGAATTGGACACAATTTTATTCCTTCATAGTTGCTACTACAGACAAGATGCAGCCAAACAAACTATTGACACCTATTACACATGCTCAACCAATTGTGATGAAATATTCGCACAATGGAATACTAAAGAAGAACAGCTTCGCACAGCCATGGAGGTTATGTAAGTAAACATTTTTGACTTACACAAAAATCTGCCTAAGGCCTTTAGTAAAAAATTTTACTTCTAAAATCGAATTATTGTCAGCAATAATATATTTATTCTGAATTCATTTAAAAACAAATTTTAAGCTAAATGTAATTATTTTAATTAACATTTAAAAAGTAGAGTTGAAAATATTAACAGAATCGTTTATTTATTCAAATGTAAATTTTTGTACGTTTTATAAAACTTGATCTTATATGAGAATTGACGTTCTATTATTTTTCCGTTGACGGTTTATTAATAGGTTTTGTAAATGTATAACAAATCATTTATTATTGACCCCTATTAATGTACGATTTTTATTAAAAACAATTGTAGTGATAGATACCACATACGATGGCTGATCAATTGTTAAAAAAATGTCATGGAATAAAATTAGATTTTTAAATCAGTGATACGGTCAACGGAAAAATTGTAACTAACTCGTGTGTTAATTGGCAATTAACGATCTCAACAATTAACATGTGTGCAGGATTCAAGAATGTATTTAAAAAATTTAATACCGCAAATTCTGCTTCGTTCGTCTCAGGTGTAAGCAACCCTCGAGTAGGAATTATTGTTAGAGGAAATTAAAAATAATTCTATTTCATAGAATTGTGAAAATAAATAGTTTAAAGGACAAAATATTTGGTTAAAATCAAATCAAAAGAAAAATGTTCAAAATATTTTAAATGCATTCCTGTTTTATTATTCAGGTACCGTAGTCACCCATCTATTTTCAGCAAAACATAGTAATGGGTTTGTGTAATTTCCTAGTCCAGTATTTAAATGGGGGCATGCAAAAATTCTTATACCTGAATATTTCGCAGAATTCTATTCTTATCTATGTTTTGAAAAGAAACCGCATCTATTATACAGGGTGAGTCTGGAAAGACGCCCCCCCCCCTTTAAGTTTTTTATTATAAGTAATAGAAAAAAATGGCTCATATAAAAGCTTTATTATTTTACATATACTATTTGATGGCAGATGTAGATATTTTTTATAGTCAGGTTTACAAGATACGACTATCAACTTTTATTTTTCAAATGGCAACCTATAATTATTCTAATAAAATATAAACCGCCATTTTTTCTCTTTCCAACGATGTATTATTTTTATTAATGTATTTGAAAAATTTCTAGAAAAATGAGATAATTCAGAAATATTAGAAATAATTTTTAAACAAATATTATAGGTGGCTATGTGAAAATAAACAAAACGTAACAGTGCTATACAACTTAGCAAACTAAAACAACAAATTTAGCAACAAAAACAACTTAAAACAAATGTTCAAAATTACGACCATGTTCTGTAATACAAAAATTCAAGCGTTGAACGTGATGTGTTCGAACATCTGCCAGCATGTTTCGCGAAATATTCTGTAAAGCATATCGAAATGTTTTTTTTTGTTTGTTTACAGAATAAGTTAAATTAAGTAACAAACAAATGTATACTTTTTTGACATTAATTTAATTGTTTTACATTGTTAAGTTTTGTTTATATTCACATAGCCACCTATAATATTTGTTTAAAAATTATTTCTAACATTTCTAAATTATCTCATTTTTGTCGAAATTTTTCAAATACATTAATAAAAAATAATACATCGTTGAAAAGAGAACAAAATGGCGGTTTCTATTTTATTAAAATAAATATAGGTTGCCATTTGAAAAATAAAAGTTGATAGTCGTATCTTGTAAACCTGACTTTATAAAAAATATCTACATCTGCCATCAAATAGTATATGTAAAATAATAAAACTTTTATATGAACCATTTTTTTCTATTACTTATAATAAAAAAGTTAAAGGGGGGGGGGCGTCTTCCCAGACTCACCCTGTATACTGTAAACGTCAATTTTCATTCGCTAGTCATACTATAGAAACATGAGAAGCAAATTATTTCGAAAAAGAAAATGTAAATATAATTAGTGGTTAAATATATTGGATTTATGTGGAATACTATGTTTTAATATTGTTCAATAATTAGATAATAAATCATCATTAATCATTACTAATGACAGCTATTACTTAAAAGAATGAAGTTTTCGATAGGAGTCGCAAGCAAATATAATTCATCCAAATGAATAATATCCACTTTAACTACTATTCAATAAGGAAGTTATACTTATCGATCTGTAATTGACATTGATAAATATAATATAAATAAACAAATATTTCATTTTAAATTTAAAATCACTGATAATTAGTTGTACCAAATAATCAGCCAAATGTCAATGTTAAGTATTTGTTGATAAACAATTAATGTTTACACACTTTTTGAGTTAAACCTCGTTTATAATTATAATATTTATCAATTTGAACAATAAATAGAATAAAGTTGATAACTAATTCCTACTATTAGCTAATACCGTTATTGTGTACATTTTTTATAATATAACTATCGTGAGTTTTTATTAAACAAATATTAACTTCGTGATTTAAAAATAAGAATAAGAAGTTCCTTGTTAAATTGCGAAGTCATTGCAAAGAAATCCTATTTACAACTCTAAAATTATTTTTGTTTATTTTATTAATTTTTGAAACATTTTTTGTTTCGGTCTAGGGTTTTTCATCCCCTGCCAGATTATACAGACGACGGTTCTAAAATCATCTTTGTGACATTAATGGACTCCGACGCTAGCAAATTTAGTGTACCGGACCAAACAAAAATATTCTGCATGGTCATGAAACTATGTCTAAGTCAAGAAGGTACCGCACCAGGTCATGTATATGCTATGGATATCAGTGGGATTAATCCTGGTCATATTTTAAGGCTCAATCCGATAGTTCTCAAGAAATTCTTTTATTTCTTACAGGTAAAAAGATTTAAATTCCAATTTTGCCACTCACAAATTCTTCTTGTTAACAATATGACTATGTGTTATTAGTCTGTACATGACAATCGTCGTTATTTATTAAATTTTGACGTCTTAAACTGCCGTTATTTGTAGCAGTGACTAAAAACTCCTTTGTATGAAGCGCCGTTTGGGTCATAATTAAATGTGTGGGAAATATTTATTTTTGGATCGTGAGAAATATATTTTTTTAAGAAATAAATAAATATACTGAGAAATAATTTTTATTTCTTAAATTATTTTTTATTTTGTGCGCTATAATGAAATGAGGGAAATATTTATTTTTTTAAATATTTTTTTCCCGGTCGACGCAGCGCATTGCAGGAGAAATATTTATTTAAATATTTCTCCCGGTCGACGCGGCGCAGTTCGGGAGAAATATTTTACGCACAAAAATATTTCTCACAAAGTGCAATGCTTCGTCTGGGAGAAATAATTTTCATAACGTAAACGTAACCATTGAATTTATAATAGCCCTATAAGAACGGCAACCAAATGTATTAAGTTAAATCCTTGAGAATGTCGTCGGCATCTATCCGCCACTCTAGGAACTATGAGAAACCAGATGTTGAGCAAACAGTGTTGTCATATAAACAGTCGGAGTAGCACGTAGCACGAGCGCACACAAAACCAGATACCAGTCGGGGAGCTAGGTGGAGTGCATGCGGAAGTAATGAATTACAATATGTATTTATTGAGTCTTTTACATACTTAACCCAGAATGACTGTTTCGTAATTTGTAATATGTACAATTATGCGAAGTAAATTGTTTAAACATTGTGGTGTAGTGGTAGTGTCTTTTTATATTTTATTATTATTAATAAAAAAGAATATTGATATTTTATTATTTAATAAAATTATTTGCTAATTAATTAAAGTAATCAAAATAAATAATAAAAGTCGTAAAATAAATCAAAACAGAATATACAAAAACACAGCAGAAAGTTATCAGAATATCCCAAATAGAAAATGAAATTGTAATAGAAGGTACCAAAGTCAAAATCTAGAAAAAAAGCCAAAAGTCGTAAAATAAATCAAAACAGAATATTCAAAAACTGAGCAAAACACGGTATAAAATGAAGAAAAATAATACAATATGTTATCAAGATGCACAGATACAGTATAATGAAACAACGAAATCAAGTAATAATAGCAAACTCCCCCACCCCGGTCCTTTCTCTAATGCAGGTGCTGTAAAATCGTTTATGCCAGTGGGAAAGAAATAAAACATAATAATTTGTTAACCTTAGGATGACAATGAATGACCCCAATTCGGATTTTATTTATTATACCTGCAAAAAATGTTTTTCTACGAGTGCTATAAAAAATAGATATTTATACTCTCGTCATCGTAAAGTTGATGTTTTTTGAGGAGTGAGCAACAAAGTTCTTTTTCATGCGTTGCCAAGGGAGACTGTTGAATAATAGTAAATTGTTTAATTAGGCACTAAAATGCCAGGTTTACAGCAGAGGCTGCCGTTTCATCGTCGAGGCTAAGCCGAGGCAATGAATGCTGCCGAAGCTGTAAATCTGTTTAGTGTTGTGTTGAACACAATATTTTTTTTAATTAATTAATTTTAAATTAGTGATATTTGTCATACATAAATTGAAAGTTCTCGCCATCAAATTATGTTGCAATGCGTTAGTTAAACGACTGTTATGCGTTTGTATAGCGGTTGCTACATAGTAGTAAAAATATTTTTACATTTAGCTGTCAAAAAATGGCACTTTTAATGCCAATCCGTGTCAATCGGAAAAAAATCTTTTTCGCTCGCTCGGAAAATATAAATTTATTTTATTTAATTATTTACAATATTAATATAGATTGTACACTTTTGACAAGTTTTATTATAATTCCTGAGCTCAAAATTGTATTAGATAAATTTTCCGTTACTTCCTGCTTGTCAATTTTTTTTTTAATATTGCTATTTAGAACGAACGTAGAAAAAATAATGCGTGTTTTATGCGCGTAAAGTGTTATTGTCGCTTTCGAAAGAAAAAAAATATATCTGCTTGAAGTCACTAAATTTATAATCATTTCTCTGTTAATTACCAGCTAACTATTATAAATGCCGCTTAAAATATACGTAAGAACTTACAATAACAAGTTGCTATAATAGAAAGGAAGTAAGAACTTGCAGTGAACTTATCATTTTATGCCTGTTTTGTAGCCATTATACATAATAAATGCATTCCATTGGCGACCTGCCTTCAGTTCGCAAATTTAATAATCCTAAGTACTATTATTTAGTTAGACTGTTAGGCATTTTTGTTTTATTCACCAGATTAAAAAATTGTTAGGATTTCATATAAACAAAATAAACTGCGAAGAATATGATATAAATAGTTTCGATATCGATATACTTAATAGTTATATAACGAAAAGTTTAAAAATAATCGAATATACGGTTGAGAGGACGAGATGTGTTGCCCAGGTAACACATCGAGTCCGCAGATGATTTTCGAAATTCGACTTGTATATGTTAAGACTAAACAATAAATCAATCAACTATATTTTTACGAAATGTCAAATATATTACTTTTTCATTTATATCCATGGATGATAAGGTTACATATGATTCATTTGTTTGCGACTGAAGTACCACGAGTTGTGTTTCGCGAAACACTACTTAGCAACGCAAATAACAAATAACCAATGTTATACAACGTAACTAAGAAAAATTGAGCTATCTGATTGGTGTATTTTACAATGAGTTGTATAGTCGTATATTATAGGAGTATGATATTTTGAAAATAGACAATTCAATTTACCGAAAAGGAAAAACGTCATATCACATGGAAAATAATATAATAAAAATATTTATTATTTAAAATATAGAGAAACAGTAAAATGCTTAGGTAGTAATTTAATGCAATGTAATAATTTTATTATTATATTTATATATAAATATAATAAAATACTATTTAATAATAATATAAAATAATAAGAGGAAATAAGAATTTTCACAACAGATTATATTTGTATTGTGTCTTGTACTGCTTACTGACGTCTGAGGAGCGATTGGATTTTTGCTCGTAGATCGCCACTCGTCAGACGAATTTAGTAGTGCTTGGCAACAGTGCACTTCATTTTTCCTCATAGTTTCTATGTTGGACGGCAGAGATCGTTAGCTCGCGACGTTAAATTTTCGATAGAAAAGGATAGATATAGGTTACTGGTTAGTGCTTTGCGTTGCCATTCTTATAAGGGTATTATAAATTCAATGACGTAACGCAAGACATATTTTTGTGCTAGTTTCCGTTAGATGGCACAGAGCTAGTTACCGCTGGATGGCGCTGAGCTAGCTGTTGTTACCGGAGTGCGTAGTAGTGAGTGCTTGTGGCCGTGGCCACCCACCGTGTTTGTGTTTTGCATGTGGACGCGTACGTACGCGCGAATCTAGTGAAGCCGGAAAAACTGACATAACCTGTTTATGTTATGAAACGCGCAGCGGAAAATTGCCCAGAATATCAAAGTTAGTTGTACTGGATAATTATAATTAATTAAGCACATTGGACCATATTCAGCACTTAACTACATATTGTACGCTTCTCTAAAAATAACAAAACAAATGCAAGTCAAATATAGTAAATATTATTCTAAGATTATGTCAAATGTCCCATGGTTGTTATGGATACTTTTAACATGCTTAATTAATTTGTTATTGATGTTTTTGTAGCTTTTATACAATTTATTATAAGATGGGAGACGATCTGGTGAACCAGGTTCTGCAGAGCCCAAATGTACGGAATGCAATTTTAACCTGCATTAGGCAGGTGGAGGCAGAAGCACCAACATATAGTATAACAAGAGAACATGTAGCTTTTTTAAAAAGGAGTGGCAGGAACTGGACTAGAATGTCCAATGTTTTACAGATAAGTAGAAAAACTTTGTATCGCCATAGAAGAGCCAGCACGATTTATTTCTAATGAAGAATTGGATCTGATTATTCGAGATATTTTAAGCCAAACTCCTAATGCAGGCGAGATTTACATCATTGGAGCATTACGAGCTAGAAATGTGAATCTTCCTAGACGTCGAATAAGGGAGCCTCTCAATATTATTGATCCAGTAGGTCGAGCACAACGCCGCAGGACTTCATTAAGAAGAAGAATATATAATGTTAAGGGCCCTAATTATTTGTGGTATCCTATTATTTGTTATATTTCAAGTAATTTATTTTAAAATACTCATCTACATATTTATTATAGGCATATAGACTCAAACCATAAACTTATTGTATTCCGATTTGTATTTCACGGATGTGTAGATGGATTCAGTAGATGTATCATATATTTAAACTGTATTATGGATAACAAAGCACCAAGTGTTTTACAATTTTTCCGAGATGGTGTACGCCAATTTGGATTACCAAGTAGAGTTAGAGCTGATAAAGGAATGAAAAATATTTTGGTCGCACAGTATATGTTGGAAAAACGGGGAGTAAACAGAGGTAGTTTTATCACTGGTAGATCTGTATATAACCAAAGAATGGAGCGTTTGTGGGCCGAAGTAAATCAAATAGTCTCAAAGCATTTTAAAGAACTTTTTCTTTTCATGGAGAGTGTAAATATCTTAGATGAAACAAGCGAGATTGATTTATTTGCCTTAGCTATTGTTTATTTACCAAGAATTCGAAGAAGTTTAAATACCTTTGTGCAGCAATGGAATTTTCATGGTTTAAGTTCAGCTAGAGGAGCATCGCCGATGCAGTTGTGGCAAGTTGGAATGATACAAAATAATGAGTTTGATTGTGATGATCCTATTTACAATGAAAATCCGGAATGGTACGGAATTGATGAGTTTCCGTCTACACCACCCCTTCAAACCGAAAACAATGTTGTAGTGCCTGAATCAAACCTTGTACTAAATGAAGTTCAAAAGCAAGAAATTGTTAATTTGCTGCAAAATCCTCTAGAAGATGATGGATGCCATGGAATTGCAAAATATTTATGTATTCGAAATTATTTATTGCAAATTTTTACAATATAAACTTGTCTGCATTGCGAGTTTGTTCTCAATGACCAGGTTGGTCAAACTGTCGAAGTACGTCCTCACGTCCAAAATGAATGAAACTTTGTGGAAAAATCCTCCCAAAAATTAGGATTATGGGAAAAATATTCGCAAGTGGGGGAAACCTTGATATGACCTTGAAATTAATTAATTTGTTTTGTGTGTGTGCGTGTGTGTGTACGGGTTGCAGTTGTTTAGGTTATGTCAATAAAGTATCGGCCACCGCGTCAAGGTCCGGTCTAAAAAGAACACTCTTCGGCTACGCCGACCTAACAGACCCTGCGGATGCTCAGGGGACTGACAGTCTCGAGAGTACCCCCAGTAATGACCCTGCGCGGGCAGCGCAGGGTATTGTCAGTGAGAGTGGAGGGACAGTTATAAGCAGGCAGAAATAAAATTCCTTTTGTTTTTATCATTGTTTTTATTATCTGACATTTCATTTTGGTAACAATAAACATGTTTGACCTTAGCAACGCTTAACAACGGTCAATAATAATCCATTATTGGCCGTTGTTAAGCGGTAAAGAAAAACAATTTCAAAACTCAATAACAGGTCAATAATGGTATGTTTCTAGGTTAGTAGTGAAAAATAGTATATTAAAGAACGTGTTTTATAAGACATGTTTTTTTCGCACGCGTCAAAATTTAGAAAACGAACGTAAGCGAGTTTTCTAATTGACAAGTGCGAAAGAAAGTCTTATAAAATGAGTTCTTTATACTATTTTTTAGATTTTGCGCCTTCTGCAAACTAAAATATGTTTAAAAAACTGTTAATATTAAAGCGAGTTACTAGATTTGGCGTTCGTAATAAGCTAACCTAACCTTAATTTCGATACACAATTGCGTATCGTAATGACTTCATTATGAACGCAAAATCTAAAAAAATAAATTATATAAATTGATTAATTAAAAATTTACTCATCTTACAAAAAGGAATACAAATAAAGCGTTTCAGTAAATATAAAAAAATATATATAATAAACTCTAGATTCAGGATGGTAATCACGGCCCTTGGTAATAGGACTTTAACATTGTAAAATCATCTTTCATAACTTTCGGCTAACCTAATTATTTTAGACAATAATGCTTCAAATAAAAGTTGTAGAGCATCGAATTCTGCATCTAAATCAGGCAACAGAACTGCATTAACTTATATGATAACTAAAAAATTATTAATTAAAAATGACAAACAAAAACGTTTTTATATTTAGGTAGATGCTGCAAAATTTAAATAAAAAAGGATTTAAAATATTAAATAAATAAAACTGATTTTATTCACATTTATTAAACTTAACTGATATCGGTAATAATAATTTTTACAATGTCAAAAATAACAAAATTAAATACTAATTATATTAGTAGTGCCAGTTTTGTCATAGCCACTGAATACAGGATGCCCGGTTTTTGAGCGTAACCATTGGGATCTCGGAAACCGTAAAAGATACGAAGTCGGTTAAATTGGAGCAAAGTTGTTGCATTGGTATAGGCCACTTTAATGATGTATTTGTTTTTCCGAAAAAATACATAGGTGACTAGATAAAGCGAAAATTCAGATTTTGGCCGTTTTAGTTTTTCACTTATAACTTTTTTGTTTGAATTACTACATGTTTCTAATTTGCACGTTCTACAGGTAATTTTTTACGCAGAATTTAAAGCCGTCCTCAAATTTTTTATAACTTGTACCCTTTTTGAGAAATTCATACGAACTTTCATTTTTCTTATGGGGCTAAAAGCTGTCTTAAATACTATTAAATTTAGTTTTTTTTTCTCTTTCCAATGATATAAAATACATGTACATTAAAATGAAAATTAACTAAGAAATTATAAAATTATTGGTTTTATTCATCATTTTTTATGAAATTCATTACAATTGCATTGGTTGTTTATGTAATATTACAACAAATGCTCGAATGTATCACCTTCAACCTCCAAACAAAATTGTATTTTCTTGACAAAATTTACAGAAGTAAAACAAAACTGAACTGTGTAACAAAAGATTTTTGATTTTATTTCCAAAGTACACTAGATCGAAATGAATAAAATCAATAATTTTATCATTTCTTTGTTAATTTTCATTTTAATGTACATGTATTTTATACCATTGGAAAGAGAAAACAAATCTCAATTTAATAGTATTAAATACTGCTTTTAACCCCACAAGAAAAATGAAAGTTTGTATGAATTTCACGAAAAGGGTACAAGTTATAAAAATTTTGAGGACGGCTGTAAATTCTGCGTAAAAAATTACCTGTGGAACGTGCAAATTATAAACTTCTACCAATTCAAACAAAAAGTGTAACATTAAATCGGTCAAATTCTGAATGTTCGTTTTTCTAGTCACCTATGTATTTTTTGGAAAAACAAATACATAATTAAAATGGCCTACCAATGCGACAACTTTGCTCCAATTTAACCGACTTCGTATCTTTTACGGTTTCCGAGATCCCAATGGTTACGCTCGAAAAACGGGCACCCTGTATACATATCGTACACATACAGAAGCAACACTTAACATAGTTACCGAGAAGATACAACTGTTTCGAGTTTCGACATCACTGTCACTTTTGTACTTATCTATTCATCATCATATTAAGCCACGATCACACTTGTTTGTGACTACGACTCTCAGTCAAGTCTTGAGCATGTAAAATAATACTTTCGTTATTTCCTGCTTCCTTAATTATTTTAAACAAAATTGCTTCAGGTAAAAGTAGAAAAATATTGAATTTTTGCGTCTAATGGCCAGTTGCTCCAACAAAACTTAAATTTTTAAACTCGGTTTATATAAATAAAAGCAAATCGAAATTTCCTGTCATATGTAGTAACTGACATTGGTGTCGATCATTTCATTTGCTTTTATTTATTTAAACTAAGTTTAAAATTAAAGTATTGTTGGTGCAACTGGACATAAAACCGTCAATAGAATTCATTTAATTTCTATGAACAACATAATTTACGTTAAGATGACTACGAAATTTAAACAAAATATAAACATTTAAACAAAATATAAACATGTCTGACGTTTTGAAAGTAAGATTAGGAAAAAGCTTATAAAAACAAAATATGTATTCATTATGTTGTGGATAAAAAAATAATTAAACTTGAAATTTCATTTATTTTTATATATATTTTTTAACATTTAAAATGTCACACATTGTTTGAATTTCATAGCCATCTAGCTAAAAACGTTTTGGATACGAATTTGGTCATTTTAATTGAAGTTTTCATTTATCATATGAGATAAATGAGACAAACAGGAACTATTTATACTAGTGGTTCTCAAAATGCGGGTTGCAATTTTCTTATTTTTCATATGACAAATCATGTTGAAATTAAAAGATGTGATCTGGATTAATATAATTTTAAATAAAAATACAAAAATAATACTTATTTTCTTTAAATAAAATCATAGTAACTACCAAAAACCATTCCATTTTTTATTCCATATGACATTTTTAATTTGAATGCTTCATATTCACTGTGAACCGTTGGCAAATGCAGTATAAGCCCATAAGTATTCCCTTTTGGAAATTGACTTTGATTATCATGTAAAAATTGCAATGAAATAGGTGTAGGGAACCCATAGATTGGAACAGTGTCTGAACCTGTACAGAAAGTTATGGCGTTTTCAGCTTACACAGTGCAAGTGCGCACTGAGTGCAACATATCACGTGACCACACTGAACGAGTTCTACCCTCATTCGCCATATTTGCACTGACACTATTGCACTTGCCTAGGGAGTCAGTGCACAAAAGTCGCACTGAGTCAGTGCACGGTGCAACTTTTTCTTAAGCTGAAAACGCATCAGCTGACTAATCTTTGCACTCAATGACAAGCTGAAAACGCTCAGTGCAAAAAAGTGCGCACCAGTGCGCACTCAACTTGTAAGCTGAAAACGCTATTAGAATTTCTTCTACGGAACAAGTATTATCTTCATCAGTAAGCTCATTTTCTATAAAAAACATATATGAAAGTTTACCGTAACAGTCTATAAGAAAATCTTTCCAATAGGCAATAATTTTATTTTCTATCCTTCGTTTATTGCTACCTTCCTCACTGTACTGTATTTGAAATAGTGCTTCGAATGATCGTACGTTTAAAATAGTTACATTAGAACTACATGACTTCAACAAAGTATTCCGGGTATTGCATCTTTTCAAGAAAATTAAAAGTTTTTAATCCATCAATGAATTGATTTACGCATGTCATAATATGTTCAATAGCATAAAATTTAATTACATCTGGAAAAAAATAATAAATTAGTTTTATTTATTCATTCAAATTATATTAACGCATACCTTTGATAATATCTTCTTTTCTTTCAAAATTTGTATTATTATCCCAACCTGCTTATCTGAAGTAGGTACTTTCAATAATAGCAGTTCGTAAACTGGCTTCATTTTTACAATTAATTACAGATTCTATCTCCTGTTTAATTTCATTATCAATGATGTGATCTACTTTTGGTTCTACACAATCTGAAGTTATTAAATTAAATAAAAAATCAGAGAAAAAGTGAGGACATAATCCACAATGGATTATTGATAATACTATTATCCTTCCTGCTTCTAGATATTCTTGCTTTTCTAGGGCATCCCTATTAAGAACAATGTACTTATCATTTTCAGGCCCTTTAAAAATTCGTGAATCCTTAATAAAGTTAAGCAACAAACGAAACATCTCTCTTTTGGGTCCACCTGTATCACCAGCTCCTTCCGAATTATTGTCACAGTCGGTGAAACAAACTGATATTTTGTTATAGGGTGAGAAACTTTTTCTTCGCACTGCTCGCAAATATCCTTTATATATGTCTTCTCGGAATATATTGAAATTGGTGCACTTATCTTCAAAAAATTTCTGCCTCAATTTAATTAAAATATCATTTATACATGTTGGTTCCGAGTCGTTTCCAATAATTTCTTTACAATCTAAATTGAGATCACATTCAAGTTCAGTTCCGGTTAAATCAAATAAATTCGCGACTAAATTATTATTTGAAGATACGGTGTTAAATTCAGAATTTTCATTCTCATTAAGGGAAGTTGAAGACATATTTTGCCCAAAATATTCATTATTAGTAAGTGGACGTAAGTATATATTTTTTTTTGTAGAATATTTTACACAAGTTTAATCCATCTAGCAGCTGATTATCATTTAAATTGGGTTTTGCCAGGTACCCTCCAATGGGGACTAGTATATCGAATTCTTTATTCTCTAATTTTGAATGAAAAACTTGCCTCAACTGATTTCTGACTTCAATTGCACTTAACATTTTTGTAAATTCAACAGAAGATACTGCAAATCCTAAAACACACACATGCGGATATCAGCTGAAACGTATTCAATATGTATATTGTTTTATAATATGTCCATAATAATAATAATAATAATAATAATAATAATAATAATAATAATAATAATAATAATAATAATAATAATAATAAGTAATTAAAATTAAAGATATATTTTTTAAAAACTGTTTCAAATTTTCCTCCGTTGACGTCAGCGCAACATCACACGTTCATGGCCAATCGCATACATGGTACGCTAGTGGTTAAATTTGGAACTATGTTTGTTCACGTTCTTCACTTTTAACTGCAGCTAAAAACTGAACTAAATATCAAAACAGCAAACAACAATACCGTTAATTCTTATAGATTCTTGTCTAATAACGACGACAATATTCAACACATCTCAAAGATATAAGTTATGTTTTTAGCGCCATGACAAAGGCTTTACATTTCAAACACATTTGCGAATGTATGTGTAAGTAGGTATAGTAGTGTGCGTATGAATTTAAGACGTCACAGATTTCAACACGCGATCCTTTGATAAAATATTTATACATTGAGCCATATTTTTTTATGGAAAAAATCTACAATTTTTCGGTACTGATATTTTAATGAATAAGCACGTTTTGATATCTCTCGATGTCTCTTTGTTACAATACAATTATGAAATTTAAAATTTAAGAGACTTTTATAGAAAGTATATAACAACTGTTTAAACAATAATATTTAAACTAAACCGAAAAGTGTATAGTGTTTTTTTTGTAAATATCTAATTAAATAAATAATTTATCGCAATATTTACTCTTAGTACAGTCACTTAGAAAATTTGTATAAACCTTTATTTTGGCATTCTAAATGTTGTCTCAAAAGTCTCATAAGGTCACGTGTGAGCGTCCTTATATATTCAAGGTCAAAGTTCGCGAAAATAAGTTTTTTGAAAATATTTCGCTTCGTTTGCCTCAAATCTTATTTGCATTTATTATTAAAGTTGTAGAGTTTAAGATTCTCTACAAATTTTGTCTTAAATATTTTTACCTTCCGTCACCTTTAGGTAAGGAAGGTATTGTCTTTGGTCAAAAAATTCGGTGGTGAGTTTTTGATGAATAAGCACGTTTTAGGGTCCCTACAATACGATTTTACTATTTTTACGATGATGTCTGTATGTGTGTGTGTGTGTGTGTGTGTGTGTGTGTGTGTGTGTGTGTGTGTGTGTGTGTGTGTATGTATGTATGTATGTGTGTCCGTGTGTGTGTGTGTGTGTGTGTGTGTGTGTGTGTGTGTGTGTGTGTGTAACAAAATTTTCGTCTACGATAACTTCCATACTATAATTCTAAAAATTATAATTCTTTCGTATTTCTCTTCGTTACATCCATGCGAAGAGCTGATTAGATTTTGGTTAGAATTGGACAACCGGAAGTACCCTCATTTGAAGATTTTAACAGTTTTTCTTGAAAAAACTATGTTAAATATCATTTTTTCACATTTAATGTTATTATAAATATTAAAGAATATTTTATTTTCTATACGATTTGACTGCATTTTATACCTAATATTAAATGGATATAGAGTTAAAAAATTATAAAGAAACTAAATTTCATAAAGTAGCCATAGCTGTGGAAACAGCTACTATATTAAGAAAATTTTGATTGAAAGATGTCAGTGTCAAGTGAAATTGACATAGTGTGTTTGTCTTATAATTTTCCTGGAAATAGGTATAGGATCTTTTGCTTTCTGTATGGAATTTGTATAAAATACATACAACTGCTTTAAGGTAATGTACAAGAAATAATAATAATAAATCTTTTATTTCTGCAGATACATTACACTGTATATAGAAAACGTCACAAAATAATAATTTTCTGTATGAAATTTGCATAAAATACATGCAACTGCCGGAAGGTAATGTACAAGAAATACAATATTTAATTTAGCAAGGAACTTTCCGTATGAAATTTGTACAAAATACATAGAACTGACGGAAGGTAATGTGCTGGCCACATCAGATTTTTTTATATTAAATAACTTATCCATGCTTATGAAAACAACAAAAATTACTTGTAAGCTAACCCGGATAATCGAGGTTCTACTGAAATTTCAAAATTGCTAATTGCTGATTTAGTGGGATATCTGATTTTTATTTATAGCTGCTCCCAAAAAGTATCACAACAATTTTTCTTATAAGATCACTAGATGTAATTATTAGAGCCTATTCATTATCAATAAAATATCGCATTAATTAATAAATTACCGTGTAATTTGAGTGTCTGGTCGCGAATCCGGGGACCCGGATTCGATCCCGACCGACGCCAAAAATTATCCAATGAGTGCCCGTGAGGTGACGTCTGGTAAACGCCCGCACGGTACAAATATATCATCATTTACCGAGATCTGTGTACAAAGCAGAGTGGCACACCCAGCAGTGGATAATATGTCGTGATAATATATTTATTTAATTTATTTTTATTACCTTTTTCGTATGCTTCGGCTTTTTTTCCCATCAAGGTGCGCTTTACTTGGGGCTCAACTAATATTACGTCTGTTGCAAAAATAATATTTTTCGTCCTTTACTTTCGCATTCTTTTACTGACAAATCTATTACTATTTGGTCCCAACGTTGGAAAGAGCCGTCTAAGTTCATCCCTAACACCTGCTGGTTGCTGAGATGTTGACGGCGAATTATTATTGTTTGTTGCTATTAGTGGTGCTTCTGTCTCTACCTGCCTAATGCAGGTTAAAATTGCATTGCGTACATTTGGGCTCTGCAGAACCTGGTTCGCCAGATCGTCTCCCATCTTATAATAAATTGTATAAAAGCTACAAAAACATCAATAACAAATTAATTAAGCATGTTAAAAGTATCCATAACAACCATGGGACATTTGACATAATCTTAGAATAATATTTACTATATTTGACTTGCATTTGTTTTGTTATTTTTAGAGAAGCGTAGAATATGTAGTTAAGTGCTGAATATGGTCCAATGTGCTTAATTAATTATAATTATCCAGTACAACTTACTTTGATATTCTGGGCAATTTTCCGCTGCGCGTTTCATAACATAAACAGGTTATGTCAGTTTTTCCGGCTTCACTAGATTCGCGCGTACGTACGCGTCCACATGCAAAACACAAACACGGTGGGTGGCCACGGCCACAAGCACTCACTACTACGCACTCCGGTAACAACAGCTAGCTCAGCGCCATCCAGCGGTAACTAGCTCTGTGCCATCTAACGGAAACTAGCACAAAAATATGTCTTGCGTTACGAATACGTTATGAAAATTATTTCTCCCAGACGAAGCATTGCACTTTGTGAGAAATATTTTTGTGCGTAAAATATTTCTCCCGAACTGCGCCGCGTCGACTGGGAGAAATATTTAAAAAAATATTTCTCCCGAAATGCGCCGCGTCGACCGGGAGATTTCTCCTGAAATGCGCTGCGTCGACCGGGAAAAAATATTTAAAAAAATAAATATTTCCCTCATTTCATTATAGCGCACAAAATAAAAAATAATTTAAGAAATAAAAATTATTTCTCAGTATATTTATTTATTTCTTAAAAAATATATTTCTCACGATGCAAAAATAAATATTTCCCACATTTAATTATGACCCAAACGGCGCTTCATACCTTTGGGCTACATCCAAGTAGATAAACATGTCTCTACTTCGTTTCACGTAAGAAAATACCGTTGGTTTATAGCGTTTTCGATTGGCATGCTCGGAAATCGCTCTGAAATTTGCTGTGTGACGTCATGCTCGGCACTCGTGCTGCTCGCGAAATTGACCGATTGCTAAGCGAGCATAACGTCCAAACGAACACGAGTTATTTAAGGAGCAAACATGGCGACTTCAAGTTGCAGCGGTGTAAACAATGATTCTAACTCGAATTCAAGTAATATATTTATTAAAAATGTGATTGTGAATGAAAGTAGTGAAATTACTAAAACAAATGAAGGCATATTATGCAAAATTATTGCAGAAGGTGAGTTGTTACTTTTTTGCAAACAAGTAATGCCATTTAACTTGTATTAAAAATTTTCCAGGAAAACCAAATCTGATGTACAGGCTCTCATTTTCGATGTTTTTTTTTTTTTCGGTTTCTCGGATAATATTAACGATAGAGCAAAACAATTTGCACATTCCAGGGTCAACTTTTCAAGAAAAGTAATTTTCGATCTTCTTTTGTTTCTGAACTCGTTTTTCGCTCATTTCGAAAATATCTCATATCTTATTAATTATGATAGTAAGAGAAAAATTGTTTTAAAAATTTTCAACTGTTTTTCAGATAAAATAAAATGGCGTAATTAGATTTTTTGAAAACTTAATAATTCTGGAGATATCACACAAACTTATGATTTTTTAAATGGGAACCTATTTTAAAAATAGTCTCCTCGTTTTGCTTATTTTATAAGCTTTTTAATTATATATAAGAAGTCTATATTCTTTTGTTTTAAAAATGAATGCAAGATAAAGTATTAATTTATTGGGGTAAAAAAAGTATTAAGAAACAAATGAAAAAATCAATTAAAAATCATGATTTATTTATTTTGATTCTATAATTATTAATTATGTTCTCAAAATTATTTTTAACTTATTATTTTCGGGTTATTCAAATTATTATTTATCGGCGTTACAGTTGGCTTTAAAAAAATTGTTTAATATGCTTTTGAAGTAAATAAATTTTAAAAAATAGTAAAACTGAAACAAATAATAGAAATAAACAATTGATGATTTTTAATTTATTTCATTTATTTCTTAATAATTTTCAATTTTTTCACCCTAAAAATTTAATAATTTATCTTTTATTCATGTTTAAAATTAAAAAATACAGACTTGTTACATATCATTGAAAAGCTTATAAAATAAGAAAAACGATGCGACTATTTTCAATACAGGTTCCCATTTAAAAAATCATAAGTTTGTGTTATATCTCGAGAATTATTAAGTTTTAAAAAAATCTAGTTCCGCCATTTTATTCTAAAAAACAGTTGAAAGTTTGTTTAAACAATTTTTTCTTACTACCATAATAAATAAGATATAAGATTTTTTCGAAATGAGCGAAAACGAGTTTTTGCCTGTAGCTCAGAAACAAAAGGAGATAGAAATTCCATGTGGTGACTATTAAACTTTTCTCGAAAAGTTGATCCTGGAATGTGCAAACTGTTTTGCTTTATCTTTAATATTACCCAAGATACCTTAAAAAAACATCGAAAATGAGACAGCCTGTACGTAGCCGAAGAGTCTCTGTTGGCAGCTGGAATGTTAAAAGAGACACCACAGAAAGGTAAATATTTGGTTGTGAAATAAATATGTAATATTAATACATAGAAGTTATAGAATAGAGAGATCCTGGTACCAGATTGCTGTTGGACAAATACAACCAATATATTGAACAAATAGGAACTTTTAAGAAATTTAAAAATAAAAAATGTCATGTGGGCCGGAGTGGCTAAGGATATTGAGAAATTTTATCCATAGAGAGAACACTAAGTCAGTGTGAAAATAGGTTGAAGACAGTATTGAAGAGAGAAACCAAAATTTGTGAAAATCATGAGTCTGGTGCAACAAGAAGGACCCAGAATACGAACCAGATATAAAAAAAATAAAAGCAAAGGACGATAGACTGCAACCCGAAGTTTTGATAGGTGTCGGGAAAATGAAAAGAAATAAAAGTATAGAAAACATAAAAAAGAAAAAACAGTGAACAAAAAGGACGATAATGAAATATGCAAAATATTATGCAAAAAAGAAAGAGCTCGCGAAAGAAGACGTAAGGAAAAATTAGCACTCATAGAGGCAATACTCTAAAGAAAGGAAAAGTAATGACATTCTTTGTTTACTAACTAGTTACTTTTTTGAATTACCGAAGATATTTTTATTTTTATTATGTTCGTGGCTTGTATATTAACCCATCTAACACTTTTACTGTCGAGATAAACCTTTTTATAGTAAAAGTGTTAAATTAGTTAATACAAGCCTCTGAATAACGCATTTTTTTATGTTTAGTTATATTTTCCATATTTCAAAATATATTTATTTTTACTAGGATAGTAATTATGTTTTCGTAGATATTTAGGATGTAATACAAGCCACTGAATAACGCCAATTTTTTTATATTTAGTTATCTTATTCATATTTCAAAAAATATTTATTTTTTACTATGATAGTAATTTTGTTTTCGTAGATATTTAGGATGTTATTTGGTAGCTTATATGTAGGGCTGTTTAAACTGACATAACATTGCGATTTTGGAAACCAATAAAACAATTTACAATATATTATACATGTATAAATAAGTACAATAAAACTATTTTGTGATACAAATATAAGTTTTATTAATTTAAAAGATTACAAATTGTGTCTCTTTTTCTTTCACCTTCTTCCCTATTTCTGTTATTCACATTGCAACATATATTATTATCATCCAATATTTTAACCGTCTGGATCTTAACTAAAATTGGCACAGACAGAATAAAATAAACATCGAATAGTGCTTGCTGTAGAAGTGATTACATTGATTTCTGCAAATGATTGATGTAAGCATTAATTTACATCGACTGAATTGTTATTCGCTAGGAGCAAACTACACAACCGTTGATGACAACAATATATTAGGTGGTGAAAATAATGTGATGTGAAAATGAAAACAAATTTGTTTTATTTATTTTTTATTTAAATTTTCTACAATTTGTTGTAAATAGCATTTAATATCACCCAAATGTGAGGCGATGGTCGCTATGTTTTTATTAAGTTGTTCTCCTTGGGCCAGTAATTTATTATTTTGGTCATAAATATTCTTGGGTTGTTCTTGTTGATGAAAACTAATAGTAAAAATAAATAGTTAATTAATATAATAATATGTAAACAGTGCGTCCTCTTACTCTGTCTGGGTTTCTACTGAAATATTAACAGGATGATTATCAATATAATTGGCAAAATTTGGAGGAGGAGGAGGAGGAAGGATGTCAACAGTTTCATCACCAAAGTTGGAGCAGGAGGAGAAAGGGTGTCAAGAATTTCGATTGGAGCTAGAATGGGATAAAAATAAATTTAGTTGTTTATTATTTTATACACACTAAACTTACTTTCATTAAACAGTATAGAAAAGGACTCACTAAGTAAAGGTGTAGAAGTAAGATGGTCATGGTTAGAGTTTGAACCTATAAATAATAGGAATACACTTTAAAAACTAACTTAGCTACTTACGCAATGCCACTATGAACCAAAGACTAAAAAACTACAAAAACATTACCTGAGGGCAAACCTATGTCAATTAAGTCCTTCAAACCACAAACAGAAGCCGAACCAATGATGGATAAGAATTTATCTTCGTAGTCTGTGATAGTACCTATTATAGCTGGACCACCTCCTGTCTTCCTCCTTTCTTTCAGCATATTTGCATCTAAGGAGTAAATATCACTAGTAACTATTACCGTAAAGTGGGATTACTTTTTGTTCCAGCTGAAATTAACTTTGCTCAGTACGTATCATAGTAAAAAATGAACAACTTGTAATTATGTCTTGAAAATTCCTATACTTATAGGAATAGCATCGTAGAAACTCATGAGTATTCATGACAAAATTACTAGTTGTCCATTTGTGTAGTCTCGAACGCCAGGGCACGTATGTACACCAGCTGGAACAAAGTAACCTCACTATAGGTACAATACAAATTATTGAATTGTCATTTTTTTTTTATTTTATCCTAACTTTCTCTTGCTTCCACTTATTTTTCGCTTCATTAACAGTTCGTGCTTGGGAAGCAACCGCATTTACGGCAACGCAAACTTCTTACCAAGCACGAACCTTCTTGATGGGTGCATTATGTGGCGATGGTTTGCCAAATAAAATGCTGGATCTCTTGTTAACTGCTTGCGTCATTACTTCTACTTCATTGGAAGTAAAATTAGCTTTTCTTTGACGCTTGTTCGCCGCCATATCACCCGCCATTTTGATATAATGCGGTAATGTGGTGTTAAGCTAGCACTGTATTTGTCTAATACCGTTTTTGTTTTAAGAATTCGGTTTTAGGCTAAATTTTAATACAGTGTTAAGGCGGTGTTAGCTAACACTTATTTTGGTATTAGCTAATACCCTTTGGAGAATTCGGCTGTTAGTGTATTAACAGATGAGTCAACTGATATATCTTGTGAAAAAACATCTGCAATTGTAGTGAGACATTTTGATGCAGAATCATCAAAAATTAAATTACTTTCTGGGAGTTGGTTCAGGTTCAAGTATTTCAAAACAACGATAAGAAGGGGGCAACAGGTGAACATTTGTACGTTTCTATTATTTCCACTTTTAAAGAAGAAAATATACCCCTTGAAAACATTTTTGGTTTTGGATCCGACGGATGCAATGTAATGATAGGTAAAAACAACAGCGTAGCATCACGTGTCCAAGAAAGTTGTGCAGGTATCTTTTTTATGAAGTGCACATGTCATTCTGCCCATCTTTGTGCTAGCGAGGCCTGTAAACAGTTGCCTAGGAGATGTTTTTCGGGGTATAAATACGGGCCCAAGCGACAGTTTTATTCAGAGAGTGTGCTCTCTCAAGAGAGTGTTAGCTCTTCATCGAGTCTTGGAGAGGGTGTGTGCTCTCTCGGGGAGACGGTGTGTGCCGTCTTCCGCAAACCGGTGAGTGCCGGGCGAGCAGTTTGTTAGGACCTTGGCTGCCTCTGACTCAGTGCTGTTGGTGTGTGCCGGCAGCTCGTGAGGGAGTGCAGAAGGTGCATCGTACGGCTACGGACTTACCACTGCTTGATGTAATCGCGATTGTCAATGAGTGTTGGTGTGTGTCAACACGGCTCCGTTTCGAAATCGCGATTGTTGATGAGTGTTGTCGAGTGACAACACTGTTACCGTTTTGTTTTTCTTAACTTTGGTGTGTGCCATTGTAGCCCGTTCATTGTTGACCATTTATTTTTATGAATAAATCCTGCAAGCGATTGCTACTTTCATTTGTTTTGCTATTAGTATCGTTTTTAATATATTTTAATAAAATATTAAAATTCATTATGATTTCACTGTCAAAAACCGAACTCTGTCTCCACTAAGCTACCCGAGCCCTTTTGGCGTTCAAGTCACTCTTTTCAGCGACGCTTTAAGAGCGTCCTTAACCAGATTTACCACCTCTTCTGTGCTGTGTTATCGACCGTTCGATTGGCGCCCGAGAAACCCGTTTTGACAGCAAGGAGAACTACAGAGAACGTCGAGTAAAGCTGACAGGCCACGCGTTTTTGGCCATTACAGAAGACATGGCCATTTTAAATGTAGTTCAAAAAGACAGCATGACTTAAAACAATTTAAATTTTTTTGGAATTCAGATATTCACAAAATTTTGCACCCAACACAGACTCGCTGGCATAGTTTAAATGAGCTCGTGAATAGGATTCTTGAACAATAGAATGCCCTTAAATTATATTTTACCAACACTTGGCTTGCGGAAAGGTTGGTTGCTACCGAGCAGATATACAAGGTTTGTTACTTTATTACTATTTTTTGCAATGGTTTTACCAAAGTTTACGGAATTTAATAAATATTTTCAATCCAAAAGAGTGGTTATCACTGAATTGTATTTTAAAATTGAAGCTTTATAAAGAGATATACTCGTACTAATGAGTTCTATGGACAGTGTATGTTCAGACCACCCCTATTCATAATATTGAACCTAATAATGTTACACACCACATTTGCAAGAAAATATTTATTTGGTTGTTAATGTAATGAATCAACTGAAAGAAGCGGAAATACGTAAACATCCAGTTTTGATTGAGTATTTTTACAATAAATGCTTACTTTTTATGATTACTTTGCTGAGCAGATTAAAAAAAGATTTCGATTTGATGGCTGTATTAAAAAAATTTAGCAGCCTTTAGTACAAAAAATGCTCTATCTAATAAGTATAGAAACATATGCCCAACAGTATTTCCTTTGAAAAAACACAAAGATTTATACCGTCCAAAATACCCAATATAGAGCAACTCAGATGATGAATGGCGAAAATTACCAATTCTTTTTAATAATATAAAAGAAAATATTAAAAATGGTGACGTGGATGCATTTTCAGCGTACTTATTAAACTATTCAAATCTATCAGGAGAAAATGAATTCTCAAATATTTCAAATAATGTATTAAATTTACTGTGTCTTCCACATTCAAACGCCGAGTGTAAAAGAATATTTAGTCAAGTCAATTTAATTAATACTAAACTAAGAAATAAATTGGCGACGACAATTAATAGTACGTTACTTGCGAAACAAAATAGTGGATGTTGCACAACGTTCACGCCCACTAATTCTATGATTAAATCATTTAATGCAAACATGTATGATCATACCATAACTATCAAAAATAATACTGATGACACAAACGATGCTGAAGAAGAGATTATCTTTGGTTAAATTCTAAACTACATAAAATATATTACTAAATTATTTATTTAATATTTTAATTAAAAGATATGTATTTTTATTTACATTTTCACTTTTAAAAAGTAGCGCTAGTTCGAAAAAATCATTATTTTAAATTTTAAGTGTGAACTTAAATTTTAAATATTAAAAATTAAAATGTAAGTGTTCGTGATTTCACGTACTTATTAAACTTGTTATTTATAATAAAATGAAAGATTTTGTTATTAATAAAAAAAAAAAAAATAGCGCTACTTCATAAGGTGGGAATACGCGTCATGGATTTGTTTTTTGTTTGTAACAATTACTTTAATGGTTTAATTTTTGATTTTATAAGACTGTTATAAATGTTATATGTAATGTAATAACATTTGTGTAAATATCTGAGTACCTGTGGTTAAAATAAATTATTTCTACCAAATTAAAATTAATTATTTTATGCTTCCCCGGCTTTGAGGTTTAAAAGAACCATTTATGTCGTGCAAAACATAAAATAAGTGATAATAATGTATAAATAATTGTACCATAATTTTTTGGTATACCATAATTTTTTACTCTCTGTACTATAAATTTATATTTCAGAGTTGGCAACACTGGATCTGTGAGCGGGTTTGTGTTCTCAATCGAATACGATGCTCGCTTGCTCTGAAATTCCCAATCGAATACAGCTGTTGCTCGCAGAGTTACTTGAGAGCAGTAGCGAGCATCCAATCGAAAACGATATTTAATAGTGATATAAATCCTGTCCTTTTATTGATCAAAATGAAAACATAGTAATACCACCTATCAGTTGTCAGTTATCAAATAAAATTTACAGAATTAAGTGATGTTCAATCACGTTTTGTTGTAATTTTTATATTCACGTTTTGAAAATTTTTCAGATAAAAATACTTAATATTGACGAAGTTTGGTTTAACGAATTTGAATTATTTATTTACTGGATGTAAAAACGGTCGGCTGTCAAACGCCATCTTCTATTTTTTTACGTGAAATGAGGTATATAAGGCAAAATTTAATAAACACGTATAGTGCCACTGATTTGTTAATTGTTTTTATACTAGCCGTCAAATGAGTATAAACTGATGATCAACTTTTTTCTCTTTCCGCACACTGCCCCTTGCCCTGTTGTGTTGTCGCTTCTTTATAACATAGCATTTTCAGCATTGCCCATATGAATTGGCAACATTGTAGAAATTTCCAGTTCATACTTATTTGGCGGCAAGTATAATATTTTATTTAAATATTAACAATACAAGTCTTTTCGACGTAACAGACAAACACGGAAAACTAAAAAGTTAACATTTTCATGAGAGAATATCTGAGGGGTGCAGGGTATCATATGGCTTCCATTTATGATCTATGTATTGCGATCATATCGATCTCGTGTCGAATTTTAAACCGCAATCTCGTTCTCGTCTCGCATAATGCAGCGAAACGAGACGAGATGCGAGAGTACTCACGCCTCGTCGTGCATCACTAATTATGCAATATTTGCAAATATTTTAGGAAGCAATTCCAATCAGATTAAAAGGTTTCCACTTTTTTGATAGTACGCCGATCATTGACAGGGTCATGGCCATTATTCGACCCTTTATTAAAGACCAAATGGTAAGTGACCAAAACGACATATACACATTAATTTAGTATAAATTGTGGAGAATAAAACGGGTGACCCGCGACCAGATTGTCGAAACTTCGTTGATTTAGTAATGTTTTACCTTACTAGTAGTCTAACCGTTCAATAAAACGACGAACAGCTTCCTTACCTTGTATATTTCTTTAAATATAACAACAATAACCTAACCTAACGCACAATAGTCACGTTTAGAAAACTCGGGCCGAGTTTTGTGCGTTAAGTTAGGGTATTGGGTGTTAAGTTAAGTTAATGATGTTGTATTTAGAGATAGATATATACCACTTTGCACTGCAGTTCCTTTGTCGTGACGCTAGTTTTAATATGAATGACCCATTTTCCAATTTCTTACCATGGTGGAGGACGTCATTATGTATACAGGGTATTTTTTCGATACGGGATACCTCTATTATTTTCTTTATTATTGGGAATAGAAGAAAATCATTGAAATAAAAGTCGTAGTAGATCTACGTCACTCATTTGTTGAAGAATTTTTTTTTAAATAAAGTAACATTTTCTAAAATGGGATGCTATACAGGGTGTTCATTTTATTTTGTCCACTATTGCTATCTCGAGAACTATAAGAGCTACGAGGTCGGTTAAATTAGCAAACAATTTCTATTTTACAAGACTATTTTAATAAGCATAAAAATTATTTTTTTCAACCAGTGGTTCACAAACTGTGCATACCAACTTTTTTATTTTAAATGGAACTATATTTTTTTTATTTCCTTGTTCGATAGAGAATTTTATTCTGAATTCAGTAATATAATATTTGTCTACCCTTAGATATGAATTTTTATGAGAAAAATGCATGTTTAGATTTATTTCATTATAGCTAAAATAAGTGTGCCATGGACGAAACAAGTTGAATACGGATTCAGATTTTAGAGTGCTGTGACCGAAACAATAGTACTATTTATGTTGTTTACAACTGTCAGTTGCTATTTTTGAATTATTATTGTTGTGTGAATACTGAATAAGCTCAATTTAATAGAAAAATGCATAATTTTACTCATAATGAAAAAGTTGATATGTACGAAGCGTACATTTTAGCAAGAAAAACATGCATTTGTCTCATAAAAATTCATATCTAAGGGTAGACAAATATTATATCACTGAATTCAGAATAAAATTCTCTATCGAACAAGGAAATAAAAAAAAATATAGTTTAATTCAAAATAACAAAGTTGGCACCCACAGTTTGCGAACCACTGGTTGAAAAAATTTTTTTTGTGCTCATTAAAATAGTCTTGCAAAATAGAAATAGAATAGAAATATATATATATATATATATATATATATATATATATATATATATATATATATATATATATATATATATATATATATAATAACACAACGTTTGTGTTTACGTAGTAACCATAAGAACCAGGCATAAAGTTATCTGATGTTTATACTACCGATTTCCATGGGATAAGAAATACTGGTGTTAATTCTATCTGAGGTTTATCCGATGTTTGTAAAATACAATTTTCGATTTTATACCTGGTATAGCGTTATACGAGGTTTATCTAATAATTGTAAAAGTGTCCCTAAATAGAAAAGTCTGTAATACCAAATTTTAGATTATATTTTATTGTTTTTCTTCAAAAATCTGTTAAGAGCTAAAAATTAAGTACCCCTTTCGATTTATCATATAGGTATATTCAAAATCTAATGTTGTTTCAAATTATACACGAGTTTTAAATACCAAATTTGATATTTTTTCAAGAATATCAGTTTATAGCTTCCTGTAAAGTAGTACTTCTGGTTTATCAATTTTAAAAAACATCTAGTCATTCTCTAAATACTAAATTTGAAAAGTTTTGGATTGTATCAATTTATGTTTCACGAAAATCTGTTCAGGGCTTCAAATAAAGTATCACTTCCGGTTTATCAATTGTATCCAAAATCTAATTTATTGCCTCCCTTTATATAAAAGTCTTAAATACTAAATTTGACAAGTTTAGGAATATATCATAATATATTTTTCACAAAAATCTGTTTAGAGCTTCAAGTAAAGTATGGTTTATCAATTTTAGAAAAATCTAACATTTCGTTCTTATTAATATAAAAATTTTAAATACCAAATTTGAAACGTTTTGGAATATATCATAATATATTTATCACGAAAATTTGTTGAGAAGTTCAAGTAAAGTATCATTTCCGGATTATCAATTTTAACCAAAATTTAATATGTTCTTTATATAAAAATCTTAAATACTAAATTTGACAAGTTTTGGAGTATATCATAATATATTTTTCACGAAAATCTGTTCAGAGCTTCAAGTAAAGTGTCACTTCTTGTTTATTAATTTTAGCCAAAATCTAATATGTTGTTCCCCTTGATATAGAAGTTTTAAATACTGAAATTGATAAGTTTTGAATTATATTTTAATATAGTTTTTTTTTTTATTAAAAACTGTTATGGGCTTCAAGTATACAGTCACTTCTGGTAATCCAATTTTACCCAAAATCTAATCAACTCTTTATATGAACGCAGAAAGCTTAAATATGGAAAATAGAAATATTTGGAAGTTTATTATAAGAGTTATCGTGGACGAAAAAATCGTCACACACACACACACACACACACACACACACACACATACACACACACACACACACACACACACAAACGCACGCACGCACGCACGCACGAACGCACACACGCACACACGCACGCACGCACGCACGCACGCACGCACACACGCACACACGCACGCACACACGCACACACGCACACACGCACACACGCACACACGCACGCACGCACGCACGCACGCACGCACGCACGCACGCACACACACACACACACACACACACACACACACACATACACACACACACACACACACACACACACACATACACACACACACACACACACACACACACACACACACACACACACACACATCAGTGATATTAATAAATAATGTTTAAGTAATAAAAAGCGTTGTTTTTTATAGTTCTTCATTTACACAAAAGAAAGAAGAGGAAAATTATATCAATACGTTCCAAAACGTTGCTTACCTCAAGAATATGGTGGCCAGGCCCTTTCTGTCAAGGAATTGCATGGTAGGTTCTGAAACAAAATGTTTTCATTTAGATTTCGGATACATTTATTAATTACCTGTTATTGTTTTACAGAATCTATGAAAAAGAGATTGTTAGACAACGCAGAATATCTGCAAGAAGTAGAAAGGACAGAAAGAGTGGATGAAAAACTACGACCAGGTAATACATCCTAATAATATTTGGGAAATACATAGTTCGTTTAAAAAGTTATACAATAGGCAGCTAGCGAACCTTCGTTACGAATAACGTAACTTAACATACATTTAGAGATTAGAAAGTTATTGCATCTTCTACGCAAAAAAACGTGCTCGTTAGTACGTGACAACCCGAATGCGCATGTTTACTAATAAGGTCACGTTAAATGAATAAGGTAACACGTTGTGTGCGTACTCTGTACATACACTTTATGCTGTATATATAATGTATATACTATATAATTGTTGTGTTTATTAATACTCATATTTTAGGAATATACAATATACGAGTATGGGTGGTTTTCAGCAACGACAGTTAATTTATGGTTACTAACAAAGCAATAAATTAAAACG